>BLKM01008761.1:86229-220914 GCA_013340265.1 Coptotermes formosanus | reverse complement strand
CCCCCCCCCCCCCCCCCCCCCCCCCCCCCCCCCCCCCCCCCCCCCCCCCCCGAGTCAAGTTAATGTATTTTTAAAATGAGATTCTCATTTTGGGGTTCTAGTTGCGAGAGGAGTAAGCATTTCTTCGAGAAGCCAGAGGGTTTTAGATACAAAAAAAAATGTTTAATTTATGGTCCATCCTTCTTAATTTATAACAGTTGTAAGATATTTATGTGTAAGATTAATGTATCATTTATGTAAACAGGATTACATAATTTCGTATTCTGTTTGGTTAATTGGAAGATTTCTGTAAACGACTCACATAAAAGTACCCTGTAGAATTCTTAATTACATAAAGAGACGTAAAGATGGGTACGTACGTCCAGAGTTTGTGTATTGGGGAGAATTTTTCGTGGGATATTTCGACATCACTAAAGGCGTTGTAAGTAACACGCAGTTTCAGCTGAGTTATATGAGATTAACTTGGCGGTTAGTAACATGATTACCGTGCTGTGGCCTATGACGCCGTATATTTTTGTAGTTACGTAACCGTGAAAAAGTTTCGAGGAACATGCTGCCTCCATTTTCGTGGTAGCATATGTACGGATACTCATAGAAATACACAGTGTCACATTACAAAACACTTGAATCTTAGTTATCTTCCATATTTTTGAAGTAACTTCACTGGAATTTCTTATTTCACAAGAACACAATGAAAACACAGAAAATAAAGGCGTGTTAAGTCAAACGGATTCCTTCCGGGGACTTGGTTTATGGGTCAGTGATTCAGGTTCATTACATGATCTTTCTTTCATTGTTTCGTCCTCTCTTTCATTCTGTTTTACTTCTGTGTCTCTGTCGTCGTACAACAGTTTGTTTGTTGAGTCACCAGTACGTATTTCCAGAGATGTGCCAAGCAAGTTGCTTAATTAGGAGATGAGAAATTTAACCTTTTAAAGCCTAGCGGTAACTTTACGTACCACCAGGTTTAACATTAAAAAATTCTACGTGGTGCCCACATTGCGTTTATGTGTTTTGTAAGGATCTCAGGACAAATAGCAACTTTTGCCTTATAAAACATTAAGAGACTGGTTTTTATAACCGAAGTGGAGAGTGTTTACAGCGCGGTACGCACTGAGTCCTTATATAAAACAGATAGGCTTCGTCTTTAAAGGGTTAATGTGTTCCGTGTCCGTGCACTATATCATACAAAAACACTTAATCAACAACAAATGCACAAAGAGGGTTTTATCATCAATCGTAACACACTCCTACATGTTTCGACCCTGCTGGGTCATCTTCAGGGAGAACTTTTTTGTTATCGTTACACTAAGGTTGCACTTTATAGTTGAGTGAGAATGTGCTTGCAGGCCGGACCACAGAGAGTTCACGCCTCCAGTACGCAGTACACAGTCAACAGCACATTCTCACTCAAATATAAAGTGCAACCTTAGTGTAACGGTAAAGAAAAGTTATCCCTGAAGATGACCCAACAGGGTCGAAACATGTAGGAGTGTGTTACGATTGATGATAAAACTCCCTTTGTGCATTTGTTGGTGATTAGAGTTTTTGTAAGAGATGAGAGTGTGCAAGTTGCCTAACCTATACAAATGTTATTAATAGTCTAAAACCTTTGCAATATTTTATATTCTGGAAGAGTTAAAACCAAAACTCTTCAGTTTGTCCACGTAATGCGTCCACGTATTTCATCTGATTTTCTCAATAAACAACGACTGTTTCTCTATATAGCATTAACTAATTGTGTTTTCTAGAGGTAGCGCAATATGCTGTCTGCAAGGCACGAAATGGAGCTGTATACGTAATAAAGAAAGAATTCTTGGAAGTGTTAAGGCATTTTTTAATCGGTTGGGCATAAAATATGTCGGCAGCTCGAAAGATGGTGTTATGTTGGCATTGCGACATTTGTGTGATGCTTTCAACACGTTTATCAATAGTGTTGACCCATAGGGTGTGAAGGCTTGACGGAAAGAAACCACTTCGAAGACCTAGCATTAGATTGGAGAATAATATTAAAATGGATCTTAAAGAAATATGGTGGGGTGGTATGGAGTGGATTGATCTGGCTGAGAATAGAGACAGGTGGCTGGCCCTTGTGAATGCGATAATGAACGATTGGTGTCCATAATATGCGCGGAATTTCTTGACTAGCTTGTTAGCTTATCAGAAAGGGCTGTGATCCACGGAGTTAGTTGGTTGGTTGGTTAGTTAGTTAGTTAGTTAGTTAGTTAGTTGGTTGGTTGGTTGGTTGGTTGGTTGGTTGGTTGGTTGGTTGGTTGGTTGGTTAGTTAGTTAGTTAGTTAGTTGGCTGGTTAATTAGTTGGTTGTTTGGTTGGTTGGTTGGTTGGTTGGTTGGTTGGTTGGTTAGTTAGTTAGTTAGTTAGTTAGTTAGTTAGTTGGTTAGTTGGTTAGTTGGTTGGTTAGTTGGTTAGTTGGTCGGTCGGTCGGTTGGTTGGTTGTTTGTTTGGTTGGTTGGTTGGTTGGTTGGTTGGTTGGTTAGTTGGTTGGTTAGTTAGTTAGTTAGTTAGTTGGTTAGTTGGTTGGTTGGTTGGTTTGTTAGTTAGTTAGTTAGTTAGTTAGTTAGTTAGTTAGTTAGTTAGTTAGTTAACCCATAGGCTTAAAGAAACTTCAAATGATCAGCCAATTGTGAGGTTCGATTCGTTAGTTTGACACAAAGACAATAATAGATCGCGCGATGGTTCTTATTCGATATAAAAGGAAGAATATATCCATATATCTTCTCGGAGTGCAAACAGGTTGTAACTTGGGTTCCAGCGAGGCATCTATAAGAAGGAAAAATAACAGTGGTTAGAAGTTCTCGTAAGTAGTATTAGAATCTGTGGAAAGAATATAAAACAAGTAGCAAGTCAGTGGGAGCAGTGTGTCACGTGTCCTTTTGAACCTTAAAGCGTACCACATCGATTCAGAGTAGTCTAAGTGGCTGTCGTTTACCAACTACGTTTAAAATATGCAGGAAAAACGTTACATACTCTTAGGCAACTCCAACTCTCTCGGGCGCTGTGACCTATGACCACATGAACATTAATTCTCTCTCTATGCCTGTTGTCATAAAATTGACATTTTCTAAAACAATTGCCCGAGTCCCTGAGTGCTTTGTGCATCGACATTTTGCTGCAGCAGAACATATAACAGAACTGACTTGTAAATATAAAAGCACATGCACCGCGGGCTAGCAGATTTAAAATGTAACTTCATGTTTCAAGCGGGAAATACCCTTTACAAAAGTGAAGCAGACTTTATGATATTTACATTATATACATTTTTACATAGTGCGTATATACAGGCTCAACTGCTTTGCTGAATGTGTGTTTTTGGCCCATGATACGCATAATTTTTATGCATGAAAGTGCTTGTTTTTGGATATTTTTTTAATTTACATAATATATCAACCTAAAAGAAATTTCTGAATTTGAAATATTTTATTAAAAATAAAAACTACAAATGAAACCGTAGTTGAGCTGATTGCAGTAGTGCGTGGTCCTATCTGAAAGAAATCTTTTGAGGTTCTGCACTGGATTAACTTTTGCAGCAGAGAGAAAATTGGTGGATATTTTGAACACGGTGATAAAGTTTGGATTCCGTAACGGGGGGGGGAGGCGTTTCTTGTTTAGGTGAACACCTATTTTATCAGTTTCTGAAGGAAGACTCAAATTCACTGAAGTAAAATATTGTATGATCTCCCCCATATTTACTTGTAGTTAAATTTCTGGTAAGAACGAATATTTTGATTCCAGTACTATTGTAAGATTGTACATAAATGCATAAAACAGGCGCACCTTAATGAGTCCACATTCAGGTATAAAAATCGGACACTGCTTTTGTAAAGTCGGACCCCCCTAGGGAAAAATGCTCTCCACAGGGGCTGTGTCTAGAAGTCTGAATTATGCTACTTTGCTTAGTAAGTTATCTTTGAGCTGAAACAATTTTTTTTCTTCAGGTTTCACATAATGTCCCGTGACGACCGCCTTGGCTCCGTGTACTCCAGCGATTTGTATCTCCGGAGTTGGGAGATGGAGAGAGAATCGTCACACAGGGATCAAGGGCTCTCAGAGAGGCATTTAGACGGCCAACAGGACGAGCAAGTGCACCAGAAATATCAACATGACTTCAGAAATCCCAGGGACGGCCCTCCTTGCGTGAGTACCAACCACCAGTTAATTAAAGGGTACAAAATTTTGAAACATTACAAGTAACCAAGCATGAGAAAATTATTTAGAAACATATGAATACTAAGGTTGAATTTCAAACACTTTTAAAAATGTTTATGTTGCGAAAATGCCTGTTAAAGTCTATACTAATTGAGATATGCGTTCTTCTCAGGTATAACGCAGCGTCGAATGGTAATCCTCTACCGACGTTTGGGGACAACGTATCGGTCCCATCCTCAGGGGCCAAAAAGTCTAAGAAGAACTAAGAAAAATCTTGTTGGACTTGTTGACCCTTGAAGATGGGACCGATACGTTGTCCCGAAACGTCAGTAAAGGATTACCACACGACGCTGCGTAATACCCCAGAAGAGCGCAGATCTCATCAGCATCGCGGCAGAAGCCTGAAATTACGGTCTGAACCAACTGCTGACGAATTACTGCTCCCTCAACCCACCCTTTGTTAACCTTTTAAAGCCTAGCGGTAACTTTACGTACTACCAGGGTTAACATTAAAAAATTCTACGTGGTGCCCACATTGCGTTTATGTGTTTTGTACGGATCTCAGAACAAACAGCAACTTTTGCCTTATAAAACATTAAGAGACTGGTTTTTATAACCGAAGTGGAGAGTGTTTACAGCGCGGTACGCACTGAGTCCTTATCTAAAACAGATACGTTTCGTCTTTAAAGGGTTAATATGACACAAATGATTTTATGGGCTTAAATGCGACTAGGATACATCAGAATTTACTGAGAGAACCTCGTAGGAAGTGTCAACTTGAAAGACCAAGAAGCGGATCGGAGGGTGTCATGAAGGGGGATCTCATGGAAGTCGGTTTTCTTGATGGAATATGCATCGACTTTCCTGATAATTGCACCTGTTGTCGAACACTGCTGTTACCTGTGTCGATTCTTTGTTTATTTAACGTTTTTCAACTGCCTCATTTATTTGGTGTTAAATGGTAGGATGATTTATGAATTGTGATGAAGTGAAAAATTGTAGTACACGCGATCACAGCGCATTTTAAGGCAATAATATTCTTGGATCTGCCAGGAAAAACTAAGAATGATCAGCACCGTAATATGCATTATACCTGCCCTCAGGGATTCTCGACTGTGTAGCTGCAGTACAGTAAACAGGCGTAAGAAATGCGTGAATATTTCATATAAGGTAATATAAAGCCACATTAATTCCATTCTTTCGATTCTTAAAGGTACTTAGCTATTTGACGACGTACATGATGATGCCTTTATTGCACATAGACGAAGAAGATGTCATGGTACTTGAAGGCACAACTAGGTGTGCCAAGTGACGCCTTACATATCGGCTTACAAACCAGAAGTTTTGTTTGTATTTTTCTTCCCTCTTATACATGCTACATGTCAAACCCATCTCATCCACGTTGAGTATGATTCCATCACTCTAATTTTGATCGGTAACCAGTACCAATTATGAAACACCTTACTACGCAATTTTTTCCAACCACTCTACATCTTTTCATATATTAAATTGACAATTTACACAAGCAATATAGAAGACCTGACACGTGTTGCACGTCTTCTGTGAAGTCTTGTGATTGGATGATAACTACATTCGTGTCTCGTTCGATGTGATGGCCAATAAATTACCGATTCGCCGTAAAGTTATGTGGGTGGGTTGCTTCAGAAGTTGAACTCGAACCCTGGGAGCAGCTGAAGGGGAGAGAAAGAGAGCATGGAATGTCACACCAGTTGCCGCGCCATCTTAGGAACTGGAGGACGATTGTAGTGTCGTCTGTATGCGAACTGTTCGTCACAAATCGAGAGGGAGTAGCGGTATGAAGCGACGGAAACGAAATGGGACAGAGAGGAAAATGCACGTATGAAAGAAAGGGAGGAATGCCTAGATAAAAATTATAGAAGACGGAAAGATCTAGAAGAATAAAAGATTTTACTCTTTGAATGGTGTTTATTTAACGGTTCTTTAACTAATGACTAGACAAACTCGAAGGGATAAACTAGAAATTACGTGACAGATGTCGGTCGTGAATTATATTACAGAAGTATATAAAAATTTCTTTGGATCATCTTAAGGAAATTATCGCAATTTATATTAAGAATAGCCGCCTCGCTTCTTAATTACTTCTTCAGGTTCGTTTGAATCCCTGATATGTAAAATAGGTGGCGACTGAATTGTGCTTATCTGTTGGTCAGTAATTTAGTGTCGTGGTGGAAGAGATTAGGGACGTCTTACACATAAGCTGAGGAATACGTCAGAGTAGTTACGTAGTCTGAGAAGGTTGTGCCGCATTCGTGACGAGAAAAAAATAGTGGCAAAGGAAAAGAGAAAATATGAAAAGATGATGAAACGGGTGTCACAGAAGATAAAGAAGGGTGATTAGATGGGGATGATAGAAGAAATACGGCCTGAAGGAAAATGTAGGACCAGTAAAAGATGGAAAAGCATGAAAAAATTGAGAAGAATGAAGTGGATGAGCGAAAAGAAACGTAGAAGAAATAAATAGAATAAATTATATGGGAGAGAAGGACAAAGAGGATGTAGGTGAGGAGTCTGACAAGATGGACGACCAGGACGAAAGCACGAAAATAATAACAAGGATTAGAAAATATGTCGGTCGAAGAAGCGGATGACAATAGAAATGAGGTGGACAAGGAACAGAAGGTGAAAAAGTAGAAGAAGAACGAAAAGAAATAGAAGGAGCATAATGAGGAAATGGAGGAGGAGGAAGAGGAGGAGGACCAGAAGAAGAAGAGGAAGAAATAGTAAGATGAAGAAGAAGAAGAAGAAGAAGAAGAAGAGCGAGAGGAAAATGGGGCAATGTGACGTCAGGCACATCCATTAACGTATGAGATAGATTATTAAATTATTAAATATTTACGAAATTTCGCATGAAGGCAAGTTTGAAAACGATACGGAAGTGCCTACCGATAGCGGGAATTAACATCCTGTAGTAAAACGGGCTGTAACTGGGTATATTACAGGACTGAACTGTAAGACACGTCAGAAGGAGATATGATACGAACGCCAAGGAGCGAAGGAGAAGAGAATAAAATACGGAAGAGTGTAAGAGACAAAGACTTATGACACCACTGAGACGCGGCATATAGCCGGTGGAGTCGCTGGTGGGGAGGAAAGAAGTCTTCGCTCGACACGACTCAGGGGAGGCGCTCATAAATCGGAATCAGATGGGTGAAGAGAAAGGAAGAAAGAAATTACTGTCATTGACTGCTCCCGTTATAACCAGCAGAATTCCATTGATCGATCTGTCGTTATGTCAGCATTACTGTGTCATATGACAGTAGTTACTCGCAACTCGGGTTTTCTGGGGTTCGAAAATACGTCGTACCATAAATTGTTGATCCTTGAATATAAGATGTCAGGATTCCATTCGCCGTTTCCTATTGATGTCCGTACATCAGGAAACAAAGGAAAGACTCATTACTAACCTTTTAAAGCCTAGCGGTAACTTTATACACTACCAGGCTTAACATTAAAAAATTCTACGTGGTGCCCACATTGCGTTTATGTGTTTTGTACGGATCTCAGAACAAACAGCAACTTTTGCCTTATAAAACTTTAAGAGACTGGTTTTTATAACCGAAGTGGAGAGTGTTTACAGCGCGGTACGCACTGAGTCCTTATATAAAACAGATACGCTTCGGCTTTAAAGGGTTAAGGGTTTTGCAGTCCATACATTTTCGTAAGAATCCCGACTGCGAAACCAAGCAGATAATCAAGTGTAAGGACATACACCTGATAAGGAATTGGAAGGGCGTTTCCTGAAGAAATATCTTACTTCCTTTTTGAAATTGTCCATACCGTGTACGTATGAATTTAATTTGTATTCTTTGGACCAACTCGTACACTAAGAAAACACAATATATCAGGTTTGACATAATTCCCGACATATTTCGGTACGGATCTACACCATCTTCAGGGAAAGCTATATTAGAACACTTGAAACCACTGAGAAAAACCAGTTTTAGTTACAAGTTCGTTAAAATCGTTGCTGTCCAATTGCTGTACCGTTGAATTCGCACATCCCCAATAAAATATTTAAAAACCACTTAAAACCACTTAAAAACGCTGAAGATAATGTTGATCTGGTTTTTTGAGCACTCTGTCATTCAATTGGACAGCAACGATTTTAACGAACTTGTAACTAAAACTGGTTTTTCTCAGTTGTTTCAAGTGTTCTAATATAGCTTCCCCTGAAGATGGTGTAGTCTACACCGAAACATGTCGGGAATTATGTGAAACCTGATATATTGTGTTTTCTTAGTGTAAGAGTTGGTCCAAACAACACAAATTACATATCTTACTCCTTTGAAATATGAACTGTAATGACTGGAATATCTGTCGTGATTTTATTTCTGATACCATTATTTACGACGCTTTAATTTTGTTAAGATAGCGTAGCGTCGGATGATATGGTGAACAGTCAGTAATAAACTTGGCAGCATGTGAGAGCAAGAGGCGGTATTCCGATTTAAGGTACTGTCCGTGATTTGCGTGGAAGCACTGAAGAAAATTAGTGGCCTTTGCCAAACCATATTGCTAATCTATCTAACCTGACATGTAAATAACAGAGTGGTAACAAGCTGCCGGACTGTTGGATGCTGTAACCATGTGCCGAACTATACAGTACCGTAACTCAGAATTCTGCATTGAAATAGCTACAGAAATTAAATTTTAATGATTTGAAAACCCATTGTGAGACAAATATTTTGGGAGCTTTCGTCTGTATTTTTATAAAGCCGCACTCTGAGTGGGCTAGATAATGTCGTTAGAGATTAGAATAATTTGAAACTGGCTAAACGTCTGTCTACTGGAATATAATTATCATTAATTCGTATACTTAGTCTTTATTATACAAGTGACGGAAAAAAGACAATTGAAAGGAATTAAAGAAACTGTATTGTACTGAAGAATAAATGTAACTGTTAAAGGCTTACGTCTGTGATGATAAGTGCCCTTGAGAATTACATAACGGTAGATATATATTATGGTAATTTATATTAATTATTTTAATAGATTAACCTTCAAAAACCTAGCGGTAACTTTACGTACTACCAAGTTTAACATTCGAAAATTCTGCGTGATGCCCACATTGCGTTTATGTGTTTTGTACGGATCTCAGAACAAACAGCAACTTTTGCCTTATAACACGTTAATAGATTGGTCTTTATAACCGAAGTGGAGAGTGTTTACAGCGCGGTAGGCATTGAGTCCTTATATAAAACAAATACGTTCCGTCTTTAAAGGGTTAATATTCTGTTTTGTGTTTGTGGTGTTAAGATGATTCAGGTAATGAGATTAATCTAAATTCGTGGAAAGAACGTAGGTGCTAATTAAAATGTAAAGAAAACTGTATTACACCATTCGTCAGCGTATCTTTGTCGTGTAACATCTGATCATACAGTACTGACAATGGACAATACTGTGCTCTGGAATATGGCCAATTGTAGTCTGGTATATGTCTACCAGCGTTTTGGAATGACACATTGGCTACATATTTACGGAAGCAAACCCTGAAAACGGAGGCAGTAGGTTCCTTCGAAGCATTGATACATTTCTACAATACGATATTATGTAGCATGTAGGAAGCCAGTATACTCTCTACTTTCAGTCTCTCGTTTGTGCAATTGAAGTCTATTACGCAGTGTTATGTTTGTAAACTGTAGATGGCACGTCACTGGTTTGAAATTTCCCTTTCACTTTGTAAAGGGCTAAATGGGGTCAGCCGGTGGTCAGTGAGTTCCGTATAACAAAACTGGAATTGTGTACGTTTTTACATTCGTAAAATTAACCCGTGGGTTATATGAAACGTCCAAAGGCATATGTGGTACAAATCACTGTTCTGGAATATAATTTTCGTCCATGAAATTGGCATGCAGGCCACAAGCAAAATGTTCCGTATCAGTGGGTTAGAATAGGCCATAATTAATTTACACCGAGTGTCTTACAATGGTACATATTGTTTGTACGAAATTATTGCTTATTTACTCTAAAGCCCATGTCACGTCTTGTTTAAACTTAAAAATTAAAAATCCAGTTCTCAGTTTAAATTTACAGGTTTTACGACGTATTCCCCAAGAATGAAAACTTATTTACGGCTGCGTTGTCTATAAAACTCGACTACTGTCCGAAGTAAATTTTCTATACTTGGGACCCAGCTTTGCTGGCATAGAACCTGGAGAAATAAATGGAAACAGATCCACAGACGTCATTGCCGTAATTTGGTTCCTTGCGAAGCTGCAAGTGTCTTGCACCAAGCAGAAGTCTAGGGCTTTGACAAATGATATCCCGCCGTGCTTTGTACGTGTCAACTGAATTAGAACACCGGCTGACACAACTGCAAATTTGTTATAAAACAGCATTATTGTTTACAACAAGCCACATTTTTCTTCTTAAGCCCTTTTGCATAGTTGCGAAAAGCACTTAATACTTTCGCCATGTCTGTCTGTGTCTGCCTGTCTGTCTGTCTCACTCACCTTTTGTTCGTTTTTTAAATTTTATAGTGTTTGTGCTCATTACCAAATATTATTTGGGTAATCAAATCGAGAAGAATGAGATAGGTGGGGCACGTAGCACGTATGGGGAAAAGAGAGATGCATACAGGATTTTGGTGGGGAGACCTGAGGGAAGGCGACCACTTGAGAGACCCAGGCGTAGAAGGGAGGATGATATCAAAATGGACCTTCAAGAAGTGGGATGGGGGCATGGACTGGATTGAGCTGGCTCAGGATAGGGACAGGTGGCGGGCTCTTGTGAATGCGGTAATGAATCTCCGGGTTCCATAAAATGCGGGGAATTTCTTGACTACCTGAGAAACCGTTAGCTTCTCAGGAAGGCCTCTGCTCCATGGAGTTATTTATTTATTTAGTTAGTTAGTTAGTTAGTTAGTTAGTTAGTTAGTTATAGTGTTTTACGGAAGTGATTTTTATATAGTATTTTATAACACTTCAGGATGGGTTTTGAACTAAAACTGAAACATGTTTTATGATATAAAAGCAACAAACCACCAAATAAGTGCACATTGTGTACTGTTATAGTCACTATTAATATTACTTCCTCCTACATGTTTCAACCCCCCCCCCGGTCATCTTCAGGGAGAACGGTTACTTACGTATAAAGCTGCATTGATACAGTTAAATGAACAAGTACCGCCGATTCGCATTCTGAAAATACAATGTAAGCAACTGTGAGACTAAACCAAGAAAAATAATTGTAAATATAAACAATAGCCCAAGGCAGCTTTATGTGTAAATAACTGTTCTCCCTGAAAATGACCCGGCGGGGTTGAAACATGTAGGAGGAAGTAATATTAACCTTACAAAGCCTAGCGGTAACTTTACATACCACCAGGTTTAACATTAAAAAATTCTACGTGGTGCCCACATTGCGTTTATGTGTTTTGTACGGATCTCTGCACAAACAGCAACTTTTGCCTTATAAAACATTAAGAGACTGGTTTTTATAACCGAAGTGGAGAGTGTTTACAGCACGGTACGCACTGAGTCTTTATATAAAACAGATACGCTTCGTCTTTAAAGGGTTAATGTAATAAAATTGTGAAAGACAAAATTGTGAATTTTGAAGGCTTTTTAAATGTTTTACGCTAAATAATGTTTATTGATAGTGTATTTCTCGAAGTACCTGTATTTAACATTGTAGCTATTTATTTACTTGACAAACACGTTTCATTGCATAATTTTTTTTCTGAGCGTCATAAATTTTCTGAGTTCTGCTCTAACCTGCGTATGTCTAGCACGGTTTATGTGACTTGATGTTATTCATTTTTTAAATACGAGGCAGGTTTTTTTGTGTATTAAAACGCGGAGTTCAAGAGTATTTAAATTTAAATTTTAATCACCAACAAATGCACAAAGAGAGTTTTATCATCAATCGTAACACACTCCTACATGTTTCGACCATGCTGGGTCATCTTCAGGGAAAACATTTTTTGTTATCGTTACACTGAGTGAGAATGTGCTGTTGACTGTGTACTGCGTTGTTTTTGGAGGCGTGAACTCTCCGCGGTCCCAGTCTCCCGGTCTGCAGTGCAGACCGGGCAGAGTTCACGCCTCCAGTACACAGTACACAGTCAACAGCACATTCTCACTCAACTATAAAGTGCAACCTTAGTGTAACGATAACAAAAAAGTTCTCCCTGAAGATGACCCAGCAAGGTCGAAACATATAGGAGTGTGTTACGATTGATGATAAAACTTTCTTTGTGCATTTGTTGGTGATTAGTGTTTTTGTATAGTATAGTGCACGGACATGGAACACATTAAATTTAAACTTATCTCTGTGCCCGCCATAGGGGCGTATTGGATTGAGGGTGTAACTCCATTCGTTCTTAAGTTGGAAACAGAGAGAAATGAATGGTCAGCTTCACGCTTCTGTCGCTTTACCCCTGTCTGAAAGAGAATAGGAGAATAGGAGGATGGCTGCGGCCCGGAGCCTGTGCGGAATCTGTGCAGAGGAGAAAATTATCTTAGCACCTGCAGAGAAATAACCCAAGATTCTTCAGTCGTCCACCTCGTAGTCCTGTCGTTTTACTGACTGCAAAGTGTTATGATAATAAACTGTTGATGTGTTAGTAAGTGGGTCTAGAAACAAGAAAATTCTAAATCAACATGTTATTACGTAGTATATGATTCAATTTGTTTCGTGTATAATTCGAATTTTAATAATTCCAAAAATTCATACGCTTTTCTGCTACATATTCATCATAGTGAAGAACTTCGTCCCATGTTTTATGATTTCCTAGAGTTTGTTTTTTTTTCTAAACTACGCAAAAATGAATTCTGGAATTAAATTACTGTCCATCAACTTCAGCTTTTAACTGACCTCACACTCTTCATGCAATATTTTCAGTTTTTCCATTTCTGCTGTCCCAGTCATATCATTGTCCGTCATTCTGTCGCCTCCAAAATACTGTTGCACTGCACAAATTATGAAACTTCTCGCCCTGTCACTTTTCCACCCTCCTGTACTTTCCTCTCACCTACGTTCAAATATTCTCCCCAGTAACCTCTTCTCACAAACCCTTAACTTTTCAAGCCTAGCGGTAACTTTTGTCCTTTTCCTAGTAATGGAGCACCAGTGGAATGATATTGACAGGGAAGAACCGAATTACTCGGGGAAAAACCTGTCCCAGTGCCACTTTGTCCACCACAAATCCCACATGTACTGACCCGGGATCGAAACCGGGCCTCCGCGGTGGGGGCGACTAACCGCCTGAGCCATGGCACGGCCCAAGCTTAGCGGTAACTTTACGTACCATCAGGAGTAAAAAATCAGTCCCATTACAGGCCTGTAATGAGGGTTCCAGGAAGTTGAGGCTCCCAGATTTCTAGACAATCGGCACATGAAGGTGGTAAGGTTGTCAGCCATACGCACCGGCCGCCTTTACCCCCCAGGAAATATTCCTGGTACTCATTTCTGTTAGAGGCTGAGTCGACCCCAGGACCGACAGATTATGCCAATGAAAAAATCCACTGACACCTTCGGGAATCGAATCCGCGACCTGCCGGTTTGTAGCACAGTGCCTCAACCAACTGCGCCACCGCGGGCCCACCATCAGGAGTAATATTCAAAAATTCTAGGTAGTGCTCACTCTGCATTTATATGTTTTGTGCGGATGTCAGAACAAACAGCAACTTTTGCCTTATAAAACATTAACAGATTGGTTATGTATAACCGAATTGGACAGTGTTTACAGCGCGGTACGCACTGAGTCCTTATATAAAACAGATACGATTTGTCTTTAAAGGGTTAAACTGCGGTCTGTCCTGATGTTGATAAACCTTACACCCGTACACAATTAAAATTGTAGTTTTTTTTTTAAGTTTTGAAGAACAAAAGCCTTCGATATTGTGGGATATTACGCGGGGTTGTTTGATAACTGTTTAGCAACTACCACGCAATGATATTTAACATTCCAGGACAGCGAAATCCGTAACTATCCCGCGGCGGAAGTCTGCAATTTCGTTTAAAGAATTATTTCAACCTGCATCTAAAATATAGAACAAGAACATAAAAAGGAAAGGGACCTGGATAGCGTAGATTATATGGCTACTCGCTACGGGCTGGAGGCTGTCGGGTTCCTACACCCGAGTTTGGAAAAGAGATTTCTTCTTCTTCATACCCAGTCTCCCGTAAAATGAGTACTGCTGTTCTTGTCCGGGGACAATGCGGCCGGAGCGTGGCGTTGAACAGGTACTTCCATCTAGCCCCGAGATTGAGAATGAGTAGAGCTATGCTCCTTCTGTGCGTGCATAGCGTTATAAGCGCAACTTGGCCAATAACATGGGGGGGTGGGGGGTGGGACAAAACTGACCATGGGTAATTAGGAACTTTTATTTTACAAACGAGTCAAATTTTAAAGAGGGGAAAATTGGTCCCATAAAACGCACGTTTTTCATTTGCTTTTTTCTGTCTATTTTTTATTTGCCATTATTCAATTCAGTAACCAAATAAAATATTTCTAGTTTGAAAAAAATATTTGTGGGGGGGGGGGAGCCTTTTTTCCCCCGGGCCCCGCCCCCCCCCCCCCCCGCAAGTTAAGCCTATGCATAGCGTGTTACGGGGAAAAAGTTTACCTTACGTAAAAATATATGGTCTAAAAATAATTAAACTTTCTTCAAACTATTGTTTACCTATGATTTCAGCAGTGGAAGCGCGAGTCAACATCCTGTAATATTTAACAGGTGTCTGAATAGACACAAATCTTTATCACATTGTAACTACCTCCGTGCAGCGGATTGATCCTTGACAAACATCGTTACTTTGTCGTTACCGGATGGGAATCCGTCCTGGCACAACAGTACGAATTATGAGATATAGAAGCATGTTGGTGCAATATCCGTCCGGCTTGTCCCTGCTAATCTCATTTCTGTGTGGGGGGGGGGGGGTTTAGCATGTTTGTGTGCAATCGGAAGTACAGCCCACAGATGCGCCTAGCTGCATGTCATTTCAGCTACACAGCTTTCCCTTAGGCGATGTGACTGGATCTAATTCTTGACCCAGCATAAAAGGCGATAACACTTTGAATAGTGAATGAATTCCTCGCATTTTATGAAACCTGATGTTATATGACGCTGTTGACTAACCCCAGCAATCAACCCCTATCCAGAGCCATTTTAATCCAGTCCTTACTCTTGTGAGATATTTAGTGACGATTCATTTAAATGAATATGCATCTTAAAGCCAAAGCATCTCACTGGTACTAACCAGACGCTTATGGACAACATAATAACAGTCTGTAGTGTACAAGTCTTTTTTAACGCTGGACTCCTCGCCGTAGAGCGGACGACGTTGTTTTTGCGTAGCGAGTGATGATGTCGCCCGTTTTGCAGTGCTCAGCCTTGTTCAGTCTTGAGTTAAAATACCTCTATTACCATCCTTCTAAGTATGGTTATCCAAAGTTGTATTTTCCCCTCACTTTCTTCACACTACATTTTTATTTGTACTTCTCCCTTCGCCCACATCTTCCTCCTCGATTTTGCATATATTTGCCAATCCTGGCGCGTGATATTAAGCTGTGCAGACGTACCAACATTTCTTATTTTATAAATTTGTCCTACATTATCGGCAGTAAGGAATTTTTTCTCGTATTTTGCTTGCGATCAGAAATATATTTTTAACTTTAGTTTTGCACATCTGACTTTTCTAAGCTTCACTCCTATCACACCATTCATAAAGTTTACAAAGTACCATGTTGATACGTACTGCGGGATTGAGGTACAGAGCCAAACAGCGGATCTAACCACTCAACCTACGTACGGGCTTTAGGTTAAGAATTTGTGGAACTATATTTCCATTTCCCTGTAAGTCTTTATAATGTCGTTAATAAAGTATAGGGACAATACTGACATCGCATATAATTATAAAACAACCAGCGGGATTCTGTCTCGTGCTGTCTGTCAGTTGGTTAGCACTCCTTTTTGTTTTGGAAATGCCGTGTTCAATTTCAGTCCAGGGACCTGCTATCCTGTCTCAGGTTTTGGTGCTTCAAGGCAAGATAAGTGTCATGATAGAGTCTATTACAGATTAGACCACCATTGCTTCCTTTTACTTCCTATCCAATTCAGTATACATTAAACTTATTAGGCCTTCCATTTCACGACATATGGTTTGAGTTAATTAGATTGTCACAAATAAGCGACAAATCAAATATTTCTAAGAATGTCTGTGATTTTTGCCGCAGTGTTTCGGGCGAGTCGAATAAGGTCCTGGCCGTTCCTTATATCCCATTCTTCTTTTGACAGTTGTGCCCGTCTTTGTGATCCCCCTGGTTCCCGCCGCTCCTTTGTCATTCCTTTTGCTTTCAACCCATTTCCTTTCAAAATCTTCTCTCTTCTTTTGCTCTTGGGGAAGAAGAATCAGTACCAAATCAGATTTTTCCTTGTATGTGACATAACAATCAAGTCTCCTCTTCCCGAAACAGAATATATGCGGTAGTCATTTATTCTTTTTGAAGTCGCTCCTCTGAGTATATGTGGTCCCCCTGCCTTCGTTTACTGCGTAGCTGTGATGCATCTTAGAAGGTTGTTCGGTCTTCACAGAGAGAGAATTTCAAATTCTTTTTGATTGTTTTAAACTCGATAAGCCTCCCCACTTCGTGCTTCTTAATACGATATTTTTAAACCTTTGAAGTCTAAAGTTTATCTAAATAAAATTTAAAGATTCAAAAGCTACCTTACAGAAACATACTGTGTCCTCCTTTTACATTATAGTGTACTGTCACACGTGTTATTGAAATAATCGTTGTTTCTTGTGAGAAGCTTAAAAAACACCTTAAATAGCTACATTCTGTAGGCAAAACAAAACACTGTAAATTTTAGAGCGTGTACCTTAAAAAGTAAAAGTGTTAATACGAATATATCTGAATTGTAGTAATAAAATTGCGAAGAAAATCACCAACGTAGATGTAACTGTGTACATAATATCTCCAATAAAAATCAGAAAATTTGGAATTACTGTCTAAAGGAAATATGAATTGTTTTAACATAAATTTCACGCTCAGGCTACTTTACTTTACTTTAATACAGAATTATATTCAAGAGTGTATATTTTAGATGAGAATACATTTTACACAGAGCGAGCTAAAATACCCTGTGCGTCTGTGCGACAGTGGTGTTGCACAGTGCTGGAATTGGAGAACAGCCCCATATATAGAACACTCCACGTGGCATACATAACCTCTGTCACATTACCTTCTTTGTCACTTCGAACACTTTTTGTAACCGCAGATACTGTGCATTCACTGTGACTTCCACTCTGGACTTTTCGCTCATCCTGCAGTTTCAGCACTGAAAGTTCTGTTACCCATCGTTTCAGCACTGAAAGTTCTGTTACCCATAGTTTCAGCACTGAAAGTTCTGTTACCCATAGTTTCAGCACTGAAAGTTCTGTTACCCATAGTTGCACACTACAGACTGTAACGGCAGGAACCCCACTGTCCATTTTAAATAGCATAATCTCTTAATTTCCAAGAACATTTCAATCTCAATTAAGAGTAAGTAATTATATGAACAATAAAGTGTGGGTAGTGACAATATATCGTAATTATTGTCAGGTGTTTATTTAAGAACCACAGCATGAAGTTTGTGTGGGCGCTTCAAGCATTCTTCGAGATAAGTAAAGACAGAAAAAGAGAAGTGTTTGTTTAAAGAAGCTGCTAATTGCTGAGATTACGTTATTGTCGGCACTAGATAACAACAAGTAATCAGACACACGCCCCAGCCACTTTATTCTTGTGGAAACAACTTCCTGTACAAAGTGCTGCGTAGGCGGAGGGGGCGGGGAGGGGGGCTCAGAGCCGTTTCAGACGATGTGGAGAACCGAAAAAAAAAATATAACGGTAGCCGTCAGAATAGAACCTCTATTTCTCGGTTTCTCACTCAGTAACCTAGCTTAGTACGCCCCTGAGAGAACCCGGTTTCCGGTTTCGACAGAATAAAGGTAAAAGCCGCAGATATATCGCGCTAATCCGCCTCGCAACGGAAACAAACGAAAGCAGTTACTGTATTTTAACACTGCGATCATCCGAAGAATGTTTCAAAAGTCGGTTTTTGCGGCCAAAAAAGCATTGCACTCTATTGATTTGTATTTATTGTACAGATCTGTAGATAACAATGTTTATTCTGAGAACTGAATGAATTTTACACGTGAGTAACTCGATACAGCAGAGTCCTTTTCTGTTGAAGCTGACAGTCGTAAAGCTAATCCGGAAATTGTGTTTTCTCTCAGGGTACCCGGAAGTCCAAAACATGTTCAAATAAGCCCACTAATAATCCCTATCCCGAGCCATGCTATTTCAATCCACAACGTTATATATTATCATATGCATTTAGCGTCAGTTTTAATGATACCTTATGTCTACATGTATGCGCAGATCAAACCAATAACTGCACACTAATGATAAATATATTTTTTATCTCACACCCTTACATATGTTTCAGTAATATAATTACCATCTTGAGGCGTGTCAGAGTCGCAATACGGTTTCACTTTTAAAAAGTGGAACCGTATTGTGATTGGATGTAACTAAATTTGTGACTCTGATACCCCCTGAAGATGGTAATTTATTGCTGAAACTTATGTAGGGGTGTGAGATAAAAATATATTTATCATTAAAAAAAGGTAAAGCAATCCCGTTACAGGCCCGGACAGGCCCACAGGGTTCCAGGAGGTCGAGGCTCCAAGATTTCTAGACAATCGGCACATGAAGGTGGTAAGGTTGTCAGCCATACGCACCGGCCGCCTTTACCCCCCAGGAAATATTCCTGGTACTTATTTCTGTTAGAGGCTGAGTCGACCCCAGGGCCATAGTGCGACCGACAGGATTATGCCAATGAAAAAATCCAATGGCACATATTTATCATTAGTGTACATTTATTTATTGGTTTGATCTGGACATATAACAGTATGCACGGTGTACAAAATTTAAAAGTCTGCACGTATTTTTCCCAATTGCATTCTTTTTTCCGTGTTTTCAGATTAAAAATTTACAATTTCTTATAGCTGACATTCCTTTTACATATTCCTCCGCTCTTATCCTTCTTGCTTTCCCATTCAAGTATTATTCTCGGTAACGTTTTCTGAATTTCTGCTACTTCATTGTAAGTGAGAGATCAAATTTGAGACCCCTACAAATTAACTATCTAGCACAAATAATGCCTGAGATGGGTGGGATTTAATTCACTTAATGAAAAGGTGTTTGTGACGTAAATTAATGATCACAGTACGTGTTAAACGTTCTATTTTCCAGTGATCCAATCAATCGTTGTGACCTGGTTTTAGTAACGCCTGTTCCAAGTACGACGCCCTCAGTGCAATTAAACACAGTACTGAAGCTACCCCCACACGCTGCTTAGGTTTAGAAGCTTCCTGTACTGTAATTGCACGTCTCATCCATCTCGTAATGCATGCAGACAAACACTCTGTGTGTGTGTGTTTGTGTGTGTGTGTGTGTGTGTGTGTGTGTGTGTGTGTGTGTGTGTGTGGGGCTGCTGTAGCACTGAACGTGTGACGAATGCCCCAGACTTCAAATTATCTCGTTGCACTTTGAAGCATAAAGTTCATTTTTGCTCCCGAACTGTTGGCCAGAGCCGTGACTGAACAACAATTTTCATTACCTTACTTTTCAGAGCACTCTACACATAATTCCGAAGTTTCACCGCATTAATACTTTGATGATAACAGTAAAGTAAGGATAGTAAAATATCCGCCCTGTATCCTGACATGATGGCCCAGAGGGTGTTTAGAAATACAGCTGTACTGTGTCTTTAAACTGGGCGCTAGATGGAGTTGGATGGTTAACACCACCCTCAGACCGCTTTATCCCCGGTAATGACGCTGTACCCATTGCACAGGAGGCTGGGTGGGCCCCAGGGCCGGTCAGGACGGTTGCGGAAAGTCTCGTCCTCACCGGGATTTGAAACCCTGACCGTCCAGCCCGTAGCGAGTTGCTATACCTACTGATCTATCCCGGCCCACTGAAATACTGGCATTTAAAATTCAGGTGTTTTGTGACGTAACGCTCTGTCTTTTGCTGAATATTTTTTTACGTTTCGAAGGAAATTAATGCCTTCATCTTCATGGATCAAGCAGTTTTCTCACAATGGTTGATCGTTGAAGGTGAAGGCATTACAATCCTTCGAAACGTCGGAAACCACTCACCCCAAAACTCAGGGTCATATCACAGAAGATGTGAAACCTCAGATACACCGATTTGAAATCCTCAAATATAGCATCCTAGCATTCATTTGGAGAGACTTCGGGAAGCTAGTAAGCTCTAAGGCAGCAGTACGTGTTCGTTCTCGATTTATTTAATGACAGTGTTAATTGCTTGGGCAGTACAGTAACGCATGTTAACGAACATGCGTTACTGAGTTTCAAATAACGTACAAGAGCGCTTTATTAGCGTAATTTGAGTGACTGTCCCGGAATTTTCCTACAGGAACAGAAAGAAACAAGGGCAAATCTAGGTCAAGATAGGTGATTTATGGGCCGAAATTTAAATCCGGAACCTCCAGAATAACCCTCGACAGCAACATTCGGTCGATATGTTATCGACAGGAGTACCAGATACTGAAGGTGAATAGTTAAAGTCATAAATTTGTGGTTCTCGCATCTGTAAAGGTATGCATCGTTGTCTGGTAGATGATAGCGTGTGCTCTGGTTGATAGGTTGATAGGTTGCCAGGGCGTACAGTTTTTCAGAAAGAGCAATCCGAATTCAAGTAGTAATAAATGTATTCTTTCTTGGCATAAACTTGTGTAAAGCCTTGCAGATACGCACCTATTTTACTATAATATAAAACATTTAATTTATGCATTTATTTATGAGTAGCCTGAAAATAAAAAACAATCCATGGGGTTTAGTTTTAGATGTGAAGGTGATACCAGTTCTTCAGTGACGCTGCGGTTTAAATTCCAACCCCTGTCCAAGACGGAGTGGTTTTAAATTATGGTATTCTTAGATGCATTCATGGCGTACGGTACAGCGAGGCCGGCAATGTGTGAAGAATTAAATATCCGTACCGTGCACCGACGTTGGCATCGAAGGGTTAAAATTAACCTTTTAAAGCCTAGCGGTAACTTTATGTACGTACCACCAGGTTTAAGATTAAAAAATTCTACGTGGTGCCCACATTGCGTTTATGTGTTTTGTACGGATCTCAGAACAAACAGCAACTTTTGCCTTATAAAACATTAAGAGTTTGGTTTTTATAACCGAAGTGGAGAATGTTTACAGCGCGGTACGCACTGAATCCTTATATAAAGCAGATACGCTTCATCTTTAAAGGGTTAATGTTGAGAGAAAGAACGTGAAGTAAAAGATAAGACCCAATGGCAGGTTTTTGTGTGCATGGTAATGAACCTTCAGATATAATAAATTACAGGAAATGTCTTGGCAGTTTTGATGGCTTTTAACTTCCCGGATGTACTTCACTTCAAGCAAAGCACTGATAGTTTTTTATGTGTTGTCAGTTATGTTATTTCACATTGTTGGTTTCAAATAAATAATGACTGATTTAAACTATTTACAAAGTCTCGTTTTATCTTTATTAATCTAAACATCAATCCAGATAAGTATGTCAGAACGGATGTTTTCCAAATGTAACCAGTTGCTATACATCTCCGTTACTCAGGGGTCTGTTGCACAATGTACCACTTCATTTGTGTGAGCTTATCATATCAATTTTCATCATCTCCGGGCAGCACTTTTGATGTTGACTTAGGTAGATCAGACCGCCTTCCTTTCAAATACACGATTCAAAATCGCTTCACAATCCTACGCTACATGAACTGTCTGGATGATAAGATATCATTAAAGGATCTCACAAATAAATCATCTCTTTGGCACTGCTCTTTTGCTATTTTTCTGTACTTAAGTGTAACAGTTTAAATGAAACCTCTATTCCTGCAGTAAATATTAATACGACATGTGACTAACAAATTGTTTCTATGGATGACAGTTCTTCGTGACAAACGAAGACTTTCTCAGATAATCTATGAATTTCCCGCATGTAACGTAGCTTGTAATTTACATTCTTCTGTAAATCTTTTGTTAACCGTTTAAAGACGGAACGTAATCTGTTTTATATAAGGACTCTGGGCGTACCGCGCTGTAAACACACTCCACTTCAGTTATAAAAACCAGTCTCTTAATGTTTTATAAGGCAAAAGTTGCTGTTTGTTCTGAGATCCGTACAAAACACATGAACGCAATGTGGGCACCACGTAGAATTTTTTAATGTTAAACCTGGTCGTATGTAAAATTACCGCTGGGTTTTAAAAGGTTAATATTTGCAGGAGCATGCTGTGGGTGTCAAACTGTTTTTTTTAGTAAGGATTAAGACGGAACTTTACTGTAATTGTGTAGTTTATGGACAATTACAAAACAATAATTCAATTTTTTATAGAAGCTTTTAATTTCTACATGATTGTGCTACATGCTTCAGACATTAGCACCATCATTAGCGCCAAGAATGTACTAAGGAAAATAGACAATAATGATGAAAGGGCTATTTTCCGTGCACGTATTGTTGTATTACTGTGTGTACTGTCCTTAGTAATGTAGATACTTGTTATGTTAATCGTAGAAAGATCACGTATTACTTCAGTGTGACACTCTTATTACAAAAGTTCTATTCAATTTCAAGAAGGTACTTAAAAATTATTCAAATCGGTACATCGAAATTCTTGGATTATAAAATTAAATACTAATAATCAGGAATTTGTTGACTTCCGGTGTTTAACTCTTTATGTTTCAGGTGTTGTACATTGTATTATTGTATTTCTGAAGACGCGAGGCTTAAGTAGTGGTTCGTAAGACGAGAGGAACCGGTACGAGCTGGTATTGTGTTGCAATTGGAGATAACGCACTGTTTCCTGTGAAGTATATATTTGACGCCACAATGGGATGGTTTTACCTAAGTTTATGTAATCAGTTGTAAGAAATTAAATGGTAGGGTTCCATTTTGCAGGTGGAAATATTAACCCTTTGAATCTTCTGCATTCACTAACTGGTTTGGTTTTTCTAATGGTAACACAATGTGTTTATTGTTGTAGTCTTCAAACAACAGTATGTGTACGTATGAGGGAAAATATATGGGATTTTCTCTCCTGTGTGCCGAACTGGGGGCTAGATGTCTGTATGCATTGGAAAGGTCCTGCGTTCGGTCATCTCTACACAGATGAAAAAGCAACCAACAAATGCACTGTGCTTACTTATTCAACTTTTTATTCTGCTTTTCCCCGACATGTTTCGGCGTAGCAAGACGCCATCCTCAGGGGGTCGTATATAATTAAGACATTATTTTCCTCAGGCGATGTTTTCCACACACGTGAAATTGTTAAAATATAGCATTTACACACACAACACACTGTTTTCCAATATTAATTTGATGACAGTTCTTGGATTACAACACATAACTATATGGTCCGATGTGAATAGCACATTATTAACTGTGAGTGCAGTGGCACCCCATTAAATAATAAGAATGTCTATAAGATTATTAAAATGTAACACAGCACATTGTCACAAAACTATAAAATGTTAAAAGTATGGTATACAATGAGAATAATAAGGCATCATCACGAGTTAACTAATCTTGTGCAGGAGGTTGAATAGTCGGTATATTTGTGCAGTCGTCGATCTGCAAACAGCCATATGGTGTGTGGGTACCGAAAGACTGGCTTCAGCGTTGAGCTTCGTTGTGTGTACTAGGCCAACCGTGTTACGTGTGTCACTGAGTAGGTACGGGAGTCTGCTACCACAGAGTAGTTACGTCAGAAGGCGCTGTATATAGGTATTATGGGATGCATGGGTAAGAAGCAGGGAGAATAGGGGGTTGTATTCAAATGTATTCTGTGCAGTCATTAATAGGTCTAGATTGTGAAAAAGCTGTATGTACAAATTCTCTAGAAGGTTTAGTCTGTTTCCTTTTTTACACGGTACGATCAGTTGCAATGATAGAAGAATCATTGCAACTGGTCGTGTAAATGCTATATTTTAACAATTTCACGTGTGTGGAAAACATCGCCTGAGGAAAATAATGTCTTAATTATATACGACCCCCTGAGGATGGCGTCTTGCTACGCCGAAACATGTCGGGGAAAAGCAGAATAAAAAGTTGAATAAGTAAGTACAGTGCATTTGTTGGTTCCTTTTTCATCTGATATAAAATGCACGTTGAGTTAAAAGTGAAAATCTCTACGCAAGTTTTCTTGGTTTCCTTCGGTTTTCAATTAAATGCTGATATGGTTCCCAAGTATAAAATTACTAAAGCATATTCATTGTGTTGCTCGCACAATTTAAATTCACCACAATCAATCCCTTTCCTTTTAAAGGCAACTAAATTTTTTCCGTAAATTATAGAAATGGGCATTAATCAACAAATAAAAATTTCCATGGCTGTTTTCTCAAGCCACAACTTTCACCATTCCAGCGTCTTTATTTTTATGTTACTCTTATCATAAGGACGACTGGGCGAAGCCTGGAAAATTTGTAACAAAGTGACGCTCTTTCTCAGACGCCCGAAATAATTGCCTGCCACTACACTTCTACTATAGCGTACGAGGCGGGCGGCCCCCCCCCCGCCACTCACAGTGTTCAAACGGTCAACCAGGCTTGTTTTCTGTGCTGCAGACAAACACAAAGGGCATCCAGTGTGATAGTGAGAACGGCAGTTCTGTTCAGAAGCTGCTCAAACAGAAGTCCTCTAGACGGAAACCACGGCTGTGGCGCAAACCAGTCGTGAACCGTAGTTTGGCGCTTCGTCCCGGAACCGTCCCGGACACAAGCTGTTCAGTGCCGGCATACACCAGTCGCTTCCTTGGAACTGACCGCAGTACCGGGACAGCGTCGTTCAACCAGGCGAGTAGAAGTGATTCGTATTTAAGCTGGATGTAAGGAAAATATCTGCGTCAGTATAACAGAGAGCACGGTGCAAGACAAATACGTTATTATACAAAAATAACTTTTTCATAAAAGTGTTGCGTGTTTTCACCTGATCGGTTTATTACCAGGCTTTTAGAAATATATAAAAATGTTACGAACAACATGCGGCAGCGGTGGCGCAATTAGTTGAGGCACTGCGCTACAAACCGGAAGGTCGCGGCTTCTATTCCCGATGGTGTCATTGGAATTTTTCGTTGGCATAATCGCACTATGGCTTTGGGGTCGACTCAGCCTCTAACCAGGAATATTTCCGGGGGCGTAAACGCGGCCGGTGCGTAGGGCTGACAACCTTACCACCTTCAGATTTTCTAGAAATCTGGGAGCCTCAACCTTCTGGAACCCTCAGGGCCTGTACAGGCCTGTAATGGGATTGCTTTTTACGAACGATATATCGATAAGCTTCATCCGACAAATTTAAAGCGTAGGTATTATGTCTGTACATAAGTACTAAGGTCTTCGCAAAACTGAGAAAGCAAATCATATGTCAAAGTAGACATTTGAGTTCTTCTCGGGACTTCCTTACCACGTGTTCGTCATTTCTGTGTAACAAATTGTTCATTTTTAAACATTAAATACACATTAAAATTAAATTAATATTAAGTAATTCACAATGCTTTTGTGTTCGTAGATTCAAACAGCTCTATCTCGGCATCCGTTCGGAGTTAGACATACGTTCATGTGAACTTTATCTCACAATGGCCGATAATATCACCTCTCAAAATATTCACTCTTCCTCCTGAATCACCCTGTATATATGTTAACTTCAGTTTGATACCCGTAAACACCATCTGAAATGGCAATATCTGAACTGTGGACTGTAATTTGGACGTGTATTATGTTCTATTTGACAGGCGTACCACCACAACTACTGGACTCCTCAGCCGATACCTCTCTGGCACGGAGATTCTGCTATGGCTCTGCATGTGGAAGCACCATCACCCGTACACATACCAGGAGACAAGGACGTCTTCTGCTTGGGAAGTATATCGGACCCAAGTGCGGAAGAAGAATTCTCACCCGAAATGATGACGGGATGACGAACTCGCCAGCGGAACTTGCAGCAGTCTCAATAGCGCTATCTTCATGATGGGGTGAAATGGAAATTTTATTTATAAGATTAAACACTTCTAATGACTTATTTGGTATTTTAAAATTTAGAAAGTGATTTTAAGGCTGTGAATCACGCGAAGATTTTTCTTTAAGCAATAGGTCGATCACACGTCCGTGTCATTCGATACGTTTTGTAAGTCATCACGATAAATGTGTGCAGAAGAAAGATAAGGAATACTTACAGCACAGTGGTTAATTTATTTACAATTATATTTAGCATTCAGAAATTTTACATTCTGCTCTTGAGAGTGTAATTCTGTGTTTCGTATGGAGCTCAGGACAAACGGAGTTTATTTCCCTGTACAGTAATACCTGACTGGTTTCTATAACCGAGACGGAAGGGGTATACTGCGCGGTACGAACTGAAACTTTATATATAATTCAGTTTAAAGGGATAATTAATCTGCACATGATGGTGTCAGGTGGATAATTGGTTGAATTTGAGAAGATACACCCTGTAGTATTTTAGCTTTGTCTCTCGTAACAGTATTGGTTTTGTGATACATGAAATACTTTTCGTATGTGGTGTATTAGAAATATAAAATTGACAAGTGAAAATTACCGACGACCGCAGTGCGACAGAGAGGGCTCAGTTAAACTCACCCAGAACTCTTATATTGGACTTGATGTGCAAAGTAAGTTTAGGTAATATGCGACTCTTTTTATATAACCACAAGAATTATTAGAATGGAGGAATGTTTGGGTGAATTAATGACTTCTTTTCCAATTGCCAATAATTACTTTTAAATTGATATAAGTGTGCTAAAATAGGATAATTAACATATTTCGCCCTTGATCATGTTTTTGAAGATAAGCGCTAACAAATTTATATATATACATATACGACACAAGAAAATTAATAGAAAAGTTACATAATTATTTCAAAATTTTTAACGTGCAGTTTTTGCAACGTATGACGAGAAAGGATACTTTGAAATTATTTGAAGAAGAAGTTCTGTGCTTTGCTGAATTGCATATAATTTAATATGTAGTTTTATTGTCCTGCATTATCAGAAAAAACAGCAACCTCAGTGTACTAATTTTACGTTTTGAAAAAGTATAGTATTAATTAATTCCTTTCTAGAAAACTATCACGAAATTTTCTTGCGTGTGTAAGACTATACATAGTTTTCAAGTAATTGTCACAATAAATAAGAAACAACATTTTAATACGAAACAAAATATGTACTATTTTATCTTGGTGGGTTTTTGTAAGTATGGACAATATTAAATTTTGCTAGCAATATAAAGGTATGTGTAAGATTTTCAAATCGTATTTATCTGAAATAAGTTTTTGAATGCTTCAATTTCGAGGACGAATGTACTTGCAATATTAATGGCTTCTTCACTTCTCTTTGACCAAGGAAAAATGAACAACCACTGCACTATATGTACATGACACGCCGCAATGTTTTCACGGATGGGATGATGACAATAAAGTAACAAATATAAATAATGTCTGACAATTAATACATCAACCAACTTACGCACTTAATAAAATACATTAAAAAGTAAGTATAAAACTCCTACATGTTTCGACACTGTGGTGCCATCATCAGGGAATTACCTGAACAAAGGAGTGCAGGCCAGCACGCTTATGTAGGTATTGTGTCGCCTTCATTAAAGTGATAAAAATAATTAAAATTTTAAAATTCCAAAATGCATAAGTTTAAAAATCATAAAATCACAATATTTTAAATTTAAATTTCTTTAAAGTGAGATGTCCCAAGCAGACGTTTTCAGTTGTTTACACTTTTTTTACGCAGAATGCTTACAAACATATTTCTCCGTCTTTTACGATATGAAGATATGTCGTCCTGCTACAGCGTATGACGTATATCGTGTCAGGCGGTGTGGTATACCACACCGTCTGATACCAGCCCAAAGCGCTTTTCGCTAATGAAAGTTTTTACGTGGTTTTCAGTGTCAAAGTTTTTCTGACTAAAGTGATTAGACAATTCGAGGAGGGCCTTCTTACGGCTAAGGTGGTTAATCGCCGGCCTTTCATCTTCGAGGCCTGTGTTCAGTCCCAGATAAGTCTGTGTGGGGTATGTGGTGGAGAATCTGTTACTGGGGACAGGTCTTTCTCTGAGTACTTCGGTGTTTCGCCCAGTTAGTATTATTGCACCAATGCTCCGTGCTTATATATTAATCTACCATGGACGCAATATTATTGGTTGCAGTTAAGAGCTTAGTTAACCTTTTAAAGCCTAGCGGTGACTTTACGTACCACCAGGTTTAACATTAAAAAATTCTACGTGGTGCCCACATTGCGTTTATGTGTTTTGTACGGATCTCAGAACAAACAGCAACTTTTGCCTTATAAAACATTAAGAGACTGTTTTTTATAACCGAAGTGGAGAGTGTTTACAGCGCGGTACGCACCGAGTTTTTATATAAAACAGATACGCTTCGTCTTTAAAGGGTTAAATAAACTGCTTAAAAACTACTGGACGGAAAGGGTTAACAGCTGATCTAGATGCCGAGATATCAATATGGCAAAGACTTTAAATACTGCTAGAAATAGATATCCTTTTTAGAAGAAACCGCTAAAGTAAATTCTCCTCTTTTCGTGTTACACAACTGTCCTTTCTCTCTTTAAGGATGCTGTCACACACAGCCAGTATGTTTCTATTGTTCCCGTTGCTCCCCAACCGTCACGTGCAGTAAATCATTTGAACCGTCATTCTTTGACGCTGTGTTTTGCTATATTCCATTTTCTTTTTCTTTCTCTCTTTCTTTTTTTTTTTTTGTCTTGGAGGTGCAACTACAGGGTCATGCTCTTCTGACATATGTTTTCTCCCAAACATAGAATTCGTGAAGAAAATAAGATACAGATAAAGATAGAAGAGTATCATGTAATAATGGCGAGTGAAGAAACTGGTGATGAAGATAAATTGCATGATTCAAGTTCCGGCCGTTTTATCTTCGAGTATAAATTTTTGTGTAACCCACTGCATACGTCACTGCCTGTGCTGTCGAACTCCGATAGCCCGTCCATTAACCAGTGTCTTTATTAGGTGAAACAATCAAATATCAGAGAACTACAAAATAATAAACACCAACTCATGCATCAAAATATATATAATCTTTATTCGTGAAAGTCTCCTACATGTTTCGACCCTACTGGGTCATCTTCAGGAAGAATAATATTGATACACTATGGTTGCGTTTATACAGTTAAGTGTGAATGTGCCCCCGAGGGCATATTCACACTTTCGTATGATACAGTGGACGGACATGGAACACATTAAATCACAGAAGTATTTAACCTGTAAGGGCTTTTGTGCAGTTTTGCCTCCCTTACAGAAAATAGCCTTTGTCTGTGTTGAAAAACTCGGTTTGGTCAATAGGAGAGCGAGTCATTTAGCACGTCAGCGTTATCGAGTATGGCGTAACAGACTAACAGAGAAGTAAAGAGAAAATTGAGCAAACGATAAAAGACCAAAAGTAAAAATATGAAACAATGAAATATGGAACAAAGTAAAAGAGGATACAGTCATGTTACAATAGTTCTTTTTTTTAATTTCATTGAACCTTCTGTCCCAGAACTCCTGTCCCCCCCCTCCCCCCAACTAGAAAGGAGAAGATAACTCTCGTGTAAACTTAACTTCACACCTCCCTAGATACAAGCATGAGTTTAATGTCAACATGGGTATTTTCTTGAAATTTTACTGAATTCTGAATATAAAGTAAACAGTATTTAGGGCACAGTCAGCTACGCATGTCTGAAAAGCAGAATACAAAATTCTGTCTTCATTTTTATGTACTGATGTCAAAAGATGTGTCACTTGTGACTGGAGATATATACTGACAACGGAAAGGTGAATCAACTACCTGCAGACTTACTAGCGTCTTTCCACTGTAAATTAAGCACTTTTAGGAAGAGAGTTAAGAAGGCAGTTACAAACAAAGGGAATTCAAGTGGGGTTTTGAGTGTATATAAGTGAAATGATGTGAAGTGAAGTGTTGTGTGTAAATAAGTGAAGTGATGTGAAGTGAAGTGTAGTGTGTAAATAAGTGAAGTGATGTGAAGTATAGTGTGTAAATAAGTGAAGTGACGTGAAGTGAAGTGTAGTGTGTAAATAAGTGAAGTGATGTGAAGTGTAGTGTGTAAATAAGTGAAGTGATGTGAAGTGTAGTGTGTAAATGAGTGAAATTATGTGAAGTGAAGTGTAGTGTGTAAATAAGTGAAGTGTGTCGTGAAGTGAAGTGTAGTGTGTAAATAAGTGAAGTGATGTGAAGTGAAATGTTGTGTGTAAAATACATGAAGTGACGTAAAGGTGTTCTGAAACGTGTGTGTGTGTGTGTGTGTGTGTGTGTGTGTGTGTGTGTGTGTGTGTGTGTGTGTGTGTGTGTGTGTGTGTGTGGGTATATTGTATTTGTGTAGGTATATCGTAATTGTGAGGGTATATTATATTGTGTAGGTATATTGTATTTGTGTGGGAATATTACGTTGTATTTGTATGGGTATATAGTATTGTATTGTATTTGTGTATGTATATTGTTTTTGTGTGGGTATATTGTATTTGGGTATGTATAATGTATTTTATGGGTATATCGTATTCGCGTAAGTATTTTGTAATGTGTGGGTATATGGTATTTTTGTGGGTATATTGTACTCATGTGGGTATACTGTATTAGTGTAGGCACATTGTATTGTGTGGGTGAACTGCCAATACGTGTACTGCAATTTGTGCTGTTCCGTTTATGTATGTGTTATTGTATTGTGGTGTCTGTACTGGTGTAAGACTGCTGCCACCGGGTGGAAACCCAATTGCAGTAAGAAATAATAATAATAATAATAATAATAATAATAATAATAATAATAATAAATATTAAAGACAATAAATTATAAGTGTTAAAAAAGTCCCATCTGGAAGATACTTTATCCCATTTCTGTAGGGGGTGCAATCAATTAACAGTTTGAGGGTGAAACGTAACGAGAAAACCTCCCATAATCACTTCTACTAATGTTGTTATAATACTGAAATTGTAGCGTCTATAATGAGCTGGATGCATAGACGGAAATATAAAAAAAATGCGGATGGAATTTTGTAGACTCTGCAGCGTGTCATTATAAAAATGCCACGCGGTGGTGGAGGGATACTTTATGCACCCTTGCAATAGCATGACGTCAGAGTACTGTACGTTTTGAGACAGTCATGTTGCGTCCAGTGCAGTGGTCGGACGCAGAAAAGAGAGGAGAGTGTCTGAGGTTTGTGGCGTGGTATGGGGAGTCGAATGTGTCTGCTTGGGCAGACATAAGAGTAGGTTTGTGCAATGTGCATCGCAAGAACATGGAGCAGTGAGAAGTGTCGTCCGGGATTCTCTTCAACAGAACTTCAGAAAACGAATTGTTTCTTCTCCAAGAGGGATCTTTAGTCTTCAGAACCGTGAGTAGTCTTCAATACTTAACGTAGGTTTAGTGACATGGCAGCTTTATCGTCACGCCAGTTTTTGATATCCCTTTTTTATTTTTGGCTCTGCACCACGCAGTTTCGTGCAGTCATGGAAGAGGGAAGTAAACCTTTCTTTTCGTGCAGGGTTCATTACATTCATCTTTCAATACTAATGTCAACGTAAGTGAAAGTAAAGTTTTCTCTTTGCATAATGTGAAGACTAATAGGGAGTGGAGGTACGAATCCATTTGTTCTTAAGCTCGACACTTTTTGCTTTTAATTCATCACCGATTACAATGTGGTGCCATAACTGATGATTACCTTATTGACGAATATGTAAGCACGTTGTCGTAAGGTGTGCTTAACACAATTTTGAAATTAGAGGCTGAGACAAAATTTAGTTAGCTGTATAGTCGAAGAACTTGTGTCAGAGTTGGCTGAAGGCGACAGGAAAACGGAAGCTGGGGGATGTTAGGTGGAGTGGTAAAGGATTGCAAGAAACAGCGTTGCGTCATGAGTCATGTGTACTAAATTCCTCATCACCAGGCACGCTAAACAGTGTTCACTTGTTGGCCTGTGCGGTGGTTGCAGACTGTTCTCTGCGAGATACGAAGAAAATTGTCTAATATAGTTTAGATGAAGGTCTGTCTTCATACGGGAAGAACTCAGTATATAGCCCTGCCCCCGACCAAACCACAAAAAGGCTTAAACAGGCGGAACCACTAAATTTTATTTTCTTTTCCGACACCTTGAGGATGTTACTTCCGACTTTAATTTTTCTAGACTGGGATATTGATGTATGTTGAATAAATGAGTAAATGACTAGATAGTGGGTTCGAACCATCGTCCGTCCCAACGCATTTAAGGCTTTATATACATATGTCTATATATATATATATACCTACGTGGCCAAAACATTTAGTAAGTATACGCTGTGTATAATATACTTTCATATACTTATGTATATTTCGTGTTTTTTTTATCATAACTAATTGCTTAATCCACGGTTATGTATCATGTAAAAAAGTGACTCATGCACATAGTCATGGCATCTTTGTAACCGAATATGACATTCGAGTGGGTTGCATTTGTTTCGTAGTCCGGTGCTTCCTGTCTCAGATATTGGCACGGAAACTGCCTGACCTGACGATCTTCGTGGATTTCCGCAGTTCCGCAGACACATTACAATGTGCCAAGTTAGGTCCTTTGCAATTCATTATTGACGTGACAGCCTGCGTCACTGTACAGGTCGTTAAATGAATCTATAGTCAACAAAGAGCCGGCATTCTACGGTACGAACGTTCATATTATCACGTACGACGTAAGCGAGTATTTCCGAGAATTGTAGCCCATTCCATACAGCATTCGCTTGAATTCTTTAAATAGATTTTTCTTGTTTGTACAGATCGTATCTTAATGCTTGTAAATACAGTAGCTTGGTATTTATGTTCATGCTAAATGCTTTATGTTCTTGCGGAAATATTTCACACTGTAATGTTATTCCTCATACACAAAGCAGCCAGTAAGTCGCACGCGAAAAACAAATTAAATTATGTTGTTTTTAGGCAATTATTGAATGATGGGGGAGATGGCAAGCAGTTGTATGTTTGTAAGGGAAAGCAGGTGAATAATGTGTGTGTGTGTGTGTGTGTATGTGTGTGTGTGTGTGTGTGTGTGTGTGTGTGTGTGTGATGCAATATATCTTACTGCTAAAACACAGGCAGGTTTTATATCCAGCCGGTATAAAATACGATTGACTTGTTAGTTCAATAAATAAACCATAGGAGGAGCATTTCGACAACAGTTCTACACTCAATGGCATAGATTTTATTCTCTATATAAAATAAATTTATATCTACGTTCCTGTCAAATGCAACGGATAATATTTCGTTATTATGTGGGTAAAAGAACAATAAATATCATGTATAATGTTTGTAATTAAAATATTTTGACTGTTAAAATGAAAAATTTTCCGTCTGCTTATTATAAGTGTCAGGACTAATTTTGGCATTTCCTTACATTCTGATGAATTCCTTAAAATACGTTAAAAACCTTAACAATGAATATCATGTAGTGAGTGAGAGAGGCGCACGCATTTTGCCCTTCTTCCTTATTTCCGTGCCGTCTGTGGGCGGATCCACCTTTCTACAAACGCATATTTTTTCCTGGCAATGTATCACACGGAGCGTGAAATTGACTGTTCTCTTCTAGGTGGTGTCAATAACAAGAAAATATGTAGAATATATCGATTTCTCGTAGTTTTCTTCCGTCAATAAATCGTGTGTGGTAACATTGTTGATAATATTAAATTGGATCCTAAAAGATACAATGAGAAGCTGTGGACGGGATTCATCCGGCCGAGAATATGGAAAATGCTAGTCTCTTTTCAACATGGTAATAGAGGTTGAGTACACCAAAATTCGGGATAATTCTTGACTAGCTGGAAAATTATTTGTTTTCCCAAAATGGTTCTGCTCCAGGAGTTCAGTTAATTAATTAATTGGCAACATTGATGGAAGAATTAACAAGAGAAATTAACGGAATTTTAAAGGCAGGATTTGAGTTATGAATTCTTAAAATGTTTGCATTGTATAGGGGCTAATTAAGTCTTTCGTGGAAAAGCATACGGGTTCTTTATCGATTTCAATGTCATTCTATAGGGCAGCGTCCTATGCTCCGTCTGACGCGCTTCGAGCCAGGATGTTTAGGAAGTTCAAAAAATCACATGACAAGTAATAAAGCGAAAATTAATTGTAATTTTCTTCAAACATGTCTGCTAATCACCTGTAGTAAACGAATCGAAATTTCATCGCTGCTTCCACATTTCTTTCAGAGCCTTCGGATAAAAACAAGAACAAAAGAATATTGCCAGCTCTGAAGTGGCAGTGCTTTGCCCCATGATATCCACGAAATAAAATAGTATTTCTTCCAAAGTTCTTCGTTATGTTACTATGATAATTTAACCAACAGAAAAAAAAAGTCTAGCATGCTGAAAAAAATTCAAATTCTACACTCTAAAATTTCAAAATATATGCACGCAACATATATGTTATCTAATGAAGTGGGCTTGGAGAGTGAAATAGAATGAAACTGGATAACCTTTGTAACAGAGAAAGTACTAAATTTATTGCTTAGTTTGTTTCTTGTTGTGTGGCACGCTTGTTGAGTCAGAAAGTGCATACTGGTTTTGGCTGTAACTTTCGATGGAAAGAGGATACTTACACGACGTAAACCTGGACGGGAGAATAACGTTAAAATAGACATAAATGGGAGTGCATGATCAGTACTTATTTGGTTCAGGATAGGAAGAATTGGCTTCACAAGAAACAGGCATCGGTGCCCCCCGGGGATGGGGGGTGGATCCAATCCCACAATCCCAGCAAGCGAGCGGCCGCAGAACCACGCCTTATACCGCGCGGCCACTGGGATCGGCCCATGCTTAATTACTTGGTCTGTAACTTAGTGAGGAACAAAGCAACCATTTCGAGAACGTACTTGCGTAATTTACCAACAGTACAAGTATCAGGACGGTTCGGGTATCGAATCTCGGTGGGGGCGAGATTTTCCTCAGCCGTCCAGACCAGCCCTGGGGCTCACCCAGCCTCGTATACAGTAGGCACCGGATCTCTTTCCCAAGGGTGAAGCGGCCGAGGTGTGGCGTTAACCACCCACCCCTTCTAGTGCCGAGGTTAAAGAAAGAGTAGAGCTATACCTCTACTTCCCCTCTGGGCCTTCGTGGCCTGTTATAGGGGTGAATTTTACAAGTACAGTTTAGCTGGTCGAGGCGCTCGATAGAGTCAAAACACAAAACACGGTTGCCTTCAATTCTGATTTTATTCCTTGGTAAACTTTTTTAATTGTAAGATTAAATGCTGTTTGAATATGACATCATGTCGATAGGTGACTAGGTACTGACATTTCGGAAGATTTTGCTGCTTTCGTTTTTAATGCATTTCACTCTTCTTGGATTATTCTGAAGACAGAAGCAACAAAGTGCCTTGAAACATCTGTAACTGATTACCAGTACAACGGCTTCATACTTCGGAAGTCTTTAATCTTGAAAAACGGAAGTAAGAACCTGAAATCTTAGATTTCGCTAACAAGTTATTCTTACCTTCCTCATTGCTGTTCCTTGCCAGTTTGGATTATCCCTTTAAAGACGAAGCGTGTCTGTTTTATATAAGGACTCAGTGCGTACCGCGCTGTAAACACTCTCCACTTCGGTTATAAAAACCAGTCTCTTAATGTTTTATAAGGCGAAAGTTGCTGTTTGTTCTGAGATCCGTACAAAACACATAAACGTAATGTGGGCACCACGTAGAATTTTTTAACTCTAAACCTGGTCGTATGTAAAGTTACCGCTAGGCTTTAAAAGGTTAATTATCATAGACGAAACATACACTTCTATTAAAACTGTTGGTACTGAAGTCGCAACTAGTTGTACCGCCACCTTTAGTGTTAAATTACAAACACTTCGCCTTTACAGTTTGTATCTTGCATACGGTTCACATTTAAAGAGCAATTGTTTTCGTATATATAATCCAGCGAAATATATTTGTAATTTTAAGCCATGAAGGCGTATGGGGAAGTGGTATAACTCCAATGACTCTTAATATCACCACTAGATGGAGGTGTGGAGACAGCTTAACATCCGATGTCTTTATACTAGGGGGAAAAAGCTGTATATAATCCTGATAAGGGATCCTGGATGGGCCACATTAAAGTTCTGTACATTTTGGAGGAGAAGAATGCCTTTTCCACCGCCGGGAATTTCAATAGAGTTTCTCGGTAATCTAATTATAGCCCAGTCACTACACTGACTGAGCTATTCCGACACTTTAATTGTATATGAGGTGCGATGTAAAGTCTGGGAAATTAAAACTTAGTTCTACACTACTCGTGATTTAAGTTTTCCGCCGCGGTTTGGATGAAATCTTCACTAATTTAATAGGTTCCATGTTCGTGAACTATTTTATACGAAATAATAACACCAACTAATGCACCAAAAAATATACAATTTTATTCTTAAAAGTCTCCTACATGTTTCGACCCTGCTGGGCCATCTTCAGGGAGAATAGTCTGGATACACTATGGTTGCGTTTATATAGTTTAAGTGCGAATGTGCCCTGGGCTTCATCCTCCGTTTGAGAGGTGTCGTATATACCATAGTATATCAATATTATTCTCCCTGAAGATGGCCCAGCAGGGTCGAAACATGTATGGGACTTTTAAGAATAAAATTGTATATTTTTTGGTGCATTAGTTGGTGTTGTTTCGGAACTCTTCACTCTTTTGGTATGTTACGCAGCGTAGATTGGCAGTTGTTTACCGTCGTTTCGGGACAACCTATCGATCCCATCTTCAAGGGTCAAGCAGTCCAAGAAGACTGCCAGGGCTGCATGGCCCTTGAAGGTGGTACCCGATAGGTTGTCCCGAAACGACGGTAAACAACTGCCGATCTACGCTGCGTAAAATCCCAGAAGAGCGAAGACCTCATACACACTTTTATTTTTAATATTTTAGTCCTGTAAAGGGTTAAGTTTTGTCTTCATTCATTTAAAATGTGTTTCCGAAACCTGTTTTGGAACCATTTTAACCTTTTAAAGCCTAGCGGTAACTTTACGTACCACCAGGTTTAACATTAAAAAATTCTACGTGGTGCCCACATTGCGTTTATGTGTTTTGTACGGATCTCAGAACAAACAGCAACTTTTGCCTTATAAAACATTAAGAGACTGGTTTTTATAACCGAAGTGGAGAGTGTTTACAGCGCGGTGCGCACTGAGTCCTTATATAAAACAGACACGCTTCGTCTTTAAAGGGTTAATTTGTAAGATTGGTCAGTTTGCAACAAATGTTTATGATGTTTTCTAAGCTTGTAACATAAACCGTTGCCATAGTAACGAAAAGTGGAGGCGTGCTACATGCCTGTTGGTGCAGCAGACTAGCTATCTCTCTCACACAAGAAGCTTAACCTAGGTTTAACATTCAATTTCAGGTAAGATCCCAATTTAACCTCCGTCTCCACGTTTCGGTTTATTCTCTCAATTGTTCTTCCTCTCTCATCCCTTTGTCACCATCACTCTTCTCCCTCCCCCACTCAATTTCTATCAGTTTTTCTCCGTCTTTGATGAATATCTCTATTTCTGTGCATTTGGCTTAGATTGTAATTTACATTAATCTTCCTTTTGTCCTTCCTTTCGTTTCTAATCGTATGTCTTTTTCTTTCTTTTATCCATTTTGATATGTTTTTTCTTTATCTTCTTTGTGTAGCAGTTCTTATTAATCTTCTCAATATCTAAACGTCGTTTCTCTTCATATTGTTTCTCCTCATCCCATAAATTCCTGCCTATTACTCTGTACTTCCATATTAAACCATCTCTTCCATTTGCAATTTGTACAGTCCTTTTTCTTCGTGTCCCTCGTGTCTTATTTTCTGAGTGCTTGTTACCCCCAAACCATCAGCTCATATTCCTTTCCATTATTATTTCGTTTTAATTAAAATCTTCCTACATCCCTCACCCGTTTTAGTTAACGCTCCAATAGATTTACGTTAGTGTTCCGTTTCTTCTGACAGCTCGTTACACTTATGCCCCTTTCACATTTAACATTATCTCATGTATAATTACGTAACTTTATTCCGTCAGCCAAACCCACTGTATTTTGAGTGACTGGGTTTGTAGAATATTTCAGTGACTAATTCGGTACCTGAAGAGGAAATTCAAATCTCAGACATACGTTCAACGATTGTATACGACAATCCATTGTGCCTAATTAAGCGTAGTTAATTAAGCGTGCCTAATTAAGCCTCAACCAACTGCGCGGTGGCGCAGTTGGTTGAGGCACTGTGCTACAAACCGGAAGGTCGCGGGTTCAATTCCCGATGGTGTCATTGGAATTTTTCATTGATATAATTCCTATGGCCCTGGAACCGACTCAGCTTCTAACAGGAATAAGTACCAGAAATATTTCCTGGGGGTAAAGGCGGCCGGTGCGTAGGGATGACAACCTTACCACCTTCAATATCCGATCGTCTAGAAATCTGGGAACCTCAACCTCCTGGAACCCTAAGGGCCTGTAATGGGATTTTACCCTTTTTTTTACCTTTTATTAGAAACTTTCATCAGCAGCACGGCGTATTTTAGGATCCAGAAACCTCTGGGTACGTGAAGGTGAATTTGTCCGTATGTAGTTCATGAAGGCGTAAAATAGAAGAGAAGTTCAGGTGGCGTTCCTTAACTTCGGTAATGGGTAGAAGTGAGTGGTAAGATAAAAGGTGTGGAGTAGCGCGTGAATATTGTGGCACGTCGTCATATGACGAGAACAAGGGCCTTCCGTCAGTCCAGACCACAGCCTAGTTGCTATAAAGGCTATATCACCCCTACCTCCGTCCGCCTACTTGTGATCGCGTGTGTAATATTTGTTGAAATGAGCATAAATTATAATACCACCATTTTGCAAACTCTAAGCCCTTTCCCTTAGAGTGACAATATCTGGTTATATTCTGTATTATTTTGATTTTGTTAAGATTTTTCAGGGGCTTTGTAAACCTTAAATATATATATCTGAGGTCAGTTATTTCACAATCTGTAATTTCTTACACACTTGAACAGGGAAATTGCTTGGAGAAAGCGTGTTTTACGCCCCTTCCGGGCTCCAAAATCAAAATTGTAAATAAAAAAAGAAACACATTTTCTGTACTCAATAATTTTTTTAAATTATTGAGCCAAATTTAAGGAAATTCAACACGTATCTCTAATCAAGTTCATATTTTTAGGGTAGGCCGTTTTCATTAGTCTCCCAGGGCGAAAAACCTCGCCACGCCATTGCAGTTGACTCTGGTTCTTTTTCTACGTTTACTTTTCATTACATATGAATTGACAAGGTACACACTGACTCGGTAAATGAGCTCATGGGAAGAGGTTTTGTGCTGTGCGATTTAGCCGCAATACAGAACCTGCAAATTCATGTTCTGTTTAATGAGGCTATGAGAGACAAACGTATCAGGTCCTTAACCCTCTAGGGCCTCCATTGTACATCGAGAACACTTAGAGTCGGTGAAAGCTGTGGCCTGCTATTGAAGTGAACTCTGGTGACAACAAGAACGTACAACCTGAAAAGGGCCATCATTCTGTTAAGATGCGATGGGACGTACTATTGTTGATTCCGTAATTAATTTCATTTAATAGCCCTTGTAATTATGCTCCTGATTCCTATAACCAGCCAGTGATATGAACAGACATAATTATCGCGAATAATAATAATAATAATAATATGTAAACCGTAATTTTATTCATTGTCTCTATTGCAATAATGCGAAATATTTTGGGGAAAGGGCACTAATATTTAAAGTAAGTTAGACAAAAATGTAGAAGAATACACTACAATTAATAAGTTATATCTTTAGCTGTGTGAATACATTAGACAGACTTATTTATTGCCTTTCGTAAAAAATTTATAGCCGATTCCAGTGGCTGCGCGGTCTAATGCATAGGTCTGCGGTCGACCCCTTGCTGGGATCGTGGGTTCGAATCCCACCGGGGGCATGGATGTTTGTCTCTTGTGAGTGTTTGTGTTGTCAGGTAGAGGTCTCTGCGACGGGCCGATCCCTCGTCCAGGGGAGTCCTACCGACTGTGGTGTGTGTCTGAGTGTGATCAAGTGAAAATAAACAATCTCGACACCTGCTGTGAGTAAGTAGAAGAGGGAAGGACTGCGAAGAATTTGTACCATTTTCACAGAATATTCTGTCCAGGTCACAGAGTATATGATTTTTTTTAAAAAATCATGTAATCATTGCTGTTCATGTAGCAGTCTTTATTTTTTGAAGATATTTCCTGTAACCTGGAGCCATGAACATTTGTTACAAAAAGAAATAACTTATATTGCAACGATCACCTAAGGTTACGCCTTGGAGAACTGAGAGTACAGTAGGAGATACGGGCTGTGTATAATGTGTAAAGTCTACGCCCTCTCTTAATAAGTTTATCTTCACTTCATTCCCTTTTTTAAGGAACACATCTCAAATACCGCGTTCCTTTTAAGTAGGCAAACATATGGAGCTACTGTAACTCGCTGTTTTATTGTCGTTGATAAGCCCAATGATAAGAGACTGTTTACACATAATCTGTACCAAGAACTGTTGGCATAACTTCTGTGACTACGTTCCGGGAGAAACTGTTGACGCTTACTTATCCTGAGATATTTCGTTCTTTTAAAAAATCTACAGAGCGTAATATTATTTATTTATTCTGTGTTTACTTAGCGATATTTTCTGCACTTGAGATTATATGTTACGTCAAATGATAAGGTGATTTGTAAAATATAAATTGGAAAAAGTGTGCAAGGTATCGTTCGTGACCAAATAGAGGGTTTTAGCGTGACGTTTGCCTCAATTGAATGAGGGGCATAAGTGAGATTTGAACACCGGATCTTCTAAGAAAAAATAGGAATCCTATGAATGGTATAGCAGTGTGAATGGCTTAGGGAAGACGTACATTTAGAAAGTGATGTTTTCCATATGCAGTATTTTTGCTGTTACAGAAAAATTGCAGAAGCGTAAAATTGTGATCGGTAATGGCGAGGTTTTTACCTTCAATAAGTCCTACATTTCTAACACACAAATATTATTTCTTAGTCAGTTACATGCATATAAAATTTCTATTGAGTCCTACCATCTTATATGACTATATTATCACTAATGAGTAATAATTTGGAAAATCGTATCCTGTCTATTTATTATGAACACACGACTATTTGCCTGTTTTCAAGCGCGTTAGCATAAATCGTGTAAAGTGCACATTAGCTTTGTCATGTCTGTCTGTCTGTCTGTCTGTCTGCCCGTTCGTATAAACTCGGCTACATTGGACGGATTTTCATAAGGTAAGGTAAAGGTCACCCTATAACAGGCCCTGAGGGCCCAAGAGGGGGAGTAGAGGTATAGCTCTACCCTTTCGTGAGCCTCGGCACGAGGAGGGGATGGGGTGGCTAGCCCCACGCCCCGGCCGCTTTACCCCCGGGGAAAGAGACCCGGTACCCATTGTACAGGAGGCTGGGTGGGCCCCAGGGCCGGTCTGGACGGCTGCGGAAAATCTCGCCCCCACCGGGATTCGATCCCCGGACCGTCCAGCCCGTATCGAGTCGCTATACCGACTACGCTATCCCAGCCCACGGACGGATTTTCATGAAACGTTATATTGGAGACATTTATAAAAATCCGTTAACAAAATGCGAGTTTGGTTAAAATCGATTTCAAATGTCGGGCACTTTACATGACGAGCTAAACACATTTATATTGCTAACAGCAGTGGAAAATATTTTGTAGCTCGACAACAATGCAAAGAAGAACCGTTGTTTAATTTCCACAGCAATAATCAACGGTTGTATATTGTTTACAGGGACATATGACGAACAAACCTACAGAAAACGCATTTTTGCATTTTCTTGGCAACAATGGTTCCGCGAATGCGCCACAATTGTACGCTATCTGTACACCACCTGTTGCACCTGTTGTGTTTCCTGGAGGTTGCTATTATTTATAAATATGATGCTGATGCAACATTTTGAGTTCCTAGCTAATGAATTTGACACATACAGAATGTGTACTTAAGTTATTTAAAAAAAATTAGTAATAAAGCAGCGATAATTCTATCCGATATAGAATTACTAGCATTCTGTGCAACAGACAAGTAGGTTTTCAGAATTGTTTTTAAAAACTCTTGATTATTTATTCACTAATGTTATCGCCATTGGAATTTCAGCTTAGACTCGTTGAAGCTACTAAATTATACGGGACAAAACAGCATTTATTTCACTGCAGTCCACTCAGATCACAGCAACTGAGAAATAAATTTGAAATTACAGTCTCACTTAAAAAGGTCGCTACGAAATGAAAGAATTTATAATGGTCCTTGTCAGCAAGACTCTTGACTCCATAGTTCGCAATATGGAGTAAACGTTGTTATCTCGAAGTATGTTTGAACTTTCTCGGCTAAGTTAAATACTGCAACTGCGGCTCGGACCTACCTTCCACTCCCAATCATTGCTGCAATTCTCTGCTCCTAATCGTAAATAATACTGTCATACAAAATATCAGTACAATTCGTGATTATAAATTTATTCATCCTTTACTGCATACCTTGTATACTACATTCAGAAAAGCGAAATTATGCACTTTAATATCATCAGTATTCGCTTTGTTACAACGTCAACACGTTTCTCGCTTTTGTGTCCCAGATGATCGTCGTTTGACGCTCGAAACGTGTTGCAGTTAAATTCAACATATACTAATAACTAATAAGGCTTTGCTTTATACCCTTTCTGAATGTAGTGTAATACATATTAATCTTGATTATTATCGCAAACGGATATGTAATAAAAATGTTCATTTATTCTAAAGAAAACTGTAATATAACAGGAATTCATAGCTTATTTAGTAAAAGGGATTCCAATTATTAAATTATTTTGGTCCGTAGATATGAATTAAATAAATCCTTGACGTTAGTAAGATATTTAAAGATAGACCGCTGTCGTACAGGCGTTTAAAGCTCTCCGGTGTTTGCGTACGCACGCGTCTGTTTACGCATGTGTTCGTGTACGTTTCTATATATATTCTGGTATGAGATAAAAGAGTTTAAGGAAAAGCAGTGTCAGTGAAGGGACAGTTCGTGTTCAAAGCAGCGTTAATGCCGTTACCTGACTGGGGAATTCCGGACTGAATTTATCGCCATAAATGAGATAATGTATTGACACAGGTCTTAAGGAAAATAGGTTAGCGCATTATAGAAATGACAATTAAAAAATACGTATTTGTTCTTCCAGTGAAATACATGTGAAGAAGTTAGCTCTTTCCAGTCTTAATCTCGACACTAGATGGAATTCGGTACTTTGAAATATTCTTCAGCCGCCTTAGCCCCGGGAAAGGACCGCAGCGCCTATTCAATAGACGGCTGAGTTAGCCTTAGAGCCTGTCTGTGTGATTCTGACAATAAACATCCGCTATTTTCCTGCACAAAATTCATCGAATATTATTTTATTGAAGAGTGCTGAATCCCTGTTAAAGAGGAAGAGAATTTTACACATGCCATGGTTGTAGTCCATACCTCTTCTGCCTACTCACAGTAGGTGTCGAGGTTGTTTTTATTTTAATTTGATCACACTCAGACACACACCACAGTCGGTAGGACTCCTCTGGACGAGGGATCGGCCCGCCGCAAAGACCTCTACCTGACAACACAAACACTGTACAAGACAAACATCCATACCCCGGTGGGATTCGAACCCACGATCCCACCAAGCGCTCGGCCGCAGACCTACGCCTTAGACCGCGCGGCCACTGGGATCGAATTTTACACATACAACAGGTAAATCTGTCCACTCCATGACAGCGTGTAGGGGAAGTACAGTTGTACCTCTATTTGTTCTTAACCTCAGAACTAGATGGATTCAGCTTCGCGCCCCAGTTGCTGTGCCCCGGGTAAAGAATTCCAGTACCCATGCAGTAAGATGTTTTTGGGCCCCAGGGACCGTTTACCTTATACGTAAGGTACACTTATCGTTACCAATTTTTATAAAATTAAAAGGTTTTTATGTGACAAATGTTGGTAGAATCTATTACAATGCGCATACAGGCCAGAATTTTTCAAAATGTGGTCCGCAAGTACCAAGGGATCCGCAGAACCTGGACCGGCTTTCTGCGAGACTGTTTTGGTCTTCCTTTTGCAAGCTGCAAGAAAAAATACAGAGATATTCTCTGTTCTGGAATGTTACGCGGCGTAGATTGGTAGTTATTTACTGACGATTCGGGACAAAATATCGGTCCCATTTTGAAGGAGACATTATTTACCGACGTTTCGAAAAATTTAACGGTCCCATTTTCAATGGGACCCTTGAAGATGGGACCTTTATGGTGTGCCAAAAATTAGGTAAATATTTACCAGTCTACACCGCGTAGCATCCCATAAGAGAGAAGACCTCATTTACACCGTAGCGGAAGGCCGAATTTAAAAATTACTGAATACTTTATATTACACAAGACATAGCTGTACCTGGAAAAATGGCAAGACAGTGTAGATTTTATTGAATACAATACAAAATTATTTTTTCTTTAATTGATCTTAATCTTTTTCCTTTTTTCTCTACTGCAACGAAACATCATTTGGTAAGAATTTTGATTCATGAAAGTGTATAGAATGTAAATTCTATTCGTTTTCCGGTACTGGCTTTTATAACTGGCTTTTTTTGCTGTTGAGTCTGGTCAGCAATAAATACCTATTGAATTGAATCATCATCATCACCGTCGTCGTCGTCGTCGTCGTCGTCGTCGTCGTCGTCGTTGTCGTCGTCGTCTTCGTGTTTGTTGTTGAAATTGTTGGCTGTGTTAATGGGGATGTGAGTGACTTTTAAACCTGTATGGTTAAAATAGCAGCAAAATAACTCAGAAATAATGCTGAACATTTTTAAAAGTAAAAGGATTAAAACTCTAAACATCATGTGTATTCCGGAAACTTTCATCTTCATAATATCATCTGCAGTCTCTGCGCGTATGAATTCTATTTTTCTTAATTTTTATCAGTAGCCTTCACATGGGGAACTTACAGCGCTATGTGCAAAGCAGATCTCGTGACCACATGGTGGAGTGTGATATCAGTGGTCAAGTTATTGTGTCCGAGGTTAAACCTACGAACAAACTAATTATAACTTATATTGTAAAATAACAGTTATTGATCGACTGAGCGAATAAATTGTAAAATATATCCACAATATCGTAGACGATTTCTCTTTTACTTTTACCAAACAATGAAAGTTCAATTCCAGGTGCTGACATTTCTGACACCAAAAATCTGCGTGGGGCGTAATGACATCCAATTAGTATTCCGTTCTTGTAAATTACTTCTCTAGCATATGTATATGTATATTCTTTTGTATTCCATCTCCTCTCCCACTGTCTTCTATGTGCTTTGCCCAAGAATATGGTACATTTTGGAGCAAGCTGCAATGATTGTAGGAACACCAATACAAAGAATGCTGCCATTAGATATCGTCTGAGTCAAGAACAGAAATTTCTCTATAAGAATGACAATGATCATAAATAAAATATTGTACCCATTTGTCACCGAAAATGAAACGCCCTGATTTCAGTCTATCTTCGTTTTATATATATATTACGTTGTACATAATTCTATAATGCGTGTATTTATACTAAATATTTTAATTAGCATTTTTTCTGTAACTTACTTTATGTTGTAAGGGCTGTATATATTTTTATAGTCTTCAGAAAAGGTAATATATTTTTATTTTTATCTCCTGTTCTCCTTGGAACAGGTTATCTGAAGTAGTTACGTGTTTGTTTGCATTTCAAGCGATATATTTTGGTTGAGACTACCGTACCTTTCTGAAATAGTCCATGATTGAAAAGAAAATTTAAAACAATGCATTAATATAGGAATAATCTATTTTACCTGAAATCTTTAAAGCTTAGTGTCTAAGGTTAACCTTTTAAATCCTAGCGGTAACTTTACATACCACCAGGTTTAACATTAAAAAATTCTACGTGGTGCCCACATTGCGTTTATGTGTTTTGTACGGATCTCAAAACAAACAGCAACTTTTGCCTTATAAAACATTAAGAGATTGGTTTTTATAACCGAAGTGGAGAGTGTTTACAGCGCGGTACGGACTGAGTCCTTATATAAAACAGATACGCTTCGTCTTTAACCTTTTAAAGCCTAGCGGTAACTTTACGTACCACCAGGTTTAACATTAAAAAATTCTACGTGGTGCAAACATTGCGTTTATGTGTTTTGTACGGATCTCAGAACAAACAGAAACTGTTGCCTTATAAAAAATTAAGAGATTGGTTTTTATAACCGAGGTGGATAGTGTTTACAGCGCGGTACGCACTGAGTCCTTATATAAAACAGATACGCTTCGTCTTTAACCTTTTAAAGCCTAGCGGTAACTTTACGTACCACCAGGTTTAACATTAAAAAATTCTACGTGGTGCCCACATTGCGTTTATGTGTTTTGTACGGATCTCAGAACAAACAGCAACTTTTGCCTTATAAAACCTTAAGAGATCGGTTTTTATAACCGAAGTGGAGAGTGTTTACAGCGCGGTACGCACTGAGTCCTTATATAGAACAGATAGGCTTCGTCTTTAAAGGGTTAATATTAATATTTGTTTAGGTGTGTTTGTACGATTGTGCCACAGTAACGTCAGTCCAGTTGAAGGATAGGACAATTCATATCCATAAGGTGCGGTCTCACAGGCATATGATGCATTACGCATTGAAGTTAAGGACACGTGTTCACACCTTCTTATCTTATAGTGTGTGATATCAGAGATATTAAACATAAGGATGATGCACTAACACAGTTACAGTGTCTCCCCGCATGTTATTCCACACAGATGCATCGGCGTATGATTGTGCGCTGACTAAGCCATGCGTACACTTCGCTGACATAAGGTGGTCAGCACAGACAGAGAAAAATGGGGGACTTTTGTAATGTTTTGTGTGACTTACTGTCACGCTTTTGGATTCAGCGTGATGCTGATGAATCAACTGGACACATTTACATTTAATTCCTTATATTCATCACTCACTGAAATTACTTCGTTTCGTATTCTAACGCTTCCAATTTTCAAAATATTGCGAACGGTTCCTGTGGATGTATGTGTGCCTGTATTCGTTTAGGGTTCCTCAGTACCCATACAGTATCATCAGAAATTGTGTTTTAAATAATATTCGCACTAATATACTCGTGTCATTATGAAATATTCAAAATCTAAATTTTGTTGATACATTCGTTCTGTGGCGTTATTTACAATCGCAATTTCTCACATGACTCGATATAGTTCCTTCTGCTTCTCATTTCTACAAACGTTTTACAAGAATCTTGAATGATTTCAGGCTTCTATCGCAATATAGATATTGCTAATTTAAACACGTCGCAATTTTAAATTTAGGACTAATTTAACGGTAAAAAATCGGATTATTATATTACTAATTTGTATCCTATAGACTAGTATAAAATACGAAAATGTTGGAATATGCACTGGAATGCAGCACATTTATCGATATTCCTTTTACGCTACTAATCTACTGAAGCTACCTCTACATTGCGTACGTGAAGTGTGTTGCATGTTTAATATGTTCCATGTGCGTGCACTATGTCATACAAAAACACTAATCACCAACAAATGCACTAAGTCAACAGCACATTCTCACTCAACTGTAAAGTGCAACCCTAGTGTAACGGTAACAAAAAGTTCTCCCTGAAGATGAACCAGCAGGATCGAAACACGTAGGAGTGTGTTACGATTGATGATAAAACTCTCTTTGTGCATTTTTTGGTGATTAGTGTTTTTGTGTTACATATCTGTCCCTTACGTACGAATGCATTGGTTAGAAGATTATAGTGAATAACAGTAATATTTGAGCAGAATTCGTGTGGTTCGCAGAGAATTGAGGAATGTAACTATTTTAATTTACGATTTGCCATCATCCAACAGAAGCAATTTCACAACCAATTTCCTTCTTCATTACTTTCTTTCTTTGCTTCCAGTTTCAGCCTGGCTGTTACCGCTTAACTCTCACAATACAACGTTGCGTTTAACCTTTTAAAGCCTAGCGGTAACTTTACATACCACCAGGTTTAACACTAAAAAATTCTACGTGGTGCCCACATTGCGTTTATGTGTTTTGTACGGATCTCAGAACAAACAGCAACTTTTGCCTTATAAAACATTAAGACACTGGTTTTTATAACCGAAGTGGAGAGTGTTTACAGCGCGGTACGCACTGAGTCCTTATACAAAACAGATACGCTTCGTCTTTAAAGGGTTAATGTTGCTTAGTCACTTTTACACTTCACGTGTATGTACAAGCCTTAACTTCTTACTTTATTTAACTTATTCGTGTTACATTGTTTTTCTCAGCTTTAATTGAAAGGTTTTCTGCCGCATCTGTAATACACTTTCAAACTCCAATCTCTTACTTCTCGTGCGCTTTGAGGCACTTAACTCTCCGACGTCTTAAAACGTACTTACCATATTCCAAGGTGTCATATTCGTGTTAACTTTTCTGTGATTCCCCTTTAGTGCAGCTGCTTCCCTAAAATGTGTCTGTTTATTTCTAAAAATTCTGTAGGCATATCCTTTACACTAAAAACTATCCACTTTGACTTATGTTTCCAAAACATATTACTTTCTAATATTTCTCTATATTTCATATTCATATTCCACTTCTCGTATATTTTCTAGAAATTGTATTTTTTTATTACGGCTCTGTAAGTAACAAAATAATAATTACTGTACGTCACTTGGAAAAGAACTTCCTACGAAAAAGCACCAGGAAGTGAGAAGTCATATATTAGTTGTATTTCTTTCCCATCCTGGCTGTAATCTTCTATTGACGGATGTCAAAACCATGTTTTATTGTAGTCTTCACCACTTAAAGGCAAAGTGATTTCGTTCTATGACAGAGGTAAAATTTCTGTTGTAACTCTGACGGGTCAACCTTTCTCTTAACCTCCTCACTCACGCCTCTACCAAGCACTGACCTTTAATGTCAATATTTGGTCTGCAGACAGTCTCTCTCCCTCTCTCTCTCTCTCTCTCTCTCGCCATTTAAGTGTGAAAACATTGATGTGTATAGGTTTAATAGGTCCTACTGGTGTCTGTTATCTGGTCGTTCAGGGAGCGCCATTTGACTGTTCTACAGGTATATTACGAATCAAGAGATAGACCACTTCAACGAAAGTGTTTGATGATCATAAAGTGCAGTGTTTGCGTGAATTCAGACTTGCCCCGCGATGTAAATGAGCTACAAACTTCCCGTACTGTTACCACTAATACAAACGTATGTAGATTTTCGTATACAGTACTCGATATCGTTGTTCGATTATTACCTAATTTGGATGTGCTCAGAAGGTTTTGATAAAACCCTCAAGTCTGAATTTTACCACAATCCGTCCGGTGGTAGTAGAGTTGGTATATTTGGACAAACTGACGGAAGGACGGACGGACGGACGGATGGACACACAGACAGACAGGCAGACAGAGAGACAGACAGACAGACATGACGAAGCTGATGTGTGCTTTTCGCGACTTATGTAAACGCACCTAAAGATGCTACGTATTTTCTGCGCTAGGCGTCGATTTCCGGTACCTAAATTCTAAATTTGTTTATTTGGAGAAAGCAAGTGTAGTCTTAAGATATGAAAACCATATCCCTGCTTCATCTTTTGCTTCATCTACTTCCCCTACGAAACATATCCTCCTGTTCTTATCAAGTTTCGTAACTCCCTACTGGCTGTACATTTCTGCTGATAAGAAGATAAGTAAGTGCACAAACGGATATTAGGCTCAACTAATAGCAATAATTCACTGCTACTTATTCCGGTCTCCAAATAACGCCAGTAATACCAGAACGAAGACGTTCCGGAAGAAACTCGATTTTTGATTGCTGAACCATATAACACAAGGAGAGTCATACGGGCTCAGAGAAGTCCTACGCCACCAGTCAGTGCGACTTGATGGGTAAACATCCCACATTCCGAACCCAAAACTAAATCAATCTGTCAAACAGTGAATATAAAAATAACACATTAGTAAAAGCATAGATTTAATACTTTAAATTTTACAAGTACTTGTAACCGGATACCATAAGAAATAAAATAACATTGGTGCCCCTAGATTATGCAGTATTTTTTATGTGTGATATTATTAACCTCCTATAGTTGACCGGTAACACTATGTACCACCCAGGGCTGTGGAGTCGGAGTCGGAAGGAATTTTAGGTGGAGTCGGAGTCGGAAGGAATTTTAGGTGGCGTCGGAGTCGGAAGGAATTTTAGGTGGAGTCGGAGTCGGAAGGAATTTTTAGGTGGAATCGGAGTCGGTAAAAACGTACCGAGTCCGACGTCACTCTAAAATCTTAACTAGACACTCCAACTCCAGAGCCCTGATAGCTACAGTAACCATTAGACTTATACTTAAATATAGGTTATAAGCCTAAACAGTAGCCTGATGATTCACGTGGTGGCGATGAAATGTCTTATAGGTTTACCGTTATTAATGCACATTGAGCTTTTATGAAGGAGTCGGCGTTGTAGTCGGAGTTTTAAAAATCGAGGAGTCGGAGCAGGAGTCATATTCGGAAGTTTCAAAAATCGAGGAGTCGAAGTCGGATCTTTTGTGTACCGACTCTGCAGCCCTGGTGCCACCTGGAATAACATAAAGAATCCTTGTGTCTCGTCTTTGTTTTCGTAATAAATACTTATTTTTCCTAAATATCATTAAAACCTTTAATGTTTATAATAGACATTAAATAAGTTTTCTGTGACGCAGGAGCCGAATTTTGTGTAGGATATAGATGCACTCGCGTCCTTAAAGATTTAATGAGTTTTATTACTGTGTCCTCACTGAACTGTGAAGTTATTTTGTTCTTCCTTACTTTTTTTTGACCCATTGCGCTAAAGCATAAATATATACAAAAACACTAATCACCAACAAATGCACAAAGAGAGTTTTATCATCAATCCTAACACACTTCTACAAGTTTCGACCCTGCTGGGTCATCTTCAGGGAGAACTTTTTTGTTACCGTTACACTAAGGTTGCACTTTATACTTGAGTGAGAATGTGCTGTTGACTGTGTACTGTGTACTGGAAGCGTGAACTCTCTGCGGTCCCGGCCTGCAGGCCGGGACCGCAGAGAATTCACTCGTCCAAAAACAACGCAGCATACAGTCAACAGCAGATTCTCACTCAAATATAAAGTGCAAGCCTGGTGTAACGATAACAAAAAAGTTCTCCTTGAAGATGACCCAGCAGGGTCGAAACATGTAGGAGTGTGTTACGATTGATGATAAAACTCTCTTTGTGCATTTGTTGGTGATTAGTGTTTTTGTATGATATAGTGCACGGACATCGAAAACATTAAATTTATAAATACATAAATAAAAATGGAAAACTTTGTATCTTTGGCAGACATACCGTAATTTATTATCGGTATTCGCGTGAATACATTCTTTTTCATTTTTTGCGGCTATCATATCATTAATACTTTGTGTAACATTTTATGGTCTTTTCCACAGCAGTACGACATTTCCAGTAAAGTTTATCTTGGCTTCCAATTTTTAACGCTTGCATTACTTCGTGATTAATGAGATATGTGTTTTCGTTTTCTTGGTGAAATTCACTTCCAACTTACTATTTTGTTTTAATTAATTTTGGAACTTTTAGAAGGCATTTTTCAGTCCTGGTGTTCTGCTGCTCGTAATGATTTTACTTTCAATTTTTTCGAATTTATTAAGTCGGCTGCCGTTTTTACTGGTAGGTCATACGTGTAGGTCATAATCCTTATTCATTTCTTTGCCTATTTATGCTGCGTTTTATGTTACAGGCAAGGGATTTTAATTTTAAAAAATCTTTCCATGACTCTGAGGATAAAACTGAAAAACCTTCAACAATTTTATTGCAAAGACTAGGTGTTATGTGTCAAATGCTGTAAAGTATACTTTTTTCTTATTTTAATTGCACTTTATGCGCTGTAATTTGGGAAATTATATGTACACATTTAATATATTACAGATATAGATATTATGTGGATCCTAGTATGCGTAAAACTGAAGGATATTGAAGTCCTTCCTATAACATGTATAAAATTGTATTATATGGCTAGTAAATTTATGTATTTTTCGTAAAGTAGGCGATTACATGCATATATTTTAAACACTGTAGTACACGAATATTCATCATCATCAACATCTTCCATGGATTAGGTCGTTTGACCTGTTCCGGTATCGACGCATTGCCATCGTTTTCTGGGACATCCACGATTTCTTTTTCCTCGGGGTTTGCAGTTGAGGGCATTTTTCGGAATTCTGGTGTCGTCCATTCGTCTAAGAAGGTTAATCCAGTCTTGTTTGTATTTGGATCTCACGTCTTTTATTCCAGAGATCTCCAAGTCTTTCCTTATGGCTTCCTTATGGTTAGAAAATTTGTATAACTCGAACTTAGGACAGTTAACTTTAGGACATTTGTTCACAATAATTCATGGAAATGATTAATCAATTTGATAAATTTTTAGTTTTTCAAACTAGACATTATTCAAATGGTGGCATTTTGTACTTTTAAACCATATATGGTAATTGGTCTTTTCACACGTTTTGGAGTAACATGCTGCAATTTTCAGCGTGACTGAAACTTCCGAAGAAACCATTATACTACACGGTGTAAAACCCTAAAAGACTGTCTGTGAACAACAAACTGATTCGTCAGTTTGTTGTTCACATCTTGTCGGAAAAAAACTGAAGAGTAAAACACAATAATTTATTGACTCTCCTAATATTAACGTTCCATATACATATATACATACAAATATACCAGACGCCAAAGCCGAACAGAACAGTGGCTCATATGACGTGACCTGCACGTAATTGGAAGTACACTCTTGGCCAACGCACGTAATAAATTTCATTGAATTTGGCTGAATATGGACTCAACTACTGACGCCAATACGATATACTATCATTTCTCTCTTAAACACATAATTCATTGAAACTTCGTCATATATATGTAATATAACCTATTACATAATTCCGAATACATATCAGTGATCCGCAAATAATTATCAGTAGCCAGACGCCTTGCCCCGTCGATAAGTCTGACACTCCTTTGGAATACAAAGTTACATGCGAGAACAGCGCACACTAGAATTTATAAGTTTTATCACAATCAATCAAAGAGCATGAAATCGTAAAAATACCTTGAAAGGAAATGTTAAAATCTTGTAGTCCACATATATGGTTACGATTTTTCCTCTGGTTACACGAAACAAGATGACAACACATCATGGGAACGAAAGAATCTTACGTAGCTTACATGTAATTACATCATGTTACTTCACGTTACGTGATTGTTTAAAGTTAAATTAACAGGATTAGACGTGTATATGAGATCGAAGAAAAATGAACAGACCGAATAAAATTTGCGTCATTTTATCCAAAAATTTGAAAGTTTTCCTTCTAAGTCTGAAAATTAAGTAAATAATATTTAGGAACTCGATTCCTACACCAAAGAAAACACAACTCTTTTCCATTACAAAGGAAGATTTACCACCATAGTTCAGAGAAATATTTGCTCTTTATTTCGGTATTGTATAAAACATGTACATAATGTGTGTCAAAGTAAAAGAGATTTCATGTTAAAGTGGACGCTACACGCAGTAACTGTTGCGCCTTAAAAGTGACAGTGGGAAAAGACGTTGTGAATAGAGCTCTATTGTCATCTGACTACGAACTAGGATGCATAAGTAAGTTCTGTTATGTACGAAAACATAAATGTGAGTCATTATGTGGTAAAACCCGCTGTGATATATAAAGGAAAATGGAAGAAGGAAAAGAGTCAATTACGAATAATTTTCTTATTAATTTAATGTATTTTATATAAAAATATGTTTCGGCTAGCAAGCATGTAATCTTATGTATAGTTACGAAAGCCAGTCGAACCGCATCAGTTTCCTTCCTTGTGTGAGTAAATAACCACTATTCTTCCATCTATTCATAACTCTTCCAATTTTCCGTAGTTCTTTTGATTAAAGGACAATTTGATAATGCTGATGATACTGATCAATATCGCATGTGAAGAACATCAATCTGTACGTACTTGTCGCCAAATTAATGCTTTGAGCTTTCGGTCCACGCACTCAGACAGGTTCAGAGCTTGTCTTTCCCTTAGTGTGAGAAGAAGTCATGTTTTACACGTATAGAAGAAGAGGGTCAGTTTTCAGCCTCATTCCCAAAACTGCGAAAAACGACTATTAGCTTCATCATGTCTGTCTTTCCGTCCGTCTGTCCGCATGGAATACCTCGACCCGTACTTGGTGGATTTTCATAAGATTTGATTTTTGAGAAATTTTGTAAAATCTGTCGAGAAAATTAAATTTCATTAACATCCGACAAAAATAACAGGCACTTTACGTGAATACCTGTGTATATTTATGACAATGTCTTGCTGAATTCTTCTTAGAATGAGAACTGTTTTAGGCAAATTTGTACTGAAAATCAAAACACACTTTTATGTTCAACAACTAATAGTGTAATTTATGAGATAATGTGGAAAAATACGGCACAGCCGGACAGGCCAGAGATGGGAATATAATACGGCGCATACGTTTTGCTTCCTGGATAAAAAAAACGCTAAAAACACATACTCAGAATATGTTAACACCTACTGCTTTTCCACGGCAACAACAGTTATGCGAACGCGTCTTATTATTCCGTTTTAAGCTCATTGCCTCTCTTGTGATTTTTGGGTATAAGTACAGCAGACAGACAGAAGAAACATTCTGCAGTGTTTGTAATATTTACTATTAAGTAGAATAATTGTTCCTAACTACGTCAAAATGAAAACTTGTTAATGTAGAAAGAATTTTCAGTACGTATGTTCCCTAATTTGTGACTCTTGTGTTAATCTAGCGCTTAATTTTTCGGCAGGAAGTATTAATTTTAGTGGGGGTAAAATGCAGATGGTGGGTAGCCAGTCCGGTGCCTTTAAGGGGATAAATAGAGGTGCAGAAGCAACGACGCTTCCAAAACATCATGGCAGGAGAAGTTCAAAATGCGATCCGTTTTGTTTTATCGTAACTAAAATACGTGTATTTACCGCCAAAAACGAAAATATTTGAAAAAGCGTAATGAGGGTGGCAGATGTCAGGGGCTGGCTCAGAGAGCTCGAAATTTCTCGAAAGGACGTCCACGATGATGAATGCCTGGGGCTCACCCAACCTCCTGTACAAAGGGTACCGGTTTTTTTGCCGGGAGTAAGGCGGCGGGGGCGTGGCTGTGACTACCGACCTCATCTAGCGCCGAGGTTAAAGAAAGAATGAAGCTACACCTCTCCTTAACCTCTGGGCCTTCAAGGCCTGTTCTACGGTGTGATCTTAGTTTTCTTTATTTCTGGAGGTTGGAGCAACACACCTCCATTTTACTGCCGTAGGGATAACTACTAAAAAGCAATATATATATATACACACACATTTTCAACAACATTTATTGCTGCTATTTACGATACTCCATTGAATTTATATGTATTCAAAATAATTCGGAGTACTGGTGTTAGGCAGGCTGAAGTACATACAGGTGATCTACTGGTATTTATGGCTAGTGCTTGTGAGGAAGAATTGGCTTTTGAAAACTTTAAAAGATACAAACCACAAGGTACCGCTCAAATTCCTGCAGAATTGAACGAATCGGGACTTACAGCAGTATTTTCTAACATCCATAAAACACTTTTTTTTATAAAATAATAAAGATCTTTTTCTGCACTTGATAGAGTACATTGTTATATCTATTAATCAGGAAAGTTAATAGATATTCTAGAAATAATGTAGGCATAAAATTCTTATAACTAAATCTTTTAACTACATGCAACATTACACAAAGTTTTATATTAAAGTGTACTGCTTATGTAAGGGAATCTGTTGGTTCTTACAAAAACACTAATCATCAACAAATGCACAAAGAGAGTTTTATCATCAATCGTACCACACTCCTACATGTTTCGACCCTGCTGGCTCATCTTCAGGGAGAACTTTTCGTTACCGTTACACTAGGTTTGCACTTTACAGTTGAGTGAGAATGTGCTGTTGACTGTGTACTGCGTTGTTTTCGGAGGCGTGAACCCTCCGCGGTCCGGGCCGGGCCGGGCCGGGCCCGCGGACAATTCACGCCTCCAATACACAGTGACGTTTTATCAGCACCACACGACACATTCGGTCTGATTACCTTAGCCCTGATAATGTAACGTCACTACCAGCAGCGTGCACGCATGGGGGATCACTGAACTCTATCTGCACAATCGATCGCAACGTAAGGCGCGAAATCGATATGATATAGTCACCTAATCTGAACCATATTCGAAGACTTCCCCTCTATTCAGTAAAGATTTCGGAAGATATGCAACTTCCTTCCAAAAAAGGAAGTGACTTATCTTTGCTGCACATATTGACAATTATTTCTATAATCCTATATATATTGAGAGTCTGACAGGTTCGCTTCAGAATCCTCATCACAGAAGAAGAGCGCTGAAGTGTCGCCAGTACTGCACTGTCTACCAACGACGTACAAGCAGTCAGAACGTTATTATGGCTTTGCTAATTAAGAAGATCCTGGCAGTACTAATAACTATTTTGTCAGGTATTTGGGGGCGAACGTTGATTAAGGAGGCTTTAACTGAGGAGGTAAGAAGCATTTTTCTGACAGTGGTGTTGCTTGTCTCAGTCTTTGCATTATTATTTATAAGGATAATAATCCTAAATCTTGTGTTTTCTTAAATTTCTAAACACTAAGTTCAAATACACAAAATTAGAGCCTTGCCAGTTATTTTAATTGTGTGTGCTCGTGACACTCTTCTCTTATTAAGACGCTTTAGGGAACGAAATGCTAGTGACATTATTTAGACGTAACAGGAAGAGAGAGGGATTAAGAGGAGGATAGAAGTATTTACACTTCGAAAGGAGACAACATTTTTCTTTTACCAGCTGTTATAAGGGTGACAAGATGTAGAAGAATATGGTAGGAACACCGTGTGTAACACATTGCTAAAAAGTCTTTTGATTATAAATATTATAGCCTGATCTGGAGAGGGTGAAATTGCATTTTTCTTGTTGTCGAATACTCAAAAAGAGAAGCACAGTTCATTAATGTGCACTGTCGCCTACTTTGTCTTGTGATTTTTGTTACATTTGCAACATATTCTGTAAAGTGGGCAGTGGAGGAATGAACGCCCTGTATATATTTTCCAGAAGGAATTATAGCCTGACTCGTCACCACCTTATCCACACAGTCCCTGAACCACGTTCAGCCTCCTGTAAAATGGCTACGTTTTGCTGTCCTGGACAAAGATACACGCGAACGTAACTTTTCACTTATCTTTGCCTAATGCCCATGCAGCACCTTCAGTCATCAATACGCCTTCTGATCCCCACTGTTAATCACTGAGATTACACTGCTGGCACTTCACTAGGTTTTTCTGCTCATAACCAGATTGCAACAACAGAAAGTGCCGTCGAGATGATCAACCGTCTTCTGAACCACAACATATCATGCCCTGGTGATGTGACCGTCGTAAATAACACCTATATCAAAGAAGTTAACAGTCAGCATATCGGACTGTGTCCCTTCGAACTGACAATTAACTACAATCACACAAGGGAGCCTGCAGTCATACTCGAAGCAAAATGTACGCCCGGCTGCAATCGCGAGAGATGTTCCAGAAGGAGCCCTGCTAGGTGTGAGACGCATGAGGAGGAAATTAAGGTGAAATACACAAACAAAAATGGCTCGTCTCCTATTAATGTATCAGCTGGCTGTTTCTGCGTATCGCTTAGTTCAAAGGATGGAAATAAGCGGGCTGAACCTTTCTCACGGAGAAGAAGAAATATTTCAAAGAAAATGCTTTTAATATAGCTACAAATCCACGTACGGAAATGTACATTATTTTATTATATCATGTAAAACATATTAGACACATATAATTTGATATTATGTACGTGTGGATAAATCAACTTACTTTAACAAAAGGGAAAAAAATATGTTTTCGTAAAAGAAAACTGTATATTTTCTTGTTAATAAAACATTTAAATTGTAATTTTTTAAAAACGTGGCGCTTATTGATATAAGTTATAAACACATTCATATCTGCAGTGTTTCAGCCAAACAACATGTATTGTCCACTGGGGTTATTAAATGTGTTTTAGCAATATCAGTTTTAGGAAGCGTTTAAAAGTGTAGGGATTTGCACGCGTGATGAAACAGCATAGAAACAGGCCATAATGTGGACTTTTTTGACGTCCTAGAAGTTTCCATTTTGCAAGAAAGTAACTATGTACTATACATATATATACGAATGCATAGAAGCCTACTGCTCAGTAAATACTGTAAATTTATTCTGCAGAATTATATCCAATGTAAGGCGAAAGGGACACTCTGACGTTTAGAGAGACGAATTAGTTCCAGAATAAGGGGAGGTTAGAGGCTATGTTACGTTTTTCTGGTTATCATGATGGGTCCTTAGGAAGTTTCGGGAAAGATTTTACTCTCCCTAGGGAAGGTATAGAAGTAATTTCAAATTACGTGTATTTTTCACTCACAGGAAACTTAACTTGATAACTTTCATAGTGCATAAAGTGAATATTTTCTTCGTGAATCATGTTTTATGACTTCGTTCCGTGCCAGAGGTGGCAGAAGTGTGTGTCTGATCCAGTACATTTACAAGATGTTTGTGAACTGAGGAGCTGTACATTGAGAGATTGTTCATTAACAATACGTTCTGTAGCTGAAAATCAAGAGTAAGCCTTGGCAAGAATTTTAAATATATTTGTATTATTTTAACAGATCTGTATGTATCACCGTGTTGCTGTTTGTTGGTATTTAAATAAAGCACATTTTAAATAAATTATAATAATTGTTGAAGTGAATAATTTCATATTCCGAACAGACCGATTTATTAGGAATTTATCTTTATGTCCTAGAACTGGAAGATTTAATGTTTAACTCTTAAGTAGCAACTCGAAACAGGGTAAAAATGGAGAAGTACAGGAAGAATTAGACTACAGACCGTTTCTTGCAGTATGTAGATTCATATGTTTTCAAAATCTGTTTTTTTTTAAATCTGACAATATATAAGGGGAATAAATGCTACAGTTCCTTACATTTTCTAAATTTTAGTTTAGAGAACTTGTCACTTGTTTAGTTTATATAACCATCAGGTTTAAAAAATAAATAAGCAGCATTGGTAGAATAGTACTGACAATGGCGACCCAATGTACTCGAAGAGAAACCTGTCCCAGTGCCACTCCGACAGCCACTAATACCGCATTGATCGACCGGGGATTGAACTGTTTAATTTATACGTTGTGATGGATGAAGTAAGTACCTATTGCTCAGAAATAAACTTCGAACTTTGCTAAAACTACATTTTGACATTAAATAAGGAAATATTTAAATGACTGCACACAGGTTCAACATGAAATAAAAATATATTCTATAAATACTACCAAATTCCCTCAGTTACACAGAACTGAAAGCTATATCTCCGTCTGTTTGAAAATAATCCATGCGTTTATTTTCAAGTACCGTTTGTCATCTTGCCTTCAAACCGAACACCGGCTGCCTTCCTGTTTCCACGCGCGTCAGATGTAGACTACGGAATATATTTCCAAGTCCAATGACACATATAATTGCTCCAAAACTGAGAATAATTTACGTGCGTGTGTGCGTGCGGTACGCAGGTAAAATAATCTTCTATTGTCAACAGAAGGATCCGAGTTTATTTTGAAAGTTGTTCAATAGTAGCTTAAAAGTGATTAAAGCTGAAATTTACTTGACATTTCCATAAACCGTGCCCAGTAAATTCTGTGGATACAGTTCTTCAAGTAAGTGGCGCTGTATCGTTTTTTATATATGGGGATTATTATACTTTTACTGCTAACTTAATACTCTGATTCAACGCTCTTAAATAGAGGAAGGTAATGAATTTAAGTGCAAACGAAACTTAACGTTTCACATATGTTGCTAGAGGGAGATTAACCGCGTAGAAAAATTTTGTATAAGTCTCTGAAATGTGAGAGGGGAAGGACTTGCCAGTTGCACGGCTAGATAAATGCACTGAAGATGGTAAAGTTGCCTTCAGATATCACCAGACAGCGCAGGTGTTTCTGTCGACATAAACGAACATACTCTGATAAGGAAATTGAAAACACTTTGCCGATCTTCGTAGGCCATTGGTGCGATAAAAGGCAATACAAGCGTTCTGTAAACATAAACCGAATTACGAGAATTTCTAAGCTATCTTAGTAACGCTGTTCAAGAAAATAAACAGTTCACATGATATTATTAACACACTGGGGTGTCAATTGACGTTACGTGTGCTAAAGGTCATCATTCCGCAGCAGGTCTTAACGACAGGGCCGTAGCCTCTTTGAAAACAGTTTCCGTGCAGAGTGCGATATGGGACTTCCTCTCTTAGTTTCCAGTATCCAGCCATCCAGTGGCTGCTTCCGTCTTGTTCCACATCTTCCCATCACTTCTAACCTTCCCTGTATCTGTCCTTCAATAACGTGTTTTAGGAGGCAGTTCCTACGCAATATGTGACGATTCCAGTTAAGCGTTCCTTCTTTTCTTTTTTCTTCTTTTGTATGTAGGATATTCTCCTCCTGCTTGAATTTACGTAAAACTTCGTTATTTCTCAAACGATGGCCCAATTATCATCTCCATCCTTCACCAACACCACAATTAAAAAGTTTAGAGGTATTTTTGATTTACGTTCCGAAGTGTTCGTTTTTAGCACGATACAAAGCAGTATTCCAGCTTTATTAGTTTCTTCCTTATTTTAAGTTCAATTTGCTGGTTAAAAGTCCTTTAGTTGATGAATGCTGCTTTTCCCGTGGCAATACTGGATTTAATGCACGTGCACATCTTGCATCCTTTGTTATGCTACGAAAGCACTTGAAATTTTCCACAAACTCTGGCTGTTTTTCGTCTATAACAGTCTATAAGAGTCTATAACCGTCTATAACAGTCTATAAGAGTCTATAACCGTCTATAACAGTCTATAAGAGTCTATAACCGTCTATAACAGTCTATAAGAGTCTATAACCGTCTATAACAGTCTATAAGAGTCTATAACCGTCCATAACAGTCTATAAGAGTCTATAACCGTCTATAACAGTCTATAACAGTCTATAATGCGGACGTTCCCCTTCAAATTCTCATCATCTTAGTTTTTCCACATTCATTTCCATTCTGTAGCGTCTTCGAGTTCCAATTTTTCTATTAATCATTTTCTGGTGATAAATTATTTTCTGGTTAAAAGGCCATGAATTATCCACCCATTAGTTAGCTACGAAACAATTACATTATTCTGGAATTGGAGGTTGCGCCTTTAGACAAGAAGCTGCCGGCCTTTCAAAGATAGTAATGCCTTCAAATTGACACCCAAACAGTCTAAGATAACTGCCTAATTCTGAGGATGGAGGCAGTAGGATCAATCGAAGCTTTGCTTGTGATTTTAGATATTGTTGCCGATGTTTTGACTTCGCGTTCTTAAGCCTGTTAACTAGGTAAGTAACTGAGTCCACGGCGCGCAGTATGTCTTGAGAAGTTAACGGGCCTCAACTAGTCGAGAAATTCCCCACATTTTGTAGAACCAGAGAGTTCATTAATGTATTCACAAACACTCTCACCTGTCCCTTTCCTAAGCCAGGTCAATCCAGTCCGTGTCCTCCATTCCACTTCTTCAAGATGCAGTTTAATCGTAATTTCCTATCTACATCTAGGTCTTCCGGGCTTTCTCTTTCTGTTAGTTTCTCCCACCAAGAATCTGTATGTACCTTTACTCTCCACCTACGTGGTATATTACCCGCCCATATAATTCTTCATTTCATCAGGCCGAGAAATATTAACATTCTGCTCAGCCTATGGCTTAAGGGATTCGACTGAATATTACGTAACGTATCCTGGTGATAGGGACTGAGTGTGCTTAGTTGCTTCTGGTCGTCTTCTATATCATTCCCTGCACTATAGCCTACGTACGTTTCTGTGTTCTGTGTTGTTTATATGCTACATAGTATGCCCTTGGTGTGATTCTGTCTCACTGTTTTGTCGTATTTGCCTTTTCGACGTGGTTACGCGCTTGTCATATTTACCACTGAATTTTGAGACATCAAAAAGCGAAAAGCAAAATAAATCTGTAATAGACTGCAAATAAAGCAAAAGAAGTTGCCGTTGATAGTGAATAAAGAAAATAAACCCGTGATAATGATTAATTATGTCGCTGAGGTTCAGACAAAACCACCCACGCAAGGTAACTAATCGCTGCAATTAGCGCTTGATTAATTTATTACCAGGTCATGTGACTGCTGATAAGGCAGAAGACATCCTTGTTATTATTTCAGTACAGGTACTTTTTCTTGATGCGATGACTGGACAGGAAGATTAGTTCATTGCCGTTACGTTACCGCGCTTCATGATCGTTACGTGTCCGGTGATCAGCTGATAAATTAGCGTCGGCAGGACGACAAGTAAAACCCGATCTCAACGCTCTGACTCCAGGAACCTTTTCCAGCGCGTATATTGAAGTTTGATGCACTACGTTTCGGGGACAGATCGTACGGTGTTATATTTCAATACATACGAAAAAATACCGTATAGTCACCAGTTCATATGCAGTATCGCCAGAAACAAGCAGAATATTATTAAAAAGTTATGTTCATTTCGTCAAACACGGAACCCCTACAGTATTTTGCAAAATCCTGGTCTTCAGGATGAAGGAACATTATGTTTGCAGGCCTAAACCAATGTAGGACTGCCCCTTCTCAGCTGTAACCTACAAATTTTTTCATATATTTACACTTTCCATTCATATCTACAGACAATCACTTTCAACTTCTGCTTATGGCTGAAATATGGCGTGCTGACCAGAACCCAATTTGTGGGATTGCACTCTTAACGCTTTTTGATTAAGTACTGCAACCTGGGAGTAGCGATGAGTAGAGGACGGAATAATAGGACATGTGGGGTACACCACTCTCCATGGTCAATAGTCACTCCACAGTGGGTGCAGAAAATTCAAAATTCAAAGACCTCTGTCATCTATCCTTCACATGAGCCAGGAACATTCTGAGTTACCCATCTCAGTGCCGTGTGCCGGCGTATGTCTGTCGGGACAGTCACCAGGAATCGGACTGAACACACGAGACAGGGCGGCACGACTGACAAAGCTGGCAAGAAAATTTATATTCCCCAAGATCTTTACACCACTTCTGGGTGCCAAAGAGCCTTCTATCCAACCCGTGCGAGTGGTCTTCCTCCTAGGGATAAAGCAGCAGGAACACGATCTGGCCAGTCATATCTATTCGGTAGGGGAATTAATAATTCGTCAAAAAAAATGCTTTTTCATCCTGTGGTGGTTAATTAAGTAGAATGAAAATTTTATACATCTAGGTTGATATCTTCATGTTATTTTTCCAGCTGAGGGTATTCCACGAATATTCCGTGCCAAAATTCTGTCCAAATTTCTTGTGCATAACATTAGAATTATTTTATTTCTTTAACTTCAAAAACTGTAATGTTCTGTCCCTAACGTGACTGTACTTATTATTTATTTATTTATTTATTTATTTATTTACTTACTTATATATCAACTAATAAGATTAAATAGCGTCCAGGTTTCAGATATTTCCTGCATATTGAATAAGAAAAGATGCTTAAAAGAGGAGGTTGAATATAAAGATCCACTCCGAATTTCTTCGTCAACAAATTTCCACTCTCGGCCCAATTTTCCTCTCTATTAATCAGATTTTCAAACATCCTACTAAATCCCGGAATTTTTGCATTATCCACAGGGCCTTATTTTTTCTATCCTTGAATTTTTTCCTTATTAAAAGCTTCCAAATTTCATTGGATATTACAGAATATTCACAAATGTTTAGGTTTTTGAAATACAAATTTATACTACGTCATGTAAAGGTAAAGGTCACCCTATAACAGGCCCTGAGGGCCAAAGAGGGGGAGTAGAGGTATAGCTCTACCCGTTCGTGAGCCTCGGCACGAGGAGGGGATGGGGTGGCTAGCCCCACGTCCCGGCCGCTTTACCCCCGGGAAAGAGACCCGTTACCCATTGTACAGGAGGCTGGATGGGCCCCAGGCCCGATCTGGACGGCTGCGGAAAATCTCGCCTCCACCAGGATTCGATCCCCAGACCATCCAGCCCGTAGCGAGTCGCTATACCGACTGAGCTGTGCCGGCCCATTTCTATGTTATGTATAGAGAAAAAACTCTTACCGCACAGAGAATAGATTTCTTCATTTGTAAAAACAAAATGAAAATGTTCTGTAGGAGTATAACTGCTATTTTTGTACGGGTTGTATTAAACTGGTAACCACACTTTGAACAAAACCTCACAGATTTTAATATTGTACTTGCCGGTAGGTGTAATAGGCTATAAACATTTAAAAAATCCAAGATTCAATGGATCTATCATCAACTATTGCTGATAATATAATACCTAAGAAGACAGAATCTAATTACCTCCATACAATACTGCTATATTTGTTATAGTGAATAATTATCTCTAAAGGGAAAGGAATTTTGAGCCCAAAAAATTTACTATTTTTTAATTTCTAAAAATTTACTATTGAACTGCTGTTGTTACTGTCCTTTGTTTGGTGAACATTATTATTTATGTACTGCTTATGTATCTGTACAATTTGCCGCACAGAACGGTGACGTTCCTTATTGTTTTCTTGTTAATAGTTTTTGATTTTGTGATAATAATTAGAGTCTATTATGTAGGTATCATTATCATCATTGTCAATTCCAAATGTACAAGCCTGGATCGAGTTATTAATTAAATGTCACTATTAACTCGAAAAATAAAAATAAATTTTACACGACCACCGTATTTTTACTTTACATTCTACAAATACATTACATTCCCAAAGGTGCTTATTCTTCTAAGGTGTGTAGATTCATAATATTTCAGAATCACAAAATAAGTATTAATACTACCTCTACTGTCTTGTAGATTCGGCCGTCGGCTGTGTTGTTATTACAGCAAATGATGCAGTAAGGTACAAATGTTCTATTATGGCGTAGGATCCGAAATAATTTAAGTGCGTCAGTCGGATGGTTTAAAAGTTGAAAGGGGGGAGAGCACACAAACACACACACTCACACAGCGATAGGAAGATAATTTACAAAGCGTGTGTCTTTTCATTTTAAGAAAGGAAATTAAGCAAAGAATCGTTACGAATCTCTGCCGTAGACGCAAGGCATTGACCAGTCAGTTCCGATGTGTAAATCTGGTGGATCGCTGCCGCGATATTCCCTACAAGACGTCTTTACTTTGATGCATTCTCGGGTCTCTGATACATTATGACGTCGAAATCTTCCGCGTGCTATCAGTTGGAGATAAGTAAAGTCGACAGGGATAGCTGTGTTAAGATACGGTATGACACGTCAGACATACGTGGGCGCCTATGGAAGGAAAGATAGCGTAACTCGGAAGCAAAGTGATGAGTCTCCCTTCCGAATCAGGAGACTTCTGATCTTTATCACGTAGAGCCTGTGCTTAGCTGTATTTAATGCAATACACAGCAGTGTGGGAAGGTGTTCGTGCTGGTAAGAATTTCCCCTTTACTGAAAGAAGATGGAAGACCTTTATCTCACGATAAGACGTGTTTTTCAATTATTTTTGTATAAATATCGTGCGACACCGAGCAGTACCTCATAGTTTGTCTTCAGCACGAAGTTAAGGGCTCAGTTTTCATTCTCTTTCGAGAGACACACAAACGCCTTACCATAAATATGAGTCTCTTCTCAGTGAAGATTCCAGCACTTCTGATACTCACAGTAACATATTTGTTGGATGAAGGCTTAACAAACGAGGTAAGTAAAGAAACGTGTATTTTGGATCATGACACTGCATAGTCTGGTGGGGGAATAGCGACGTTTCAGAAGAGGTGCTTCTGCATGAAGCATTTTAATAAAATGTGCATCATGCACTGGGGAACAGAGGGGCATTAGGCATTAAGGATATTTGCACCCGTATAGTGAAGAATATAAACAAGAAAAGTTCACGAAGGACTCAGGTAAATTTATAGCAGAATTTCCGAGCGTTGGAGTGCAAATGTCAGTGAGATTCCTATGATATTAGAGTGATTTTTCCTCAATAAGCGGTACCATTATGAAGCCGTATAAATGTTTGCCACAGATCTTGTACCAATCTTGATAATGTACAAGTTATTTGAAAATAATAGAAGAGTCGTAAGTATACGTTCGTATATAGTCAACAAAATGCGGAACAAAAAAACAGGGTAAACGTATGAAATAAGGAATAGTTAACTGCACGAAAAATGTATAACATTAAACTGAAGATAAACCCTTTGGAAAAGAGGCGATGTTCGGATATTTGGAAAAAGTAAAAAATCAAAACAAAATTCAGGAATGCTATAAGAGTGGAATTCAATCAGAGAATTTCCTGCTAGGTTTCGGTCCAGAATATTGTGTGTCCTCTATAAAGCCTAGAACATAAAGACTGAAATAAACAGATGCATACTTCTCTTTGCATTTGAAGTAAATAATCCACACATGAAGTACACAACCCCGTCTTCCATGCACGTTAAAAATTTTTAATATTTGCAGAATCAGAATAAAAATGAAAATAATTACGAATGAGTGAGGTTGTGTTAGAAAAATGACACTGTATTTAGTTTGGGGAAGTAGAATATATTGGTTATTTTACCAGCTTCCTTAAACTGAGATACTATATTGTAGAAAATACATAATTCAAGCAGGAAATATTCAGGAAAAATAAAAAGTTTCCTTAGACTTAAGCAGAAAGTACACATTTATTTCTTTATGTTTAAAGTCACACTGAGGCAACTGACACGGGGCTGCACACAGAGTGGACGTATATTCAAAATATAAAGAACACAATCATCATCATAGCGATAAACAATTAGGGTAAATATGAGAAAAGAATTAACTGGTTTGTATTAACTTAATGACCAGTTGTGACAATCTATGGACACGGTGATACATTCCCAGCTTCTCTAACAATAAGAATATCAAAAGAATTACCGGCAGCAGTCTGATTACATTCACGTATCATAATCGTACTCGGGGTTTTTGGTAAATAGATCGGTCAATATATCAAGGAGCAAGTCAGCCACCCAGTCAGTAGTCACCCAAACAGTGAGTCAGTCAATTAATCATTCAGGCAATATTACAGTCAACAGGCTACCCAATCAGTCAAACAGACAGACACTAAGCCAGTTCGTGAAAGAGCAAACTCGGCTTGCCAGTAAATTGGTTAGCCAGACAGACAGACAGACAGACAGACAGAGAGACAAACAGACATTCGGGCATTCAATTAAGAATTCAGTTACAGTATTGACGGCGTTTAATTTTTATATGTTTTCAAAAATATGTGTAACTTTTCTAAACAAATAACCAACTAAATAACTAACTAACTAACTAACTAATTAACTAACTAACTCGATGGAGGACGGCCATTCCTGAGGAGCTAACAGGTCTCCAGCTAGTCAAGAACTGCCCCGTGTTTTATGGAATCCGAAGGTTCATGACCACATTCACAACCCCCGCCCGCCACCTCTATATAACCTGAGCCAGCTCAATCCAGTCCATGCCTTCGGATCCCACGTCTTCAAGATACATGTTAATATTATTTTCCCATCTGCGCCTAGATATTCTAAGTGGTCTCTTTCCCTCATATTTATTTACCAAAATTCTGTGAGGACTTCTGTTTTATCTCATACGTGACACATGCTCTGCCCATCTTATTCTTTTCATTTGATCACCCGAGTGGTATTTGGTGAGGAGTACAGGCCATGAAGCTCCTCGTTATGTAGTCTTCTCCACTCCCCTCTCACCACGTCCCTCTTAGGTCCAAATAACTTCCTCAGCTCCCTAATCTCAAACACCCTCAGTTTTTTAAATTCCTCCCTCAACGCCACAGACCATGTTCCGCACCCACACAAAACAACAGGCAAAGTTGAAGTTCTGTATATCTTCTCTTTATATTTTTGGGTAGCAAACTGGACAGCAAAACATTTTGCATCGAATGATAGCAAGCACTCCCTGACTTCAGGCTGCTCTTAATTTCTTCATGAATGGAATTTTGATTTGTTAGGTTTTTTTCCAAAATATTTCTAGACAGATGTTATGAGTATTTTGATACTTAAGTATGGTTTATTATTTTGTTCTTAGGATAAAACCGTGGAAAGAGCCATCCTTCTGATGAAGAACATCCTGACTGCTATCAATGGCTGTCCGGAAAACGTGGCTTTTCATCATGAATATAATGACAATACATCTAATTTTTCTGTGATTATTAGCCACAAAGGCAAAAAACATCATGCAGTCTACGTACATGCACCGTGCTCTTCCGCAAAGCCAGATTTTTCATGTGCGGAAGCGAAAATCATCGTATCTAAACGCCATCTGCCCGAAAACAAGAAACTTCGAGTTACGGAGATATCATTGGGCGGTCATTGCAAAACGAAGTATTCTACAAAGGCAAGCACATTAACACCTCCTCACACCGCATAAGGAAAACGAACTTGTGACTACCGTGCTGAGGTGTATGTAGCAGCAACATTATGTGGAGTAGAAAATTTAATCCCTGTTTTGGAAATCGCATTTCTGTTGTACTCAGATTTAATGGAAACGGGTACACATCAAAACCATCGTAAAATTGGAAAGAAAATGTTACACTACCGAAGACGGAGTTATTTATGTAGTCTAATTGAATAATCAAATAATTACGGGCATGTAGAGCCAGTTAGTGGTGATAAACTAAGAAACAGTTCTGAATATTTAAACTAAACACTTCCGAACCAGTCTGCTGTGCACTCCGAAAACTGAGGTTTCAAATGCGATGGCTGCTGATGTTCAAAGTTCTGCAGAATGTTACGTTGTGCGATTGAACCCGTATCCTCCGACGTTTCGAAGGATCATATTACCTTTGCTATCAGAGTCTAGCAGTCCAGTATTGGACTTAATCTGACTTCTTCTGAATGACGGACTTAGTTTCAACATTAAGGCACTGGGATTTTTCGAAACGTCAGATAATACTCTGTCGGCACAGCGTAACATCCCGGAAGACTGCAACCCACAACAACAGTATTCTTACACTTCAAAACATCCGCAAAAATTACAAAATGCAAGACTTTTATTTACATACTTCCTGTATATTTATTCAATTGTGTGTGTGTGTGTGTGTTATGTAATACTGGATATTTCATATCTGTCACATTTTACGAAATGATGTAAATAAATTGTGGTCAGTCTTTCAGTTTGAGAGACTTATAAGTGTTGAATTAGTCAGTACGTGTTTTGATTTCATTACAATTCGAGAATACATTACGCAGTTCACAAGGGTAAGGCAGTAGCCCCGATCACGAATCAATGGAACCCACACTACATCACATAAGACGCTAAGACCTGTCCTAGCGTCATTCTATCGCTGTGAATTTAGCCCAACTTGCATTTAATATCATATTTACTGACTAAGTGCGCACTCCTTTATCCTACTCCCCTTTCCGACCAATATTTTGACATGTTTGGTTTTCTTTCTTTAGGTTTTTCATTCTGCGTAGTATAATGATGGAGAATTAAGCCATAGAAAAATTATTATTATTATTATTATTATTATTACTACTGTTATTAATATTGGTGGTTGTGCTGGCAGCAGCAGCAGTAGCATTAATGGTAGTGGTGGTTGTGGTTGTGGTAGTGGTGGTGTTGGTGTATCCTGCAGTGGAAATATGAGTGTGTATTTTGCTCTGCAAGTTGTGATTCTTAAAAGAAATTGGATTTGTGAATGCAAGAGATCTTAACGACATTTACACAGTGAAATCAGTACAAGAGACATTTTTCTAAAGAATAAGCCTGCACAGTCCTTTGTCCTAACATGCCAATGGAAGTCATCGCCTGTACGAAAATAAATCTTCATCACTGGTTTGAGAAACGAAACCCACGGGCCGCCTGGCAGTTCGTTTTATACGGCCTATCACTAATAGGCTGTATTTCCCCTTACAGAACGTGGGCCGGCTCAGAATATTCTCTTAATTCGAAATAATTTGGTTACAGGGCTTAAAGTTGAAAAGCTTTTTTTGATCCTGGATGCTGACTACACCGTATGTGAGGAGTGCTAATGAGCAATAAAATGTTAAATTCTGTGATTATAATACGAGTATGTTTCAATTTTTCTAATTAATTCTAGAAAGTATCCTTACTGCTGTGTTTAATTTGAATGAAAATAGTTACACTTTCGATTGCTCGGCATGACCTGAATTCCGCCTTAAATTTCAAAATTATTCGTTCGGCCCCCTTACAATTGATATTGACACCCCTGACCCACTGTAGTTTCCATTCTGGTATCTCGGGAGTGACGTTCGACGTAAAGTCAAAGTGCGCGTTCACTGTGCGCTAAACAGAGCTTCAGTTACCAAGCGAAGCATAAATTCCAGCACATTACCTGCATTCATCCGCACTTTGTATTATTAGCAGGAAGCTGAATGCACTGCTTAAGAACAAACAGCGAAATCCTGAAACGGTTTATTGACAGCAGAATTATTGACACTTAATACGTGGATCCGGTCACATTGTCTGCTTTCCGCTAGGCATGTGAAGATCGTGTTGCTATGTACAAGACAGGTACATTGGACATTTTCCACAGGGCGATTAATTTATTTGCAATCGAACCAGTCGCACACAGCCGTCGTGTGGAATGAGACACGCTTCTCGTGTAGTCACCTAGCACTGGGCTCCTTTTTGCTTGGAGTCCGTATTCCGCTAGTAGACTACTCCTTCATATATGTTTTACCTCAGCGTCCGGCTGCGTTGTTTGTCTACTATGTGTCTTCACACACTACTAACCTCAGCGTCCGGCTGCGTTGTCTGTCTACTATATGTCTTCACACACTATTAACCTCAGCGTTCGGCTGTGTTGTCTGTCTACTATGTGTCTTCACACACTATTAACCTCAGCGTCCGGCTGCGTTGTCTGTCTACTATGTGTCTTCACACATTATTAACCTCAGCGTCCGGCTGCGCTGTTTGTCTACTACGTGTCTTCGCACATTATTAACCTCAGCGTCCTGCTAGGTTCGGCGTTCAATATGTGCAAACTTCAGAAAGCCGAAGAAAAGAAATTTCCATTACTAATAGTCTATTTTAATCGAGTAAGACTGTACCGAGCGGTATTAACGTCACGATTAGCGCCCATTCAGCCTAGAGTGTTTCTTTAGTATATGATGGCCACATTTGGATTTAGTTTATAAGATTGCCAACACTTTTTGCATAAGCAATATTAAGTTGCTCTTTCCAAGGCGGCATAACATGCTGTGATATAAAGATCTAATGAAAATGCAATGAATGTAAGCAAAACGGATGAAAATCTTTTTCGGAAAGAGGAGTAGGATAAAGGAATACGCACATAGTCGGTAAACCTGATTATCAATGCAAGGTGGTCTCAATATACAGAGGTAGATGATGATAGAACAGGCCTTAAGGACTTACGCGATGTAGTCTATGTTTCATTGACTGCTGATTGGGGATACTGGCGTAATTTTTTGAACATTGTAATAAATTTTAGATTTGTAATGAAATTAAATAAGGCGCACCGCTTTTTTACTTTTTCAGAATGAAAGTAATACATACAGGACTTTCAATTTGAAAGCATGTGTCTGCTATACATTAGAATGTACCTGAATTTTAATTCCAATTTTAAAGCATAAAGCCAAGAATGTTCCACGTGATTAGCTCCAACGAAATAAAAAACTAATTAAATTTGTGTCCTAAAAGTTTCTTGTCTAGAAACATAGCGGGGGCAAAGCTCTGAATCCAAGCTTTCGCACCCAAATCCTTAAAGAGAAAGATGAGGGATTGCCTATCTTTTATAGTCCTTAGCCTTTCGTCGAGATTTTGCATATATAATATGGGTGCATGAAGGGCTGAGAAGAAAGAGTAAAGTGTGTAGAGGTTTTGGGTGTGAAGGAAATCTGCAATAACGAGAGATGAAGCACCACTTAGCGCGACATAACTCAACGGATAATGTCAAACAGCTACGGAAACACCCCATCGGCACGTAGAGAGCAAAGAGGGCTTCCCAGAATCTTAAATTACAACAGGCAGATGCTAAGACACTCACTCGGTGAGAGTATTGAACGCGAATGAGAGAATGAAGAAACAAGGTGAGAACAAAACGAAAGAATGAAAAATTTTGAGAGAATATGTATGTCCCCAATATTCTGATAAAACCTGAAAAGAGCCTTAAATTCTCTTTTTTTTAAGTTTCTTTCTTGAATCTAAATTATAGTGTTAAACCAGATTTTACTCGAAATTTAATTATATGGGTTAAATATAAATTGGATACTAAGCCACTGTTTTTGGTCCAGGACAGGTTCAGGGTGGTGGGGTGGGAGGAAGGCAAAAACAAAACGAAGCGCCGCAAGTTTAATTTTCGGTACGTTGAACGCTTGTGATATTTTGTGCATCGAGAGAAATCATTGTTACATTCAGCGACTTATAAGCTTAAGTTTTATTTTTATTTGAAATATAGAAGACATTACGTAGTAAGAATTACCGTCGTCCTCTTCAACAATTTTAAAGCAGTAATCACTGTCGGACTCGGAAAAGAAAAACAACATGCTTATGGATAAACTGACAGTTACTTAGTTGGCCGAACCACGGTTCGCAAATCGGTCTTCAGACAAGGCTTCCAAAAATGGGGTAATACCTTGCAGATTGCTGCAATTAATAAAGTTTATACAAAATAAGAAAACTTTCAATTATAACAGTTGATTATGACGCAATTGGAAATCTCATTTTATTTCAGACAAAAAATTGTGTATTAACGAAAATATACGAAAAACAACAATCAATAACAATGCTCTTCATATATTAACCCTTTAAAGACGAAACGTATGTGTTTTATATAAGGACTCAGTCCGTACCGCGCAGTAAACACTCTCCACTTCGGTTATAAAGACCAATCTCTTAATGTTTTATAAGGCAAAAGTTGCTGTTTGTTCTGAGATCCGTACAAAACACATAAACGCAATGTGGGCACCACGTAGAATTTTTTAAAGTTACACATGATGGTATGTAAAGTTACCGCTAGGCTTTAAAAGGTTAATGTATTTGTGCTACATGTTGAGGTAGATACACAGGGCCACCATCAGGCAAAATATCTCTAAATAATAACTGTGTAAAAGACTCTGTTTTACATTATTTGAATCTGTGTTGAGCTCTTAACACAGATATCACAGGAATATATGAGTCGAAATTGTTATTTAAAACCGTGTACGTAGAAAAATAGGACGTTAAGACATTTAGAAACCTTCCATTTAACAGTCACGGAATATTAAACTTGTACTTCTATGCTGATTTATGAGTCTATATCAGTGGTTCCATCCTTGGGATGTGTGTTCACTTTCTCGACAAATGTATTCCTTAGAAGAACTCTCTGTTTTCATAATTCCAGTACTTTCGTTTACTATCTTCTAATTAGTTTTTCCGTCATAAATCTGTATAATAAGTGTGTGCAAATTCATACATCCCCTGTTGTTATGTGGCCCCCATATTCTATCAACGCTAGGGCCCATTATGTGTACCTCTGATGTGTAAGTTGAAATGTCAACACGAAAATATATATTTAAAATAAATAAAGCCTTCCACATGGTGACTTTTATTTAGTAATTTTACCTGATGGTGACTCTGTATATGAGCCGAAACATGCGACACAATAAGACCACTGTATGAAGCGTGGTGTAACTGGTGGCTGTTTTTCCAATACTTATCTCTCAGTCTCACAATGGGACGTCCGACTTAAAAAAACTAATGTGGAATAAACTTGCAACTACGACACTACTAGATTCCAATGGAGGATATATACATAACTTACACAACAAAGTTTAACTGCAATTGCCTATCTGTGAACTAAATTATGATCCATGCAACACGCTAAGATGTTCACGGAGAAGATTCGTTCAGCCAATCAGATTTAAACGTACTTCGCACGTGGATTCGGATTCATGTGGCTTAGATATGAAGAACCAATTGCACACTCCGGTTCAAGATCTGAAAATCGCGGAAGTTCTGCCTAGCGCGACGTCAGCTTGATGAGAGATATGGGTATGGCGGACGTCATTCAGTATTGGTTCATCCTCCTTTCTCTATTCGGCACGACCTTATCAGTATTCGTTTATCCGCTCTGCGCAGTCGTCATTCTCCGTTTAGTCTATTCTGTATACTTCATTCAGCCACTTTGCAGTGCTTGGATCAGTGAAAATTACCTGCAAATTCACTAAGATGTACATAAAACATCCGTGATATCAGCCACGCATCATTCAAGTGATTTTAATGAATAAATTCACTTTCTTAAAGGACAGTACACTTGCTACAAAGAGAGTAGTATATTGTGGGGAAAATGTTCTTTAGTGCAGCTCTGGCGTCTCCAAGCTACTACGTAAATAGTACCTTGATGTAAATCTCCTCTTTCCCGTAAGGACCTTACTCCGTTCAAACCAAAGTAGAGATTCCGTGAAGAGACGGAGAGATCTGAAAGAGTGAGCAAGAAATATTCTACTTTCTATGGAAGACGGAGGCACGTTAACATGGTCACAAGTGGTGATCTGGGATCTACCCTGAGACACGGGAATTCAGTCCTACCAGAGGTACATTACTTTCAGATGCGTTTATTTTCAATCCTACAAGAAAATATACGTTGACCTAAGATGGAATTAAGTGTGCTGTCACAAGACATAGGTGTAGGAAAACCTTGCCCAGTGACAAAGTTTCATGATTGACTGGTCGTAACGTACTGATTTCGGACGACCCGGTTTTCGAATCCCGGCAGTAACAAGACGTTTCTTTCTTCTCCAAAACGTCCACATTTGCTGTGTGGCCCCCTTAGCTTTCTTTTGAATTGATACCGTAAGATATTTGTGGGAGTAAACCTGTCACTGTGTGAAATAAATCACTCAGTTCCATCTAGTGCCGAAATTAAGAATAAGTGGAGCTATAACCCCACCCGTCCCTATATGTATTCATGACGTGTATATAAGGAAATCTTTAACTTTTCAGTATCACAAGCTGCCGTCTGCATCGCAGTTTCAGTCTGCAGTTATTTAGCCTATATATTGTCACAGTTGTTACGTATCAAGCAGCGAACCAAAATGCTAATGATGTTTATAGGAGTACTAACGCGTGCTTTCTCATGGCAATAGCCTATCAGTCCTTAAGTGTCGGACGCAACACGCCGCTGTTTCATCTTCGACTGACGAAAGATATCCGCTCTCAATTTCTAAGTAAAATAGGCTCTGATTTATCAATTATGTTTGTAAATGAAACCAACATATTAAATGTAATTAATTGTGTTGAGCAAAACAAGTGATAATCATGTAGACGTAAATAACAAATAATGTTGTAACGCTGGGATAATGCAGATTTAAACGCCAGAGAACATACAGATTTAAGCCTCATTGTGTAATTGACTTAAAAAGATAATATTTAAGTATTAAGATATTTCTTATTAAAAAGAGTAGCCTCTAAATATATTCAGCAAATGGGAAACTGGGATATTTTTTCGCGCTCCAACCCGGCTGTGTGTGTTTTTTCACGTTTTTTTGTTTGTGTGATTGTGCCTTTTCTCCGGTAGGTAAGGTAAAGTCAAATTTCACCCCACATCAGGCCAGGAAGGCCCAGAGGAAGAGTAGAGATATATAAGCTGCAATTTTTGCTTAACCTCGGCGCCAGATGGGGAGACTGAGGGTGTTCGAGAATAGGGTGCTGAGGAGGATATTTGGGCCTAAGGGGTACAAGGCGACATGGGGATTGGAGAAGACTACATAACGGGGAACTTAATGACCTGTACTCATCACCAAATATTATTCGGGTAATCAAATCGAGAAGAATGAGATGGGCGGGGCATGTAGCACTTATGAGGGGGAGAGAGCGGCATACAGGATTTTGGTGGGGAAACCTGAGGGAAGGCGACCACTAGGGAAACCCAGGTGTAGATGGGAGGATATTATTAAAATGGATCTTCAAGAAGCGCAATGGGGGCATGAACTGGGTTTAACTGGCTCAGGATAGGGACAGGTGGCGGGCTGTTGTGAATGCGGTAATGAACCTCCAGGTTCCATAAAATGCTGGGAATTTTTTGAATAGGTGAGAAACTGTTAGCTCCTCAAGAAGGCCTATGCTCCATGGAGTTAGTTAGCTAAATGGGGTGGGTGGTCAATGCTACGCCACCACGGATTTACCCCCGGAAAAGCGACCTGTTACCCATTGTATAGGGGAATGGGTGGGTCCCGGGGTCCGGGCTTGATAGGTGCCGAAGATCTCGCCTCCAAAGGGATTAGATCCCCGGACCTTCCATTTCATAGCAATTCGCTATACCGACTATGGTACCCGGCCCGCTTTTTCTCCGATAGGCTGATACAAACTTCAAATCAGCCAGGTTATTTGTCTATACAATTTCAAACTTTAATTCTGAATTGGTAAAAGCCAGAAGATACAACCCTTATATACTGGAGAAAATAATTTATTTTACTACTAAATGAAACTTAGATTAGTTTCTTATGAGAAGAAATCATTCTTAGGGTTCAAATTTTGTCCTCTATTTATTCATTTTCTTCAGACATTTCTTCTACTTCTTCGCTTTCCTCAATTATAGACTTAGAAGACAGCAAAACCATTTGTGTGTTGCTTAGTGCCGTTCGCTCTCATGTGCCTAACTCTCCTAGCCTTGATCGCCCTTTTAATTCTTCAAAAGACACAGAAGCAAATACTGAAAGGAATCGCCAAACGTATCTGACTTATATTTAGGAACATAAGAATGAAGTTTTTCCCTTTATGCCATAGATAATTCCCTCGGTTTATTATAACTTAGCACAGAAATCACCCAGGGGGAAAGAGGTAGGAAAGAAATAAAAATTTTTCGGATGATGGTCTAATAAAGGGATACGAAACTGTGGGTAGTTGGAAAACTGTGATGATATCTCAACGGAATTATTAAATCAGTCCAATGATGGATCAAGAAAGATGAATTGCCACTGAGGATGTCTTAATGAAGGAAGAGAAACTTTATCAGAACTGACGGATTTGAGAGAGAGTAATGAGTTCAAGTAACATCTGGAATTAAGTGAGCTTACTTTCTGCATGCCACTTGCTGTTAGTGCTAGTCAATTAGAACAGATTTACTGCGATGAATTTCTGAACTGACAAGTGACAAATTTTCCTCGAGAACATGCAGAAACACTTAAACGTTCACACAAAACTTAACAAGTTAGGAAAGTCACCTTCCTTAATTTAGCTGACTTATATAATTACCATATTAAGAACTAAGTATGCTGCCTGTGGATATGATACTTCCTAGAAATTAAGTAGGGCAATTAAATTATCTTAAAATTATAAAATTTCCTCCAAATTTTGAGTTTCCCAACCGGTATTTAGCCACAACACTTTATTCTGTAGTATGAAAGCATATGCCCCATATTTCGTTATCCAGTCTTCAGTGTTTCGGATACATTTGCTGCCTCAATCTTCGTGTCTCTGCGTGGAAACTTTTTAAATCTATCGCATTCCATGCGGCTGCATACTGCCTCAAGTTTAGGTGGCTTCCGAAGCGGATGGTTAAACGTCACATTTTATACGTATGTCCCATCTGCGTTTTTATTCATGGAACACGCTTAGGGTGGGGTCCCCAGTTTACTTTTGTGTTGGAAAGAGAAATGCCTTAAATCGAAGCTGCATTACATGTACGTAAATATTAGATCAAGGCCCCATCTGTGCTTGAACCTTGATTGGAGTTTTCAAGCTACTGATTGGTAGAAGAGAGAGGACCTTAATGTAGAAATCTAGAACGACTGTGGGTAGTTGATTGGATGAAATTAGGAAGGGAGGGGTTACAGGATAAATTAAAGTAGGCGTACTGTCCTGACATTTGCAGGAAAGAACTATGCAACACCACAAACACTGAACCCAATAAATACCAATCATTTACTTACACAACACTCATCTAGCCGATCCCAGTGGCCACTCAGTCTAAGGCGTAGGTCTGCGGCCGCGCGCTTGCTGGGGTCGTGGGTTCGAATCCCACCGCGGGTATGGATCTTTGTCTCTTGTGCGTGTTTGTGTGTTGTCAGGTAGAGGTCTCTGCTACGGGCCGATCCCTAGTCCAGAGGAGTCCTACCGACTGTGGTGTGTGTCTGAGTGTGATCAAGTGAAAATAAAAACCCTCGACACCTGCTGTGAACAGGTAGAAGAGGGAAGGACTACGAAATGAAACGAAACACTCATTTATTGGTCATTCTCTTTTTAGCATATTACGTTCTGCCAGCGGAATGAACTGCATCTTAATGTAGATCTATTTCTCTTTTTCTTGGTGACCTGTCATGTATTTCCGACGATAGCTGAAGCTGGGAATTACCAAACACAAAGCAGGAATACCTTTACACACATAACTGTTGTTGAAAGAGTTAATGATAGAAGAAGCTGCGTAATTAATCGCGTAATTAATTCCTTCCCCTCTTCCCTTAATCCCAAGCTTTTTTCTTTAAATCTGTAGCAATCACAAAACTCTTCGGAACGCTGAAAAACAACTGCACATTATAAAAGTTATTCACAAAAAACAAAAATAACGCCAAACTTTCCGCATGCTAAAATCTAACGATCATAGAGTAACTCGATAAGTATTGCTGGAATGCTTCACTCTTGAGGATGAGAAAGGTAGGCTTTTACCAGACGTCAGTAACTAACTACAATTTAACGCTTCGTAACACCCCAGAAGAATGAAGACCTTATCTAAACCGCGGCGGAAACCTTAAATGAAGCGTCATTGAAAAACGTTTTATATCCACGAAGTTTGTGAGAGATCTTTTGATTCATGCACTCAGAAATATTGTGCAATTTTAATACTAATTTTTATTGTTACCAAGGGCTTTAAAACGTTGCTTAGTTTTCAAGATATTTACTTACAGCTAAAAGAAGTAAGCAGAAATTTCCTTTGAAAGTGTATCGACAAAAAGTACAGTTAATTGTGTCTGTGTGTCAATCTTCACACACACTCACATTTAGAAGGAAGCAGGTACAGATAAAAAATAATCATCTCTCTGCACTTATACCGCTTAAGGCTTCGAAGCGTCAAGTTTTGTATGCTACAAAATAAGCAACATATAATTTCATAACCCAAAGAAAATAGAGAACATCTCCATTAAAATCCAAAAATTTTATGCTTGTTAGCTGGGAAGTTGCTGTTCGGAGACCCTCGTGAAAACAACAGTATAACTTACGTTTTAAGTCAAAATCTTAATGCAAAAGAGATGCTGTGTGTTTCAGCCCTTATGCTTTGGGTGGTTAGTGACAGGTGTGGGAAGAGCGAAGATAAATGTGTCAAGATGTTCATTTATGAACATACAATTATCATCGGCGTATTATTTAACCTTCTAAAGATTAATGTTAACGTAGGTTACATAAAAAGCTGAAGTTCCTACAGCGCAGTAAACACACCCGCTCTTGATAACAGAAACTACGGAATTAATGTCGTATGTGGAAATTATCGGTCTCTGTTTTCAGATAAATAAAAAAACACATGAATGCACTCTGTGGGCAGAAAGCAGAAGCTCTGAATGTGAAAGTCGCTGGTCCTTACAGTAACCGCTGGTGCTTACAGTAACCGCTGGTGCTTACAGTAACCGCTGGTGCTTACAGTAACCGCTGGTGCTTACAGTAACCGCTGAGCTATAAACGGCTAATATCATAAAATGTTTTTACAACTTTAATTGTTTGAAGTAATTAATTTTATACGTTTCGAATTTCTAACATTTTCTGACAAAAATTTAAAAAACCAAAATTAAATGGCTATCAATGAACTACAGTCCACGGTGTGTTACCCTCACTTTGCTAATTTCACAGAAAATATTCCAAAAAAATGCATAACTTCCGATATTATTCTTATGGCACGCAAATGATGATCGCGAAGAACTTTCACAGTAAATCAAAATTTTTTAAAGTCAAGTGTAAATGACTTGGTAGCACCTTAATAGACCTAGGAGTCCTTTGTTTTTGTATATCTTTCATTGTCTCATATTAACAGAGCAGGACATAAACTGTCCGAAGTTTTGCTCCCGTTCCTTCCTCGGGTCAGCAGTACAAGAAGAGTCTGTCCATGGGCTGTTAGACCCTAAACACAAAAACGCCACTCTCCTTCTAAACGTCTGTAATTATTCACCGATGGACACGACGTAATATCGCAGAAGAATCGAATCTTCAAATATCCATTTATTTTCTGAGAAAATAGAAAAACTGACCGACAATTCTTGTATGAGGCTTGGAGTAAGATAGGAACAAGCTGACGTCTGTTGTGACTAAACTGCTTATTTTTATGTCAGTGCCTGCTTTAACATTTTGTTTTCTATAATTTTTTATTTTGCTATCTGGTCTGTATTGCAGTCCACATCAAATAATTTGGAATGCCACGCAAGATATTTGGTCTTTCGTGATAAGACCGTTAGACTGGCCAGTAGATTCAGAAATCTGACCCACATTCTGTTTACAGTCGCAGAAAGAATGTTGGTTTACAATGGCTTTTACAGGAAGTTTGAAAAGCCAGTCACACATAATCAGTTAATTAGTGACTAACCGTCAGACACACGCACGTTTGTTATTTAATATTAAGATATATATAAACGTTTCACTCATGACGGACCATAAAAAGCTATGTATAAAATTACAGAAAGGAGGATAAAATTTTGAACACCGTATGTGTATACGTCATGTGATATCTGCCGTTTCCTTACTACTTATTAAAATTTTATCTCTGTGCTTATTGTCCTTCCACGCGATGGCTTATAAGATCATTCTCAAAAAAAAGCATTCCCTTTACTCCTAATTTTTCTACTATAAATAGACAAATACATATGTTTGTGAAATTATCTACAAATTTTTAAGCTTTGTATTTGTTAAACAGGTAAACGTTTATGTTAAAGTGGATATACAAAATGTAAGGTGAACAGTTATAATTTTATTAGGACCTTTTAAGACTTAAAAGGGTTAACTGCTAGGTTTTGTTCGTGGTATTTAAAATTAGTGAGTTACAAAACTATAACCTCTTGACCAAAGGACTTAAACTTTTCCCCAGCAGTCACTTGATTATTTCAATACAATATTCTCGACCTAGCAGCCGTGTCAGGCGGTTGAATGGTAAGTAAACCCACATTTCGGTTGAGAGATATTCCTCGAAAGTTCGGTTTACTCGCCGTAGAACCACCTGACGCGGCTGCTAGGTCGAGAATATTTTACTAAATTTACTCGCCATGAAGGTCTTAAATTATACAATTTATTATTTATTCTTGTGACTAGTTTTTACACTTGAGATCTGCGCTCTTCTGGGGTATAACGCAGCATCGAGTGGTAATCCTTTACCGACGTTTCGGGACAACATATCAGTCCTATCTTCAAGGGTCAAGAAGTCCAAGAAGAGTAGAAGTCACAGATAGTTTTATATCTGTTTAAGTAAAGTCTTCTAGTACTTGAACAACCCGCCGTAGCTCAGTTACTACAGTGAATATGATACTGGCTGGAAGTCCGGTGACACCAGGTTTGATTCTCTTAGTGCTAACAGGTTTTTATATTTTCTGAATATCCAGGCTGCAGCTGGGGACCAACGAATCTCCTATTTATTTGGTATTGGTTTCTTTTCCCAAAAGGAACAAAGTGACCATAGTGTAAAATTCACGATTTTTCTCCCTCTAATTGCACCTCCACTTCCCAGTTCCAATATTTTAATTTCCCCTGCTTCTTGTACTTTTTTAAGTGATATACATTAAATGCACTCCTATTATATGCGTAACTCTATTAATTTTTTCCAATTTCTGGAATATGAAAGCATGTATTGTATGTTAAAAAAATTATTTATTTTAAAATAATAATTTGTTGTTGGATTAAAGTCTCAAACAAATTCTTGCGGGAAAATTTTTATCCCCTTTACCACGAAAAGTAACCATATATTCCGCAGTTTATTCAAACTTGGGTGCTCGAGTAATTGCATATTCTCTTTCTAACACCATCATCACGATCTAGCCATCACGCCACACCTCCTCCACCCCTTCCCCAACTTCACCCCATTACATTAGCCATTATGGGTCACGCAGGGGCCATCCATCCAGCAGTCATCGACCATGAACCAATATCGACAACCCGGGGATAACTTCCTCTCTGATAGATGCTTGGATCGTGCAAGTCATTGTGCCTGGTCCTTGGTTTGTCCCACCATTACACATCCAAGCCAAACGTCAGTCCTGGGTTCAACACCAGCCTTCAGACAGGTAACAATAACTTCGTGTTTGTCAAGCAGTTGTAATGTCCGAGTGGAAATCGTGATATTAACACCGTTCGACAGGGTCTTATTCGACTGCAATAGATTATTAGTCATTGAAATCCTAATATATAGCAGACACTTGCTTTCAAATGAAAGTGCTATATGTATTACTTTCATCCTGAAAAAGTAAAAAAGCGGTGCGCCTTATTTAATTTCATTACAAATCTAAAATTTATTACAATGTTCAAAAAATCACGCCAGTATGCCCATCAGCAGTCAATGAAACATAGTCTGCATCGCATTATGTCCCTAAGGCATGTCCTAGCGTCATCTACCTCTGTATATTGAGCCCAGCTTGCATTTATAATCAGGTTTCCCGACTAGGTGCGTATTCCTTTATCCTACTCCTCTTTCCGAAGACGATTTTGACTCATTTGCTTACATTCACTGCATTTTCATTAGATCTTTCTAACATAGCATATTATGGCTCCTTGCAAACAGCAACTTAATATTGCTTATGCAAAAAGTGTTGGCAATCTTATAAACTAAATCCAAATGTGGCCATCATATACTAAAGAAACACTCTAGGCTGAATGGGCGCTAATCGTGACGTCAATACCGCTCGGTACAGTCTTACTCGATTACAATAGACTATTAGTAATGGAAATTTCTTTTCTTCGGCTTTCTGAAGTTTGCACATATTGAACACCGAACCTAGTAGGACGCTGAGGTTAATAGTGTGTGAAGGCACGTAATAGACAAACAACGCAGCCGGACGCTGAGGTAAAACATATATGAAGGAGCAGTCTGCCAGCGCAATACGGACCCCAAGCAAAAAGGAGCCCAGTGCTAGGTGACTACACGAGAAGCGTGTCTCATTCCACACGACGGCTGTGTGCGACTGGTTCGATTGCAAATAAATTAATCGCCCTGTGGAAAATGTCCAATGTACCTGTCTTGTACAAAGCAACACGATCTTCACATGCCTAGCGGAAAGCAGACAATGTGACCGGATCCACGTATTAAGTGTCAATAATTCTGCTGTCAATAAAGCGTTTCAGGATTTCGCTGTTTGTTCTTAAGCAGTGCATTCCGCTTCCTGCTAATAATACAAAGTGGGGATGAATGCAGGTAATGTGCTGGAATTTATGCTTCGCTTGGTAACTGAAGCTCTGTTTAGCGCACAGTGAACGCGCACTTTGACTTTACGTCGAACGTCACTCCCGAGATACCAGAATGGAAACTGCAGTGGGTCAGGGGTGTCAATATCAATTGTAAGGGGGCCGAACGAATAATTTTTAAATTTATGACGGAATTCAGGTCATGCAAAGCAATAAAATGTGTAACTATTTTCATTCAAATTAAACACAGCAGTAAGGATATTTTCTAGAGTTAATCAGAAAAATTGAAAGATACTTGTATTATAATTACAGAATTTAACATTTTATTGCTCATTAGCACTCCTCACATACGGTGTAGTCAGCATCCAGGATCAAAAAAGCTTTTGAACTTTAAGCCCTGTAACCAAATTATTTCGAATTAAGAGAATATTCTGAGACGGCCCACGTTCTGTAAGGGGAAATAGAGCCTATTAGTGATAGGCCATAAAAACGAACTGCCAGGTGGCCCGTGGGTTTCGTTTTTCAGAGCAGTGATGGAGATTTATTTTCGTACAGGCGATGACTTCCATTGGCATGTTAGGACAACGGACTGTGCAGGCTTATTCTTTAGAAAAATGTCTCTTGTACTGATTTCACTGTGTAAATAACTTTAAGATCTCTTTAATTCACAAATCCAATTTCTTTTAAGAATCACAACTTGCAGAGCAAAATACACACTCATATTTCCACTGCAGGATACACCAACATCACCACTACCACAACCACAACCACCACTACCATTAATGCTACTGCTGCTGTTGCCAACACAACCACCAATATTAATAACAGTAATAATAATAATAATAATAATAATAATAATGATTTTTCTATGGCTTAATTCTCCATCATTATACTACGCAGAATGAAAAACCTAAAGAAAGAAAACCAAACATGTCAAAATATTGGTCGGAAAGGGGAATAGGATAAAGGAGTGCGCACTTAGTCAGTAAATATGATATTAAATGCAAGTTGGGCTAAATTCACAGCGATAGAATGACGCTAGGACAGGTCTTAGCGTCTTATGTGATGTAGTGTGTGTTCCATTGATTCGTGATCGGGGCTACTGCCTTACCCTTGTGAACTGCGTAATGTATTCTCGAATTGTAATGAAATCAAAACACGTACTGACTAATTCAACACTTATAAGTCTCTCAAACTGAAAGACTGACCACAATTTATTTACATCATTTCGTAAAATGTGACAGATATGAAATATCCAGTATTACATAACACACACACACACACACACACACAATTGAATAAATATACAGGAAGTATGTAAATAAAAGTCTTGCATTTTGTAATTTTTGCGGATGTTTTGAAGTGTAAGAATACTGTTGTTGTGGGTTGCAGTCTTCCGGGATGTTACGCTGTGCCGACAGAGTATTATCTGACGTTTCGAAAAATCCCAGTGCCTTAATGTTGAAACTAAGTCCGTCATTCAGAAGAAGTCAGATTAAGTCCAATACTGGACTGCTAGACTCTGATAGCAAAGGTAATATGATCCTTCGAAACGTCGGAGGATACGGGCTCAATCGCACAACGTAACATTCTGCAGAACTTTGAACATCAGCAGCCATCGCATTTGAAACCTCAGTTTTCGGAGTGCACAGCAGACTGGTTCGGAAGTGTTTAGTTTAAATATTCAGAACTGTTTCTTAGTTTATCACCACTAACTGGCTCTACATGCCCGTAATTATTTGATTATTCCATTAGACTACATAAATAACTCCGTCTTCGGTAGTGTAACATTTTCTTTCCAATTTTACGATGGTTTTGATGTGTACCCGTTTCCATTAAATCTGAGTACAACAGAAATGCGATTTCCAAAACAGGGATTAAATTTTCTACTCCACATAATGTTGCTGCTACATACACCTCAGCACGGTAGTCACAAGTTCGTTTTCCTTATGCGGTGTGAGGAGGTGTTAATGTGCTTGCCTTTGTAGAATACTTCGTTTTGCAATGACCGCCCAATGATATCTCCGTAACTCGAAGTTTCTTGTTTTCGGGCAGATGGCGTTTAGATACGATGATTTTCGCTTCCGCACATGAAAAATCTGGCTTTGCGGAAGAGCACGGTGCATGTACGTAGACTGCATGATGTTTTTTGCCTTTGTCGCTAATAATCAGAGAAAAATTAGATGTACTGTCATTATATTCATCATGAAAAGCCACGTTTTCCGGACAGTCATTGATAGTAGTCAGGATGTTCTTCATCAGAAGGATGGCTCTTCCCACCGTTTTATCCTAAGAACAAAATAATAAACCATACTTAAGTATCAAAATACTCGTATCATCTGTCTAGAGATATTTTGGAAAAAACCTAACAAATCAAAATTCCATTCATGAAGAAATTAAGAGCAGCCTGAAGTCAGGGAGTGCTTGCTATCATTCGATGCAAAATGTTTTGCTGTCCAGTTTGCTACCCAAAAATGTAGACAAGATATACAGAACTTCAACTTTGCCTGTTGTTTTGTGTGGGTGCGGAACATGGTCTGTGGCGTTGAGGGAGGAAGATAAAAAGCTGAGGGTGTTTGAGATTAGGCAGCTGAGGAAGTTATTTGGACCTAAGAGGGACGTGGTGAGAGGGGAGTGGAGAAAACTACATAACGAGGAGCTTCATGGCCTGTACTCCTCACCAAATACCACTCGGGTGATCAAATCAAAAGAATAAGATGGGCGGAACATGTGTCACGTATGAGATAAAACAGAAGTGCTCACAGAATTTTGGTAAATAAATCTGAGGGAAAGAAACCACTTAGAATATCTAGGCGCAGATGGGAAAATAATATTAAAATGTATCTTGAAGAAGTGGGATCGGAAGACATGAACTGGAGTGGTCTTGCTCAGGATATGTAGAGGTAGCATGCACTTGTGAATGCGGTGATGAACTTTCGGGTTCCATAAAACGCGGGGAATTTTTGACTAGCTTGAGAATTTTTAGGTCCTCAGTAAGGGCTGCGCTTCATGTAGTTAGATAGTTAGGTAGGTAGTTATGCATTTATTTAGTTATTTATGTGTTTAGAAAAGGTACGCATGTATTTGAAAACATATAAAAATTAAACGCCGTCAATACTGTAACTGAATTCTTAATTGGATGACCGAATGTCTGTCTGTCTGTCTATGTGTCTGTCTGTCTGTCCGTCCGTCTGCCTGTCTCTCTGTCTGTCCGTCTGTCCGTCTGTCTGTCTGTCTGTCTGTCTGTCTGTCTGTCTGTCTGGCTAACCAATTTACTGGCAAGCCGAGTTTGCTCTTCCACGAACTGGCTTAGTGTCTGTCTGTTTGACTGATTGGGTAGCCTGTTGACTGGAATTTTGCCTGAATGATTAATTGACTGACTCACTGTTTGGGTGACTACTGACTGGGTGGCTGACTTGCTCCTTGATATATTGACCGATCTATTTACCAAAAACCCCGAGTACAATTATGATACGTGACTGTAATCAGACTGCTGCCGGTAATTCTTTTGATATTCTTATTGTTAGAGAAGCTGGGAATGTATCACCGTGTCCATAGATTGTCAAAACTGGTCATTAAGTTAATACAAACCAGTTAATTCTTTTCTAATATTTTCCGTAATTGTTTATCGCTATGATGATGATTGTGTTCTTTATATTTTGAACATACGTCCACTCTGTGTGCAGCCCCGTGTCAATTGCCTCAGTGTGACTTTAAACATAAAGAAATAAATGTGTACTTTCTGCTTAAGTCTAAGGAAACTTTATTTTTCCTGGATCTTTCCTGCTTGGATTATGTATTTTCTATAAGATAATGTTTCAGTTTAAGGAAGCTTGTAAAATAACCAATATATTCTGCTTCCCCACACTAAATACAGTGTCATTTTTCTAACATAACCTCACTCATTCATAATTATTTTCATTTTTACTCTGACTCTGCAAATATTAAAAATTTTTAACGTGGATGGACGACGGGTTTGTGTACTTTATTTTTTGGATTATTTACTTCAAATGCAAAGAGAAGTATGTATCTGTTTATTGCAGTCTTTATGTTCTAGGCTTTATAGAGGACACACAATATTCTGGACCGAATCCTAGCAGGAAATTCTCTGATTGAATTCCACTCTTATAGCATTCCTGAATTTTGTTTTAATTTTTTACTTTTTCCAAATATCCGAACATCGCCTCTTTTCCAAAGGGTTTATCTTCAGTTTAATGTTATACATTTTTCGTGCAGTTAACTATTCCTTATTTCATACGTTTACCCTGTTTTTTTGTTCCGCATTTTGTTGACTATATACGAACGTATACTTACGACTCTTCTATTATTTTCAAATAACTTGTACATTATCAAGATTGGTACAAGATCTGTGGCAAACATTTATACGGCTTCATAATGGTACCGCTTATTGAGGAAAAATCACTCTAATATCATAGGAATCTCACTGACATTTGCACTCCAACGCTCGGAAATTCTGCTATAAATTTACCTGAGTCCTTCGTGAACTTTTCTTGTTTATATTCTTCACTATACGGGTGCAAATATCCTTAATGCCTAATGCCCCTCTGTTCCCCAGTGCATGATGCACATTTTATTAAAATGCTTCATGCAGAAGCACCTCTTCTGAAACGTCGCTATTCCCCCACCAGACTATGCAGTGTCATGATCCAAAATACACGTTTCTTTACTTACCTCGTTTGTTAAGCCTTCATCCAACAAATATGTTACTGTGAGTATCAGAAGTGCTGGAATCTTCACTGAGAAGAGACTCATATTTATGGTAAGGCGTTTGTGTGTCTCTCGAAAGAGAATGAAAACTGAGCCCTTAACTTCGTGCTGAAGACAAACTATGAGGTACTGCTCGGTGTCGCACGATATTTATACAAAAATAATTGAAAAACACGTCTTATCGTGAGATAAAGGTCTTCCATCTTCTTTTAGTAAAGGGGAAATTCTTACCAGCACGAACACCTTCCCACACTGCTGTGTATTGCCTTAAATACAGCTAAGCACAGGCTATACGTGATAAAGATCAGAAATCTCCTGATTCGGAAGGGAGACTCATCACTTTGCTTCCGAATTACGCTTATCTTTCCTTCCATAGGCGCCCACGTATGTCTGACGTGTCATACCGTATCTTAACACAGCTATCCCTGTTGACTTCAGTTACCTCCAACTGATAGCACGCGGAAGATTTCGACGTCATAATGTATCAGAGACCCGAGAATGCATCAAAGTAAAGACGTCTTGTAGGGAATATCGCGGCAGCGATCCACCAGATTTACACATCGGAACTGACTGGTCAATGCCTTGCGTCTACGGCAGAGATTCGTAACGATTTTTTTGCCTAATTTCCTTTCTTAAAATGAAAAGGCACACGCTTTGTAAATTATCTTCCTATCGCTGTGTGAGTGTGTGTGTTTGTGTGCTCTCCCCCCTTTCAACTTTTAAACCATCCAACTGACGCACTTAAATTATTTCGGATCCTACGCCATAATAGAAAATTTGTACCTTACTGCATCATTTGCTGTAATAACAACCCACAGCCGACGGCCGAATCTACGAGACAGTAGAGGTAGTATTAATACTTATTTGGGATGCTGACGTACTATGTATTGTCACATCTTAGAAGAATAAGCACTTTTGGGGAAGTAATATATTTGTAGAAAGTAAAGTAAAAATTTGGAGATCTTAAAATATTTATTTTTAGCTTTCGGGTTAAAAGTGATATTTAATTGATGACGCGATCTAGGCTTGTACAGTTTGGAACTGAGATATGTGATATAAGATACTTGCATATTAAACGCGAAATATTATTACAGAATCAAAAATTATTAACGTGAAAACCATAAGGTAATTTCAGGTTTTGTCTAACACATTTTACCTATACATAATCGATAAGTAAGTCACAATTTTTTCGAAAACAAAAGACAGTAACAACAAAATAAAATAATAGATTTTTAGAACACAAAAATGAAAAATAATTTTTCTTGGCTCAGAATTCCCTTTCCTGTACAGAGAAATATTCACTATAATAAATATAACAACGTTGTATGGACGTGACTAAATGTTGTCCTCTTATAAATCATGCCACCAACGGTGGCTGATGATAGAGTGACTGAATCTTGAATTTTGTAAAATTTTAAAACCTACTAGACCTACTGGCATATCATATCAAGCGGTATTAATTCTGTCCAGACTGCAGGTAATGCTTTAATGTAACCCATGCCAAAATAGCCAGCGTGTGCCTACATTTCATCGTTATAAACGAAGCGCTCGATTCTCTGTGTAACAAGAACTTGGTGTTTTTATGTAACGTAGTATAATTTTTTCTTTCAAAAGATTAACCATTCTGTTTCAGTTGTGAATATTCTGTAATATCCAATTAAATTTGTGAACTGGTAATAAGGAATTAAAGCTAAGGATGTGAAAACCAAGGCCTTATACATTATATGTTAATACTGTCTGATTTAGGAAGATGTTTAAAAATCTGACTAGTGAAGATGAAATTTCTGTTTCATGAAAAAGTTGGGGTAGGTCTTTATATTCAAAAACCGCAGGTTCTATCAGCATCTTTTCTAATTCACTTGGCACTAAATTTCCTAACATTGGACGCTAGTTAAATTCAGCAGCTGAAGACGTCTTTAACCTTTTAAAGCCTAGCGGTAACTTTACATAGGAGCAGGTTTAACCCTAAAAACTCTACGTGGTACCCGCATTGCGTTTATGTGTTTTGTGTGGATCTCAGAACAAACAGCAACTTTTGCCTTATAAAGCATTAAGTGATTGGTTTTTATAAATGAGGTGGGGAGTGTTTACAGCGCGGTACGCACTGGGTCCTTATATCAAACAGATACGCTTCGTCTTTAAAGGGTTAAACAATTAATTTCGGGTATAGCGAAATCCAGCGCTAGGTAGTCAGCAGCCCAACTGCTGGCTGGTAGAGACTCACTCTTGCCGGACACATTTTGAGTGATGTACCGGACAAAGGGAAACACACTGACTGTACAGGGTAGATGTTCATGTGGCTGACATCTAGACTCGTAAAAATTCAATTGTCTCCTACCCTCGGCAAAGCAGTGGCCGTAGTCCAAAGACGGATCAAAGCATCATAGAAGAAAAAGGAGAAGAAAAGAAGAAGGTAAATTTTCCGTGTCCACGCCATGAAGGCGTATATGTGGAGTGGGTGCGTAGGGGCACTCATTCTTAACCTCAGCACTTGCCGGAGGTGAGTGGTTAAATTCACGTCCTGTACACTTTGACCCCGGGAAATAACACCGATACCCCAAGAATAGGAGGTTACATGGGCCCCACAGCCGATCTGGACATTCTACTCATGGCCAGAAGAAGCAGAAGAAGAAAAGAAGAGAAAAGTTCATCAAGTAGAACATTCTCACGTCAACATTATCTTGTGTGGATCAATTCATTTATTTTTAAAAAATTTATTTAGAAAATACATTATATTCAGTCAACTACAACCTGCAGTTACGTGGTTTGATACAGTGTTTGTTTTTCACCTCACGTTTTGGAGTGTACGTAGAAATTCCATACAACTTATGCACAACAGAAGATTGCTAATTTATGTGTAAAAGTTTCTGCGCTACCAAGTTTTTTCTAATAATGTATGATCCTATTATTTTCATCTCATTTCTACTTAATGAAACAGTTTCTTTAGTACAATTTGAGTTTCTCACAACGCTGTTCGAGTATTCAAGTCTTCTAGATATGAGGCTGTGTCATTACTTGGGTGGTTCCCCTCACATGACGTCACAGCCTGATATCGCTACAGACCTGAATTCTCAAAATTGATTGAGGTTAGTATAAAAATATTAATTACAGTAAAATTTTAATTGTGTATAAGATATTAAGAAAGAGCACTTAAAAATTAATGAAGTTTTTCTGAGACTTTGACTGCTGACAGAAAGAGAATTTGTGAAATATTTCTCAGCCACCTAGAAATTGATTCGGAGGGCGGCAAAAGATAATCTACCCAATAAGAAAGCGTCTTCATTTAGAAACAAAGGAACATATCTGAGAATTATTCAAAATACTTCCACTCTTGAATATTTGGGAGAAACTTAAATAGAAATGAGACACCTGTTGTAGAATTAGACGAAAATATATTGTTAGTTTTTTTCTCAAATTTTATATTTAGTTCCTACAATATTTTCCCCTTGTTCAGGAGATCTGCCTTTCTTAGGGTACTGCTGCTGAAAACTAAAGTCTTCTAGAATATTAGCAACTGTCGTTATTACATGTATGTAAAAGAAATTACTTTAGGAGTAGCGGGCATTTGTAATTAGTAATAAGCCAATTAGTATTTTTTCAAATTTAAGTGTATGAAAAAGGATTTTCCTTCACGAATTTCCTCAGTTCTTAGTGTTTTTCTGGTTATATATGATACGAGATGTTACTGTGAGACAAGACCTTTATCCAGTTTTTAAACAGAATGATAATAAGGTAAAGACAAATTAAGCGGAAAAAATAGGCAGAAGATTCGTGTTTACCCAAAAGAAAATATATACAATAAGAAAAGAACCAGGATATTAAAACGTTGGGAGTTAAAGAAAGAAAGTAATTCTAAAGGTATACACAAGAAATAGGTACAGAAATTTGGTGAGAAATATTCGTGGAATGTACTCAACTAGAAGAATAAAATGTAGATATTAAACAGGAAATGTCAAGGTGTCCTTCCGCTTAAAAAAAGAACCACAGGATGAAAAATTAATGAGGAAGAATTATTAATCCCAGTACCGAATGGATATGATCGGTCAGATTGTGTTCCTGCTGCTTTATCCCTAGAAGGAAGACCACTCGCACGGGTTGGGTAGAAGGCTCTTTGGCACCCAGAGGTGGTGTAAAGATCTTGGGGAATATAAATTTTCTTGCCAGCTTTGTCAGTCGTGCCGCCCTGTCTCGTGTGTTCAGTCCGATTCCTGGTCACTGTACCGACAGACATACGCCAGCACACAGCACTGAGATGGGTAACTCAGAATGTTCCTGGCTCATGTGAAGGATAGATGACGGAGGTCTTTGAATTTTGAATTTTCTGCACCCACTGTGGAGTGACTATTGACCATGGAGAGTGGTGTACCCCACATGTCCTATTATTCCGTCCTCTACTCATCGCTACTCCCAGGTTGCAGTACTTAATCAAAAAGCGTTAAGAGTGCAATCCCACAAATTGGGTTCTGGTCAGCACGCCATATTTCAGCCATAAGCAGAAGTTGAAAGTGATTGTCTGTAGATATGAATGGAAAGTGTAAATATATGAAAAAATTTGTAGGTTACAGCTGAGAAGGGGCAGTCCTACATTGGTTTAGGCCTGCAAACATAATGTTCCTTCACCCTGAAGACCAGGATTTTGCGAAATACTGTAGGGGTTCCGTGTTTGACGAAATGAACATAACTTTTTAATAATATTCTGCTTGTTTCTGGCGATACTGCATATCAGCCCGGTGACTATACGGTATTTTTTCGTATGTATTGAAATATAACACCGTACGATCTGTCCCCGAAACGTAGTGCGTCAAACTTCAATATACGCGCTGGAAAAGATTCCTGGAGTCAGAGCGTTGAGATCGGGTTTTACTTGTCGTCCTGCCGACGCTAATTTATCAGCTGATCACCGGACACGTAACGATCGTGAGGCGCGGTAACGTAACGGCAATGAACTAATCTTCCTGTCCAGTCATCGCATCAAGAAAAAGTACCTGTACTGAAATAATAACAAGGATGTCTTCTGCCTTATCAGCAGTCACATGACCTGGTAATAAATTAATCAAGCGCTAATTGCAGCGATTAGTTACCTTGCGTGGGTGGTTTTGTCTGAACCTCAGCGACATAATTAATCATTATCACGGGTTTATTTTCTTTATTCACTATCAACGGCAACTTCTTTTGCTTTATTTACAGTCTATTACAGATTTATTTTGCTTTTCGCTTTTTGATGTCTCAAAATTCAGTGGTAAATATGACAAGCGCGTAACCACGTCGAAAAGGCAAATACGACAAAACAGTGAGACAGAATCACACCAAGGGCATACTATGTAGCATATAAACAACACAGAACACAGAAACGTACGTAGGCTATAGTGCAGGGAATGATATAGAAGACGACCAGAGGCAACTAAGCACACTCAGTCACTATCACCAGGGTACGTTACGTAATATTCAGTCGAATCCCTTAAACCATAGGCGGAGCAGAATGTTAATATTTCTCGGCATGATGAAATGAATAAGAATTACATAGGAAGGTAATGTGGTACGTAGGGGAAGAGGCGATGTGCGTATAGGGTTTTGGCGGGAAAACCTAAGGGAAAGAGACCACTTGGAAGACATAGACGTAGATGGGAAAATATAACTACAATAGATCTTCAAGAAGTGGAATAGAGGGATTGGACGGATTGATCTGGTTTACGACAGGGAGAGGTGGCAGTCTTTTGTGGATGCAGTAATGAACTGTTGGGTTCCATAAAATGTGGCAAATATCTTGCCTAGTTGAGGCATGTTAGCTCCTCAAGAAGGCTTGCGCTCCATGCAGTTAATTACTTGGTTAACAGGCTTAAGAGGGCGAAGTCAAAAAATCGGAAACAATAAGCAAATTCGCAAAGTTTCGAACATTATACCGCCTTCATCCTCAGGGTTAGGCAGTTATCTTAGACTGTTCGGGTGTGAATTTGAAGGCACTACTATCTTCGAAACGTCGGCAGCTTCTTGCCTAAAGGCACAACCTCCAACTCCAGAAGAATGTAATCGTTTCATATCTAACTAATGGGTGGATAATTCATGGTCCTTAGACCAGAAAATAATTTTTCACCAGAAAATATTTCATACACTAACTGGAACTGGAAGATACTACGGACTGGAAATGAATTTGGAAGAACTAAGGTGATAAGAATCTCAAGCGAAACGTCCCCAATACAGATTACGATAAATAAGAACAGCCGGAATATGTGGATCATTTTAACTGTTTTCATTCATCGTAACAAACGACGCAAGATGTACACGTGAAATTAGATCCAGGATTGCCTTGGATAAAGCAGCACTCAAGAAGAACGAAGCTCCTTTCACCCGCAAACTGAACTTAAATTTAAGAAAGAAAGTATTAAAGCGCTACATTTTGTGGTGCTGAAACCTGGGACGTTTCGGCAAGTTGATCAGAAATACCTGCAAAGGTTTTAAACCTACTGCTGGAGAAGTGTGGAGAAGATCAGTTAGACCGATTCTTTCAGATATGAAGAAGTATTAAAAAGGAGTCAAGGAGGAGAGGAATATCCTACATACAATGAAAAAAAGGACAGTTACCTGGATTCGTCACATCTTGCGTAGGAACTGCCTCTTAAAACACGTTATTGAAGGATAGATAGACGGAAGGTTAGAAGTGATGGAAAGACGTGGAACAAGACAGAAGCAGCCACTGGATGACCTCAAGAAAACGACAATACACCGGAAATAAGGAAACGGAAGTCCCATATCGCACTCTGCACGGAAACTATTTTCAAAGAGGCTACGGCCCTGTCGTTAAGACCTGCAGCGGAATGATGACCTTTAGCACACGTAACGTCAATTGACACGCTAGTGTGTTAATAATATCATGTGAACTGTTTATTTTCTTGAACTGCGTTACTAAGATAGCTTAGAAATTCTCGTAATACGGTTTATGTTTACAGAACGCTTGTATTACCTTTTATCGCACCAATGACCTACGAAGCGCAGCAAAGTGTTTTCAAAGTTCGTTCATGTTGACAGAAACACCTGCGCTGTCTGGTGATATCTGAAGGCAACTTTACCATCTTGAGTGCATTTATCTAGCCGTGCAACTGGCAAGTCCTTCCACTCTCACATTTCAGAGTGTTATATAAACTTTTTCTACGCGATTAATCTCCCTTTAGCAATATCTGTGAAACGTTAAGCTTCGTTTGCCCATAATCCATTACCTTCCCCTGTTTAAGAGCGTCGAATCAGAGTATTACGTTAACAGTAAGAGTATAATGATCTCTCTACATAAAAAACGATACAGCGCCACTTACTAGAAGAACTGTATCCACAGAATTTGCTGGGCCGGGTTTATGGAAATGTCAAGTAAATTTCAGCTTTAATAGCTTTTAAGCAGCTATTGAACAACTCTTAAAATAAACGCGGATCCTTCCGTTGACAATAGAAGATTATTTTACCTGCGTACCGCACGCACGCACGTAAATTATTCTCTGTTTTGGAGGAATGATATGTGTCATTGGACTTGGAAATATATTCCGTAGTCTACATCTGACGCGCGTGGAAACAGGAAGGCAGCCGGTGTTCGGTTTGAAGGCAAGATGACAAACGGTACTTGAAAATAAACGCATGGATTATTTTCAAACAGACGGAGATATAGCTTTCAGTTCTGTGTAACTGAGGGAATTTGGTAGTATTTAGAGAATATATTTTTATTGCATCTTGAACCTGTGTGCAGTCATTTAAATATTTCCTTATTTAATGTCAAAATGTAGTTTTAGCAAAGTTCGAAGATTATTTCTGAGCAATAGGTACTTATTTCACCCATCACAATGTATAAATTAAACAGTTCAATCCCCGGTCGATCAATGCGGTATTAGTGGCCGTCGGAGTGGCACTGGGACAGGTTTCTCTTCGAGTACATCGGGTCGCCATTGTCAGTACTATTCTACCAATGCTGCTTATTTATTTTTTAAACCTGATGGTTATATAAACTAAACAAGTGACAAGTTCTCTAAACTAAAATTTAGAAAATGTAAGGAACTGTAGCATTTATTCCCCTTATATATTGTCAGATTTAAAAAAAAACAGATTTTGAAAACATATGAATCTACATACTGCAAAAAACGGTCTGTAGTCTAATTCTTCCTGTACTTCTCCATTTTTACCCTGTTTCGAGTTGCTACTTAAGAGTTAAACATTAAATCTTCCAGTTCTAGGACATAAAGATAAATTCCTAATAAATCGGTCTGTTCGGAATATGAAATTATTCACTTCAACAATTATTATAATTTATTTAAAATGTGCTTTATTTAAATACCAACAAACAGCAACACGGTGCTATATACAGATCTGTTAAAATAATACAAATATATTTAAAATTCTTGCCAAGGCTTACTCTTGATTTTCAGCTACAGAACGTATTGTTAATGAACAATCTCTCAATGTACAGCTCTTCAGTTCACAAACATCTTGTAAATGTACTGGATCAGACACACACTTCTGCCACCTCTGGCACGGAACGAAGTCATAAAACATGATTCACGAAGAAAATATTCACTTTATGCACTATGAAAGTTATCAAGTTAAGTTTCCTGTGAGTGAAACATACACGTAATTTGAAATTAATTGTATACCTTCCCTAGGGAGAGTAAAATCTTTCCCGAAACTTCCTAAGGACCCATCATGATAACCAGAAAAACGTAACATAGCCTCTAACCTCCCCTTATTCTTGAACTAATCCGTCTCTCTAAACGTCAGAGTGTCCCTTTCGCCTTACATTGGATATAATTCTGCAGAATAAATTTACAGTATTTACTGAGCAGTAGGCTTCTATGCATTCGTATATATATGTATAGTACATAGTTACTTTCTTGCAAAATGGAAACTTCTAGGACGTCAAAAAAGTCCACATTATGGCCTGTTTCTATGCTGTTTCATCACGCGTGCAAATCCCTACACTTTTAAACGCTTCCTAAAACTGATATTGCTAAAACACATTTAATAACCCCAGTGGACAATATATGTTGTTTGGCTGAAACACTGCAGATATGAATGTGTTTATAACTTATATCAATAAGCGCCACGTTTTTAAAAAATTACAATTTAAATGTTTTATTAACAAGAAAATATACAGTTTTCTTTTACGAAAACATATTTTTTCCCCTTTTGTTAAAGTAAGTTGATTTATCCACACGTACATAATATCAAATTATATGTGTCTAATATGTTTTACATGATATAATAAAATAATGTACATTTCCCTACGTGGATTTGTAGCTATATTAAAAGCATTTTCTTTGAAATATTTCTTTTTCTCCGTGAGAAAAGTTCATCCCGCTTATTTCCATCCTTTGAACTAAGCGATACGCAGAAACAGCCAGCTGATACCTTAATACGAGACGAGCCATTTTCGTTTGTGTATTTCACCTCAATTTCGTCCTCATGCGTCTCACACCTAGCAGGGCTCCGTCTGGAACATCTCTCGCGATTGCAGCCGGGCGTACATTTTGCTTCGAGTATGACTGCAGGCTCCCTTGTGTGATTGTAGTTAATTGTCAGTTCGAAGGGACACAGTCCGATATGCTGACTGTTAACTTCTTTGATATAGGTGTTATTTACGACGGTCACATCACCAGGGCATGATATGTTGTGGTTCAGAAGACGGTTGATCATCTCGACGGCACTTTCTGTTGTTGCAATCTGGTTATGAGCAGAAAAACCTAGTGAAGTGCCAGCAGTGTAATCTCAATGATTAACAGTGGGGATCAGAAGGCGTATTGAAGACTGAAGGTGCTGCATGGGCATTAGGCAAAGATAAGTGAAAAGTTACGTTCGCGTGTATCTTTGTCCAGGACAGCAAAACGTAGCCATTTTACAGGAGGCTGAACGTGGTTCAGGGACTGTGTGGATAAGGTGGTGACGAGTCAGGCTATAATTCCTTCTGGAAAATATATACAGGGCGTTCATTCCTCCACTGCCCACTTTACAGAATATGTTGCAAATGTAACAAAAATCACAAGACAAAGTAGGCGACAGTGCACATTAATGAACTGTGCTTCTCTTTTTGAGTATTCGACAACAAGAAAAATGCAATTTCACCCTCTCCAGATCAGGCTATAATATTTATAATCAAAAGACTTTTTAGCAATGTGTTACACACGGTGTTCCTACCATATTCTTCTACATCTTGTCACCCTTATAACAGCTGGTAAAAGAAAAATGTTGTCTCCTTTCGAAGTGTAAATACTTCTATCCTCCTCTTAATCCCTCTCTCTTCCTGTTACGTCTAAATAATGTCACTAGCATTTCGTTCCCTAAAGCGTCTTAATAAGAGAAGAGTGTCACGAGCACACACAATTAAAATAACTGGCAAGGCTCTAATTTTGTGTATTTGAACTTAGTGTTTAGAAATTTAAGAAAACACAAGATTTAGGATTATTATCCTTATAAATAATAATGCAAAGACTGAGACAAGCAACACCACTGTCAGAAAAATGCTTCTTACCTCCTCAGTTAAAGCCTCCTTAATTAACGTTGGCCCCCAAATACCTGACAAAATAGTTATTAGTACTGCCAGGATCTTCTTAATTAGCAAAGCCATAATTACGTTCTGACTGCTTGTACGTCGTTGGTAGACAGTGCAGTACTGGCGACACTTCAGCGCTCTTCTTCTGTGATGAGGATTCTGAAGCGAACCTGTCAGACTCTCAATATATATAGGATTATAGAAATAATTGTCAATATGTGCAGCAAAGATAAGACACTTCCTTCTTTGGAAGGAAGTTGTATATCTTCCGAAATCTTTCCTGAATAGAGGGGAAGTCTTCAAATATGGTTCAGATTTGGTGAAAAGATCATATCGATTTCGCGCCTTACGTTGCGATCGATTGTGCAGATAGAGTTCAGTGATCCCCCATGCGTGCATGCTGCTGGTAGTGACGTTACATTATCAGGGCTAAGGTAATCAGACCGAATGTGTCAGAGTGGTGCTGATAAAACGTCACTCATTTCCAGACGAAGGTCCTTTCCTGCACCGTGTGTGTGTGTGTGTGTGTGTGTGTGTGTGTGTGTGTGTGTGTGTGAGAGAGAGAGAGAGAGAGAGAGACATGACAACTGACAGTGAGGGAAGAGCATACGGTCAGGGTGTATGGGGAGAGGGTTGTGAGAGGAGTATTTGCAAGGGGAAACAGACGAAGTGACGGGAGTTTAGAGAAGGTTATATAGTGGGGCAATACATAATTTGCACTCTTCGCCAAGTTTGATTATAACGGTTAATTCAAGTAGGTTAAAACATGTAGGACTTTTTAGATTGAAGTGGGTGAGACTATCCTGCATAAAAGGATACAGATTCAAAATCTGTAAGGAAAGCACCAGTTTCAGAGACAAAATTCTTAGAAAGTATTGAAGAAATTTCGTAACACATTACAATATCTGAGACAACTCGAATTGCTTCTAATGTGGACCTCTATTATATTCTTTTTTTTCTCGGAACTGAAAATTTTGGATTTTAAAAGGATGGGGCATTTCGTCACTAGGTATGTGCCTGAGAGGTGTTTAAGACGAGGGCTATCAGCGCAGTTAAATTAAACAATTCAGTCCTTCTATGACTTTGCACCATGTCACATTAGCAACAACCACAGCTTAACATCTCCGAAGATGCAGCTTTTCAGTAACAACGCTGTGAGAACCGCAAATCTAGCAGTAGTTACACGCACAATACTTTCACCACTATTAGTATATTCCTTATTCATTCGCGATTGATGACAATTTCACTGCAAATCTTCAGTAGCGTCCAAACAGTTCTTATATTTATTATGCAGACAGAACACGGGAGATGTTCCTAAGTTAAGTTATTGTCACTTGAAAGGAGACAGACTTTATTTCGGAGTCGGAAAGTGAGAAGGAGACAGAACAAGAATGTTAATTTGATAAAAATTTCCCAGTCTTCGGCCGCTTGGCCTTCCGATAAAAATGACATTAAAATTAATACGTCAGATTTGTGAAAAGCTGTGAGTTGCAGGTGTGTTCACAAATTATCTGTTAGCGTCTTTTACAAACATTTGAACTTTAACAAATCTTCAAAGGATTTATTAGCTAACTTTGTCTTGTTATTTTGTCATATTTTTCACAAAACTTGAACACGTACTGGGTTGTCTCAGCCATTAGTTATACGCAAATTTCCTTACTGGAGACTGGAAAAGAATTGCATCTTCTCCGTTGCACCCTGTACATTTTTCCCAATAAATTACGGTAACCAGCGCCGAACAAAAATTGCTGCGTCCCATCAATTTGAATCTCTCCTGGATTATTTAAACCTACCCAATGGCATATCCCAAATCAAAGTTTAAAAGGAATGACAAAGGTCTCCTTTTCTCTAAACCATTCTGAGTACGAAATGTGTCAGAAAAAAATTTCCTGCCTGAAATTTGATAGCCCTTTCACTAAAACACGTTGTATTTGCTCGAAGTTCTTTCATGGGAATACGGAATTCAGTGGGAATGTGCTACATAACTTAACTAGAACCAAATCATAGACTTTCTTGAAAGTCCATTAACCTTTTAAAGCCTAGCGGTAATTTTACGTACCGATAGGTTTAACATTAAAAAATTCTACGTGGTGCCCACATTGCGTTTATGTGTTTTGTACGGATCTCAGAACAAACAGCAATTTTTGCCTTATAAAACATTAAGAGACCGGTTTTTATAACCGAAGTGGAGAGTGTTTACAGCGCGGTACGCTCTGAGTCCTTACATAAAACAGATACGCTTCGTTTTTAAAGGGTTAATATCGATATGCAACCTCACTTTATTCCAGTTTTCCTTAGTATTGGATGAATACAGACCTAGGTGACCAGTAGCATTATTCCTAGTCGAAGTCTACACTGACAGGAACCAAAACCTCCCCCTACACATGCAGCACGCTTTCAACCGAGAAGTGTTGTGTTAGGTTGCATGCAGGTAAGAGTTGCATGCCTACATTTTTTCTAGAATATCTAATAATTCTTCAGATAAATAGATATAATGAAGCACTCAATTTAATATTGGCAAAATTCTTCCTTGTCCAAAACACAACGAATAGCTTTATGAAAGTTAGAACACAGTGTTGCAACTCACGTTTATTTTAATTCTGTAGGAATTTGAGCGGTACTTGTGAATTATACCTTTTAAAGTTTTAAATAGCTAGTTCTTTCTCACAGGCACTAGAATCAAATATCGGGGGATGAGCTATATACGTTTCAGCCTACCTAGCACCACTACCCTGAAGTATTTTGGATAAAGGAAATTCAATGGGCTAATATAACGAGTGTCTTTGGATTTTGTTTTAATCGCTATGACCGGGCGATTAGGGCAGGCTGTGTCTGAAAAAGAAGTACTCTTTCCTCTTCAGGTTACCTCTTAAACAGCGTCAGACACCTTCACCCGGACCATGGGTCTCTAACTTTTCATGGCAAAGGGCCACACCCATTATTGTTGGCTTTTTCGTGGGCGGCATGACAAAAAATATTAAATAGTGCACCTAGCTGCCTAAATTATTTTGCAAATTTCATATTATGTACACGATTTATAAGTGTGGCCGCAGACCGCATAATACAAACCGGCAGGCCTCGGGTTGGAGACCCATCGCCTAGACATTCTGATTTTATTCTTTCCCTGATAATTATTTACCCATTAATTTGGTCATTAAACTTTCTACACGAGTTATCTTCTATTTGCAAGGAATTACAATACCAAATTTAGTCTAAGTCAGTCCATCTGTTCTCGAGTTATGAAATGAGGCATCATGGAAACTTCTTTTATTCAGTTATCTTTAAGGCTTCATGCCTTGACAAAAATTGTACGTTGCATTTCTGAATAAAATATTTCTGGAAAAACAAAATTCTATCGTATAAATACGTAGCGAAATACGTTAAGAAGCATGGACAGTGAAGGCGTCTCGATCTTTGTGTAATGTAAAAATTAACTTGCCTGATTTTAACGAAAAATTAATAAGCAAGGGGTTTATTGGGTGGATATTTATTCTACATTTTATATAAATATTTCCATACGTCCATAAATAGAACACAATTATTACCAATAACAACATTTTAACAAATTTATCAAGGAACACAGTCCATTCTCTGCATTTCATGTTCCTTCCACAATTCTCAGTTCTACTGCATCTCACAAGAACGCTCCTTCAATTTTCGCAGTCTCCACGAATGGGGAAATGTCCTTGACCTTATACCTCGTCTCAATCCTTTTAACTTCAAATTTCGAATGGATGTAACTGGTGACGTTACAATCTTCTATCTGCAAAAACACTAATCACCAACAAATGCACAAAGAGAGTTACATCATCAATCGTAACACACTCATACATGTTTCGACCCTACTGGGTCATCTTCAGGGAGAACTTTTCGTTACCGTTACACTAGGTTTGCACTTTACAGTTCAGTGAGAATGTTCTGTTGACTGTTTATTTTGTAGTGGTGGCGTGAACTCTCTGTGGTCCCGGTTGCAAGTGCAAGCCCGGACCACAGAGAGTTCACGCCTCCAAAAACAACGCAGTACACAGTCAACAGCACATTCTCACCCAAATATAAAGTGCAACCCTGGTGTAACGGTAACAAGAAGGTTCTCCCTGAAGATGGCCCAGCAGGGTCGAAACATGTAGGAGTGTGTTACGATTGATGATAAAACTCTCTTTGCGCATTTGTTGGTGATTAGTGTTTTTGTATGATATAGTGCACGGACACGGAACACATTAAATCTCCTATCAGCTTCTGCATCAACGAACTTTCACTCACTGATCACTTGGCTACAATCCAAACACTCTTTTATCAGTATGACGTTATTAACTTCCATTCAACATGCAGTCAAGACGTCATCGTGTTTTCGTATTTCCACCTATCCTGAGGGACCTTTCTTCGCTACACTTAATTTTCTGGCCACTCCTACCACAAGCATGACGCAGTGTTGTAGAAGGACACATGGCTGTATTCGGAAATGATTATTGTCTGCATTAAAACGGTTGTAATCTGAAGGTGGATGCAGCACACATATCCGAAAATTTCGTTGAGAATTCAAGTTTGTAACCCACAATACCATAAATTCCTTTTGTTCTTTAACCTTTTAAAGCCTAGCGGTAACTTTACGTACCACCAGGTTTAACATTAAAAAATTCTACGTGGTGCCCACATTGCGTTTATGTGTTTTGTACGGATCTCAGAACAAACAGCAACTTTTGCCCTACAAAACATTAAGAGATTGGTTTTTATAACCGAAGCGGAGAGTGTTTACAGCGCGGTAAGCAGTGAGTCCTTATATAAAACAGGTACGCTTCATCTTTAAAGGGTTAATTAAGTAAAAACAGTTTCTTCGAAACGTTGATGTGATGCACGTACTTACGTCTTTAAACTTTTTGTTAAATAGCAAGTTCATAAATATGCCCTACATGTTTCATGCTGCATTGTATGCCTGTTGTGATTGTGCATATTTCCGTGTAACAAGAGTGTGCATATGTATTATCACATTACGCTAACAAAGCACTTAACCAACATACGAGTGAACGCAACTATCACACCTTTCCTTTCTACCGCCCTCTTCTACCTAATATTGTTAACTTGGATAATGTTCTCTTCGTACATATTCACCTATTTCTGCTTAGGTAATTGTGCTTTCAAAAGGCACTACATATATTTTGTAATTTGCATTTACATGTAGAATGCATTAAACCTCTTTGTTATATGGTAACCTGTAATGCGTGTCGACTTTCCCACGTTCTATCTAGTGTACAAATATTGTTCGAGGAGTTCGAATGAGGATGTAATCCTATTTAACTAGCCTGTCGTCATGAAGTGTCTGGAGGAAGAGGGAGATGGGTTTGTTGAAGGCTGTGATTGGAAGTGGCAGCTTCAGTGACGGGGATGTTTGCTTTGATGTTATACCTTTCACCCTCATCCTTTAGTAAGCGTAAAGAAAATGAGGATGTGGTGAAAACTTTTTTTCTTGTTTTCCTCAGTGCTGCTCTCTTGTTTCTTGTTATGGAACTAGAGATGACATCATGTTTCCCTGTAAATTAGATGACGGTGTTTTACGTCTTTTCTCCTTTGCACATGGGCTATATGCCTTGCTACGTACGTGTCAAAACTAAATGCCTCGTCCAATTTACGGCTTAATCTCTTCATTTTCCTTTTCTACGCCTTCAAATTCTGTTCTCGTCAACATCAGTAGCAGCCCTTAGCAATGTATGAAATTCTTGTAAAAGAACAAATAAGCGAAATTTAATTTTTTGTCAAGTAATGTCTATAATACTGTAAGAATATTAAAAACGTTTTTTTGTTGGCATTACTTAAAGGGTTGGTACAGTGTCAGTATGTGGTTTTTTTCGGTAGGTACACGATTCAGATTTAGATTTCGGGAATTTTTTCGTATTTAACATCCTGATATTTTAATTGCACTCCAAAGGCTTTCGTCTGATTCAGCGTCTGTACATATATGACAACTGCTTGCACTTACAGCCTTGTTAACCCATTCTTTATGCTGTGGAGCACTGACTGTATTTCCTTTCACAGCAAATACGTACACCAGTGCCCCTCACTGCTGTTATTTTGGCCTTCACTGCCATAGGTTGAGGTTTTAGTACAGTGATCAATCGTCATTCGTACCTTGTAGTTTCTAAAGCCACTTAAAGCGATGCTCTTAAATTCTATTATGTATTTAATACAGTTCATCTGTAGCTCATTTTTAATGTTTTAGTTAAAGATATCCAAATATCATTCGGGTGATCAAATCGAGAAGAATGAGATGGGCGGGGCATGTAACACGTATGGGCGAAACGAGAGGTGCATACAGCATTTTGGTGGGGGACCTGAGGGAAGGCGACCACTTGGGAGACTCAGGCGTAGATGGGAGGATAATATTAAAATGGATCTTCAAGAAGTGGGATGCGGCATGGACTGGATTGAACTGGCTCAGGATAGGGACAGGTGGCGGGCTGTTGTGAATGCGGTAATGAACCTCCGGGTTCCATAAAATGCGGGGAATTTCTTGACTAGCCGAGAAACTGTTAGTTTCTCAAGAAGGTCTCTGCTCCATGGAGTTAGTTAGTTAGTTAGTTAGTTAGTTAAAGATATTTTCCAGTTCTGTGAAAATTTTAGCTTCTTGAAAAGGCGTAATCATAGGAACCTCCTTATTTCCCCTTTTGTTGTGGTCAAGTTTTTGCGCCCCGTTACAAAAAGGCAGGAGAATTTCTAGATATGCATATCAATTATTCTTTCATCTGTACGCATTCTGTTAATTAATCCACGTATTGCTTGGAACGCTTGATTAAATATAAATCATGAATGACACAATAAAATTATAAGGTTATCTTTGTTTATCCTAGCACCACGACTTTTCAGCGCATATGGAGGAATGGTTGTGTAGCTCCTACCAATCTCTACCTCAGCACTGGGTACAGATGGATGGCCAAGTTTCGCAAGCTTTGTTCCTCAGGAAAGGGCCTGCTGAGTCTAAAAGATAAGATGTCGCTTTAGTATTGGTTTGTATGCTTTTGAGAAGAGATATAAGATGTCGGTTTAGCATCGTGATTGGTTTGTATGCTTTGGAGAAGAAAAATATTTTTACCCCCCACCCCCGCCACCTTGGGCGAACCTAACTCCCATCGTGAAATCCAAATCCTTTCCCTTGAAAGGGCTATCTAGAAGGAAGAACATATTTAAGAAACGGAAAACGAACTGAAGCTCATTTGCAAATGGTGCACTGTGTGACATAATTCTGCATGACGCAATAGCGCTAACGTAACACTTCACGACGTAATACTCCGGCGTCACAACGGCCACCTGCACTTCGCAACTTTTAATCTTTCTGGGTAACACGCGTGAATGTAATTTCATTTCTGCGTATAAGAAACGTTAAGGCCTTCGCAGTGATGTAACAGTCTTGTATGTATATATATGGCTTCAAATTCCGCCTAGTCTGAGAATAAATGTGGGAAGTGCGGATAGAAATTTCGGAAGTCCGGCTTTCACGAAACTCACCGTAACTCGGTAAACTTGTGTGAATATTCCTTCAGTAAACTTTACCCCAAATGTGACGAAAGGTGTATAAAATACGAGCAAAATCTCATTTATATCTTTAGCTGGTGTGTGATTTTCACTTCACCTATTTTCACGAAACGTTCAGTTATACAAAGGCGTTGTATGGGGAACTCTTGTACCGAATTTCACAGAAATCGGTCAGTAAAAGATAAACTGCCTGTATAAACTTGTTTACGCTCTTAAGTAAGTTATGACAGTCAATGGGTAGAATTTATGAAACTCAAAGATTCCTGACAAACTTTGTCAATAAATACTAAATTGAATTTCATGAAAATCCGACAAAGGTTTAATCACGGATACTAATTCAGAGAGCGAGAGAGGGACGAAGAGACACACGGACAGAAGAATAGAAAGACGGGCAGGGTCACTAATTGTTCTTCTTTAATTCGTTAAGATTGGCCAATAATCGGATTCAGTACTGTTGAGGTACTAATTAACCTTTCAAAGCCTAGCGGTAACTTTACGTACCACCAAGTTTAACATTAAAAAATTCTACGTGGTGCCCACATTGCGTTTATGTGTTTTGTACGGATCTCAGAACAAACAGAAACTTTTGCCTTATAAAGCACTAAGAGACTAGTTTTTATAACCCAAGTGGAGAGTGTTTACAGCGCGGTACGCACTGAGTCCTTATATAAAACAGATACGCTTCGTCTTTAAAGGGTTAAGGAATTAATGTTAAAAATTACGGGAATGGCTGCAAACCTTTATACCGGATGATTCACGACTTCATGTCAGTGCTTCAGAAATGTATTCCACTAATCATCGTGTGTTACAAACCACCTATTATTGCGGATAAATTTTTTAAATTTCAGTTTCCACAAAGTGGAAAAATTCTTGCTCAGTTGAGCGACGTCTCTGTTCTGAAAACTTTGTTCCATGCTGTTGGTTAATGCTCAAGTCTATATATAGACTCCTTCCACTACCTCGTGTTCTATGCTTCCCCCACTACACTATACTTCCCTACATTCCCCTCCAATGTTCTAGACATTCCCGTTAGTAGTGATAGCTACGCGATAAACTTTCGCTATAGATAAGCTTTATAGGCTGCTTGGCGTAGGTCAGCGGCAGTTGGTGCGGAATACAGCAAGTAAAGGGACGAGAGACTGCAACACCTTGTCGTCTCCAGGACCCTAGGATTCTTTCTGCAGCCTTAGTACGATATTCATATATTAGGGAGTGACGTGTCTCCGCAGTTACGGCAAGAATAAAACGTATTTATTACGTGTCATAATGGAGGCCACTGGTAGCAGTGAAGACAACCTCGGGTTTCAGCACATGTTTTCATCTTTGTTATGCAGTAGTAGTGACGTACATGGCCACAGGCTGCTAGATGACCAGATAAATAGATACCAGTTTAACTGTCTGAGTGTTATCCTTTTAAAGCCTAGCGGTAACTTTACATACTACCCGGTTTAACATTAAAAAAATTCTACGTGGTGCCGACATTGCGTCTGTGTGTTTTGTGCGGATCTCAGAACAAACAGCAACTTTTGCCTTATAAAACATTAAGAGACTGGTTTTTATAACTGAAGTGGAGAGTGTTTACAGCGCGGTACGCACTGAGTCCTTATATAAAACAGATACGCTTCGTCTTTAAAGGGTTATTATAGGGTATGCGGGATATGAAAATGAGGAATCGTGTTTCGATGATACACAGGAACTTTTTCTTCCCAAACGTCGAGGCTGGCTGCGGTGGCCAGCTACCCTCTTATTAATTCGTAATTGGTGGCTCTCTATCAGCGGCTTAAAGGGGCTCGGGACTGAAAATGGCTAGGCTGATTCACCTAGTGCCGAGGTTAAGAATAAATGGAGCAATACCTTTACTGCCCCCCACATGCGTTTACGGCGTGCAGAGAGATAATTTTCCCTTTATGATGATCATAATCATCACCTTCGTTTTTGGACAGTCTACTTCTGATGGTGTGTGTTTTACAGTAGTTACACCAAAGTTAGAATATACGTCTGTTGCGTGGAATTCAATCAATCCTTTTGACAAATTATGCTTGAGCGAATCCAGCGCAAGACCTTGCCTCGTTACTGTCTTGGTTTTTTTTTCAATCACTTACCATATAACTGCGCTAGTGTTCTACGTTACATGAAACGTTGTAACTCAGATGTTCTGAAACCTCATCTAAACACGCTTTTTCTTATTTATTTCGATAATATATTAGAATTCTGCCGTCTCCTTTTGGAAACTTTCGACCTTTGTTTGACGACGCGTAACTTTAGAGATTTTACGTTGTTTACTGTTGACCGTAAACGTCGCAATTGTCATTCGGCTGTACGAGTATCGGCGGCGAATTCCATCATTACAGATACTGGCGCATTTAACAGAAACTCTACTTTGCTTAATGACTTATTAAATTAAATATGCTAAGTAGAGAGAAAATTAAGTTTGTATTATCATCATCATCATCTTCATCATCATCATCATCATCATCATCTCCTGTATGCAGGGTATTCGCACTTATATACCTGAAACAAGCCATGTTTCTAGGGTACACAGTGCCGCAGCTATTCTGCGCCTACTGTTAGTGGTGCATATAGCGCTGTCTGCAATATTAAACTCTTCTGTGCTTCTACATTAGCACTTTCCGCAGTATGTGTGCTGTGCCCAATATAGCTGTTTTCTGCACTTCCTTGCTATCGTGCTTTCCCGGTACGCTGCTCAAGTATTTTCTGAAGGATTTTGAAATGGTTCGAGTAGCTCCTATTATTACTGGCGTCACCTTTGTTTTTACATTCCACACGCCCTGTATTTCTGTTATAAGGTCTTTATATTTTAGAATCTTCTCGGCTTCTTTCTTTATCACATTTCTGTCTCCCGGGATTGCTACATCAATTAGCATGCATGTTCCTTTTTCATTATGCCGGATTATGATATCTGGTTTATTGTTGGAGGGTGGTTCTATCGGTTTGATTATTATTATGAATATTATTATCCGAATTTCTCACTCCTCAGCTTTAGCCGGGAAATATTCACCTATCATGGGATGTATCATCAACAGGATTAGGCTCGGTTGTCTTATGAGTAATTTAGGAAATTTCTTACAATTGAACATGTACCAAGAATTACCACTTTTTGCATTTGTATTTATGTGTTTGGGTGCAGGTTAAGTTTCTTTAGACTTTGTGACAGTGACTTCGGAATTATTTCCGCAGCTGAAATTACTATCGGGACCACTTGTACTGCGTCCTGCTTCCACATAGCACGTATTTCCTTCGCCAGTTCTTGCTATTTGTTTTGTTTTTCTGTTACTGTTTTGGCGAGATTGTGTGTATTTGGAATAGCTATGTCCATTAGGGAGGTATTTTTTGTTTTCTTGTTTGTGAGAGTTATGTCCGGTCGGTTGGAAGGTACTGTTCTGTCCGTAATAATGCTGCGATTCCAGTTCACTTTGAAGTTGTCATTCTCCAGCACGTTTGCTGGTTTGTACCTATAGTATGGGCATTTGTCTTCAATTAGTTCAGCTGCTTCTGCCAGTTTCTGGTGTATAACTGTCGCTACTTCATCATGTCTTTTTATGTACTCGGTAGGTGCCAGCTGTTCACATGCTGCAGTAATGTGCTGGATCGTCTCTGGTTCTTTTCCACATATACAAACTTCATCGATATTTGGCTGCTTCGAAATATATTTCTTTTAGTTTCTTATTATTATTATTATTATTATTATTATTATTGCCGATCATAGTGGCCTCGCGATCTAAGGCATGGATCTGCGGCCGTTCGCTTGCTGGGATTGTGGGTTCGAATCCCGCCGGGGCACAGATGTCTCTCTCTTGTGAGTGTTGTCACTTTTATTGAGGAAAGGGCCCTTTACTTTCATTTCTTGTGCTCTTTGAGACCTGATTTTTCTGAGTCGACCACGTCAACTGTGTAGCAAGTGTCACCTCAACATCGACCCACTGGTGTGGCCAGCGCTTTTTGATGCGTCTCGCAGTTTGAACAAAGAGCACCGCAGGGCTCTTGCAGAGTTAATGGCTTTCTTCCTATCCCAAAACCAGGGCTCGAGACTCGTGGAATACAAGTATATCTGCAGGTGTGGTGAGCGGTGTTGGCTGTCAAGACATGGCTATTATGGCCCTATCATGAGGGTCAAGGGACACTGAACTTGGCGGAATGTGTGGACATTTTAGCGTTGCAACTGTAACTTTGTGTTTGAAATAATTTTACAAGGAGTCTAATAATAAGTGAAAATTATCGTGAAAGGACCTGCTTTATACCGATTACAACCGTTCAGGTAATGTATAAAACGAGTATGAAGAAATTATGATTTAACCTTTTAAAGTCTAGCGGTAAATTTACATACCACCAGGTTTGACATTAAAAAATTCTACGTGGTGCCCACATTGCGTTTATGTGTTTTGTACGGATCTCAGAACAAACAGCAACTTTTGCCTTATAAAACATTAAGAGATTGGCTTTTATAACCGAAGTGGAGAGTGTTTACAGCGCGGTACGCACTGAGTCCTTATATAAAACAGATACGCTTCGTCTTTAAAGGGTTAAGGAAGGGTGTAATAAAATAACTTATTCTAAAATGCTGAAAAAAAGAATATGTGTTTATTTGTTTCAAAGTTTTCGCATTAATACAACAACTGATGCTTAATACTTGTTTATACTGCAGGTTTGCTTCGTGTTACAGATGTATCTCTTACATTACACAACATTTGTCAGGGTCCTTCTTTACGCTGAAGCAATAATTTCACGATTCTCTTCCAATCCATTCGTTAGTATTTTAAATATACGTATATATATGTTGCTGCGATATTTGAAATTCGAAAAACGGGCTTGAAGAGATTTCAAGTACCCTTGGATGTTCCACATTGTCTAATACAAATGTTGACTTTATAAGTGGCAAAATATTTACCGCTTGACATGGCATAACATCCCAGAAGACTTAAACGTATAGGGTTTATTAATTTTTATTTTTATTTTAAAGTGTTTTGTGAGAAATTAAAACACACATTTGTGACTCGATGCCAATATCATGTGTGCATGTCTCCATTTGCTGATGTACGTTTGCTACATATGACGTTTCGGGAGTTGCTTTTACTCCAGTCGCTTAAGACTCTGTCTATTTTTAAAGGGATATATCTATTATTATTCTTTGTATCATGACTATAGGCTACGATTCAGATCGATACAGAAATATTTCTATTGTTAGATAACAGCTAATTCTATTTATGTCAGGTTGCTAACAGTGCTGTCCACACAGCTATTGAAAAAAGTACTGCAATGAAAATAATTTTCTTAAAATGTGAAGGGATGTAATTCCGAAACGTCGAGCATACCACATATACATCATAAAATTGGAAAAATTCGAAAATAAGGGTAGTATAGAATTGAGTCCTCGTTACAAAATTTTATAGCAAATTTTTCGAAACTCTGTAGGTATGCACGTTTCTCTCACAATAATACTTCTCTTACATCTCTTCATTGGCGACTTACATTACCCGACACGAAATGTTATGAGTTTTGCTTGCACGACAAGACACAAATATATTTTTGTTTTCAATATAATTCGATTATTCCAAGCAAGAAATTCTGTTCAACATAAACTGCCTTCATCCTTATGAGTCCGTTTCCCTCGTCCTTGACTAAGTACGTACTTTCAGGTCAGAACCGCTGTTTTAGAATGTCGTTGATATTTCATAACATTTGACTCCTTAATTTAACTTAAGCCGATCCCAGTGGCCGCGCTGTCTAAGGCGTAGGTCTGCGGCCGAGCGCTTGCTGGGATCGTGGGTTCGAATCCCACCGGCGGCATGGATGTTTGTCTCTTGTGAGTGTCTGTGCGTTGTCAGGTAGAGGTCTCTGCGACGGGCCGATCCCTAGTCCAGAGGAGTCCTACCGACTGTGGTGTGCATCTGAGTGTGATCAAGTGAAAATAAACAACCTCGACACCTACTGTGAGTAGGTAGAAGAGGGAAGGGCTACGAAACGAAAGCAATTTAGGTTTTCTGCGTTCATTATGGTTTTTAGAAAACTGTCCAGAAAAGAATTTATGTTATAGTAAATTTTAACACACCCTGCAATACTGACAACGTAAACAATAATATTTTACAGTAAGGTTTACGGGTTCATCACGGCATGGCGCGTCCTCAGGTTGCGGATGGAGGAACGGCCTCCAGTTATGGAGCGTAGCTGCGAATACATTGAATAAGCAGTCGCGGACAGCCGACAAGGGGCGGTCCTCCAGCTTGGGGGTTGGGCGAGGTGCTAACAACTCCTCACCGTAAAAAATTATGACGTTACGAACCATTACACAATGCCTCGGACCTGGACCGATTCTTTGGTACGACCACAGCTACGGAAAAAGGATATGAGTTTTGGAACATGGAATGTGAGGAGCATGTATAGGTCAGGGTCACTTATGACAGTGGCCAGGGAATTAGCTAAGTATAAGTTAGATTTAGTGGGTGTACAGGAGCTTAGGTGGGACAAAGAAGGGACTGTAAGAGACGGGGAGTATACTTTTTTCTATGGCAAAGGGCAGGAAAATCATGAATTGGGAACAGGTTTTTTGTGCACCAGAGAATGGTATCAGCAATCAAGAGAGTGGAGTTTGTTAGTGCTAGGATGTCATACATAGTGCTGAGAGGCCGCTGGTGTAATATCATTGTTCTGAATGCGCATGCACCAACAGAAGAGAAAGATGATGATTCAAAGGATAGCTTCTATGAGGAATTAGAAGGGGTTTTTTATCATTTTCCTAAGTACCATATGAAAATTCTGTTAGGAGATTTTAATGCAAAAGTGGGGAGAGAGGATATTTTCAAACCGACTATTGGGAATGAGAGTTTACATCAGGATAGCAACGATAATGGTGTTAGAGTAGTAAACTTTGCCACATCAAAGAATCTAGTTGTTAAGAGCACTATGTTTCCGCACCGAAACATTCATAAATACACCTGGACCTCTCCTGATGGGAAGACTCACAATCAGATCGATCACATATTGATACATAGGAGACGGCATTCCAGTATACTTGATGTGCGATCTTTCAGGGGAGCTGACTGTGATACTGATCACTATCTGGTGGTTGCGAAAGTTAGGGAAAGACTGGCAGTAAGTAAACAAGCAGCACAGAAGTTTGATGCCGAGAGATTTAATCTCAAGAAGCTAAGTGAACTAGAGGTTAGGAAACAGTATCAGCTTAAGATCTCAAACAGGTTTGCAGCTTTGGAAAACTTAAATGTTAGTGAGGACATAAATAGGGCTTGGGAAAACATTAAAGGGAATATCAAAATCTCAGCTCAAGAGAGTCTAGGTCTACACGAACGGAAGCAGCATAAACCGTGGTTTGATGCAGAATGTGCAGAATTTTTAGATAAAAGGAGCAGGCTAAAATTCAGTGGTTACAGAATCCAAACCAAAATAATGGAGATAATCTGCACAACGTAAGACGTGAAGCTAGTAGACATTTCAGGAACAAAAAGAAGGAATATCTGAAAGCCAAAATTAATGAAATTGAAACAAACAGTAAGAACAAGAATATAAGAGACTTGTATAGGGGTATCAATGAGTTTAAGAGGGGGTACCAACCTAGAATTAATGTAGTAAAGGATGAGAAGGGTGACCTGGTTGCAGACTCTCACAGTATTTTGGCTAGGTGGAAAAATCATTTCTCCCAGCTGTTGAATATACACGGGGTTAATGATGTTAGGCAGACTGAAGTACACACGGCAGAGCCACTAGTGCCTGAGCCCAGTGCCTTTGAGGTTGAGATGGCTATTGAAAAACTAAAAAGTCACAAATCACCAGGTATTGATCAGATTCCAGCAGAATTGATTAAAGCAGGGGGTAGGATTATTCGGTCTGAAATCCATAAACTTATTATTTCTATTGGGAATAAGGAGGAATTGCCTGAGGAATGGAAGGAGTCGGTCATTGTGCCTATTTATAAAAAGGGTGATAAAACAGATTGTAGTAACTATCGAGGCATATCACTTTTGTCGACTACGTACAAAATTCTATCCAACATTCTTTTTTCAACGTTAACTCCATACGCAGAGGAAATTATTGGGGATCATCAGTGTGGATTTCGACGTAACAGGTCAACTACTGATCATATATTCAGCATTCGTCAAATACTTGAGAAAAAATGGCAATACAATGAGGCAGTGCATCAGCTATTTATAGACTTCAAGAAAGCCTATGATTCAGTTAGGAGGGAGGTCTTGTATAATATTCTCATTGAGTTCGGTATCCCCAGGAAACTAGTAAGGTTAATAAAAATGTGCCTAAGTGAAACGCGTAGCAGAGTTCGGGTAGGCAAACATTTGTCTGACACGTTTCCTATTAAGAATGGCTTGAAACAAGGAGATGTTCTGTCGCCATTGCTTTTCAACTTTGCTTTAGAATATGCCATTAGGAGGGTTCAGGCAAACCAGGAGGGTTTGAAATTGAATGGTACACATCAGTTTCTGGTTTATGCTGACGATGTTAATATATTGGGCGGAGGCGTACATAGCATAAAGAAAAATGCAGAAGATTTAATGATTGCTAGTAAGGAGACTGGTCTAGAAGTAAATGCTGAGAAAACTAAGTACATGGTCATGTCTCGAAATCAGAATGCACGACACAATCACAACATAATTATAGATAATAAATCCTTTGAAAGGGTGGAAGAATTCAAATATTTGGGAGCAACCCTAACAAATCGAAACTCCATTCATGAAGAAATTAAGAGCAGATTGAAGTCGGGGAATGCTTGCTATCATTCGGTGCAGAATCTTTTGTCTTCCAGGTTACTATCAAAAAACACAAAGATTAGGGTATAGAGAACTATAATTTTACCTGTTGTTCTGTATGGATGTGAAACTTGGTCTCTCACACTGAGGGAGGAACAAAGACTGAGGGTGTTCGAGAATAGGGCGCTGAGGAAGATATTTGGGCCTAAGAGGGACGAGGCGACGGGGGATTGGAGAAGACTACATAACGAGGAACTTAATGACCTGTACTCATCGCCAAATATTATTCGGGTAATCAAATCGAGAAGACTAAGATGGGCGGGGCATGCGGCACGTATGGGGGAGGGGAGAGGTGCATACCGGATTTTGGTGGGGAGACCCGAGGGAAGGCGACCACTTGGGAGACCCAGGCGTAGATGGGAGGATAATATTAAGATGGATATTCGGGAAGTGGGATGGGAGGTCATGAACTGGATTGAGCTGGCTCAGGATAGGGACAGGTGGCGGGCTCTTGTGAATGCGGTAATGAACCTTTGGGTTCCATAAAATGCGGGGAATTTCTTGACTAGCTGAGAAATTGTTAGCTTCTCAAGAAGGCCTCTGCTCCATGGAGTTAGTTAGTTAGTCAGTTAGGTAGTTAAGGTTTACGGGTTTTTATAAATAAGTACCACAACTGAGGGCCATTTTCCATCGAGAGTAAAGTGTTTCAATTTTTAACCTTTTAAAGCCTAGCGGTAACTTTACGTACCACCAGGTTTAACATTAAAAAATTCTACGTGGTGCCCACATTGCGTTTATGTGTTTTGTACGGATCTCAGAACAAACAGCAACTTTTGTCTTATAAAACATTAAGAGACTGGTTTTTATAACCGAAGTGGAGAGTGTTTACAGCGCGGTACGCACTGAGTCCTTATATAAAACAGACAAGATTCGTCTTTAAAGAACCGTCTCCAAGCAGCTTATAGGCAGTTATATGACGGATATCAAATGCTGATATGAAATACCGGTTTTATGTGACCTGTCTTAACCACAAAAGCACAGGCGACTTAAAACCCTTGCACATAGCGTTTTTCCCTACCCACGCCAAAAATGCGTACAGGGGGAGTAGAGGTATAACTCTACTCATTCTTAACCTCCGCATTAGATGGAGGCGAGTGGGTAACGTCATGCCTCGGCCGCTTTGCTCCCTGGAAGAAACTCGGTAGCCGTTGAATAGGTGGCTGTGTGGGCTCCACAGCCTGCCGGGATGTTGTGGAGAAAACAGACTTTTGCCTCCGCAGGGATTCGAACCTCAGACCGTCCAGCCTATAGCGTGGTCACTATACGGACTTCACATTCCCACCACTAATTCCTTTCATTTTTCTCGAGTGTTTAAAATTTGTACAAAGCATATCTTAAGTCATAATTATTTTCACAGATAATTTTATAAAAGAAAAAACCGTGTTCCCTAGTTCTTTCCAAAACTGTGACTATTATGGCTGCCATTAGGAAAATGAAATTTTATATTTCACTTTAAATAAGACTTGCAATTTATTTTAAAAAACACGCTTTTAACCCTGATACAATGAAGCTAATTAATAATTCACATTTATGAGAATACAATTATTATTTCAAAACGTACCTCACACTTTGTATGTTTTGGTTTTTTTTTTAATATAAAAGGCCCCTTCCTGTTGCTCAGTCTTCATATTAATTTTAAGGCGGATGGATCTGAATTCTACAGCGAGCCTACAATGCTGGAAAGGGAAACACAGCATAGGTGTATATGTTAATTGACTCCGCCAGTTGTTACATTTGAAACAAAAATAAAGAACATGAGAATTTCTAACAGCACACTTCCGTGCATCTTAGTGCCTGTTTTCTGTAGTTAGATCAGTTGCATATAGTTCTTTTGTGGTTAACAGATACTGCAGCACTCATACGAGATATGCCATCACCTTCTGGTAGTAGATACACCAAAACCACGAAAGAAATCCTATGGATGGTGGAAGCGGTGATACTCGAGACATCTGTCTCCCTCTACCTGCTGTTTTATTCCCTTCCATTGACTTATAGTCTACTCCAGCCGGCCGAATTCTTTTGTAGCTAGCGAAGGATGTCATGTGATTATCACTACCGACCTTCTTGTGGACAGGATACGCGGAAGTATCCTGCAAGGGAAACGGTAATATCTAGTGACAGCTGTAAAAGGTTTAGTCTAGGGGACGAATTTCCGTGGCCTTAGTATATTGTCTGAGTATAGCGGCATTATATCCTTAAAGTCCCCATCATTTTGCATGACAACCTTCAGCGTCAGTCTTGCAAATCTTACGGCCCACGTACCTCAGACACGTGACTGCAACTGCTACGTAAGCAGACGTGGTACCTCCTTTGCTTTAATTGCAGAAACACACTGATCTACGCGCACACAAATTCGCGCACTCTCCTGACTTGTGGCATCGGTCCAGTCTCGCTGAAGTTACCTGCGCCTGAAGCTGGAGACTTTGTGGAATTAGTCCCGCAATACCATGTCATGAAGTCGTATAATGAGAGTAGGAAGCTGGAGTAAGTTTCCACTTGTTCACTAACCCCATCAACAGACGGGAAGTAAGTCGTCAGCTGTGGTAAACAGATAGGTGCATCTTGGCCTCAGAACTGGCCTGAGCACGACGAAAAGATAACTTTCCTTACGTCTGCCTGAAACTGAAGTTTGCTAGTCACTTACTGCACAGGCTGCCTGAAACTGAAGTTTGCTAGTCACTTACTGCAGAGGCTGCCTGAAACTGAAGTTTGCTAGTCACTTACTGCAGAGGCTGCCTGAAAGTGACATGATCTGCAGATCACCTAGCCAGTCATTCGACACATAACCTGGACTCTTTCTCAGAGGGTTCATTAAGCTGACCAACCACGTATATTTAGAGACAGGATTAAGAATGCCTGGAGCTATACCTCCACCATCCTTCGCCTTTTCGTTGCGTGGTTTTTAATTAAGTACAAGAATACCTTCATTATCTATACATACTGCCATCATTTATATACGTGAAACACGTATAAAATTCACACTTAATATACTTAGCCTTCCTATGCAACATTCTTCTCACCTTTATCACAGACAAACCTGACCTAACTTTTATTCTTTAACGAGATAAAATTGTAAAAATTAACTCTCCTAGCCACAGGGAAATTGCAAGTTTATAAGCAAGTCTTAAGAACGACTTTCATTTACGGAACGTATAAAGCAAAAATCACTGAGTTTCACTGTGCATGCAACATTTAATATATCTGGTACAAATAGAAGCTTAGTAATGTGATCACCCTGTATAATTACTGTGCGGAATCAATTAACATGCTGATAAAGTGCCACTGGCTACATTCACTACTTCAAGGTTTCAAGTAGATTTTGAACTAGAAGAGATGGCGGTTCCACTTTTATATTCCGTGCTGCTGTCTGGGGTCTCGCACCCAGCGACGAAGACTTTCGACCTCTACTGCGGTTACTTCCAGCAGTCTGTTCACACCTCGTCGGTTCACACCTCGTCGGTCCACACCTCGTCGGTCCACACCTCGTCGGTCCACACCTCGTCTGTCGCGACTTGTTCAAATCCTGTTCCCTGTGGCCCGCCATGTTGGGAACAACCGCTGCACTAACGGACACTTCTTGAACCTCGTCGTTACTGTTCGAACACAATTTACCTCGTTGTTCTCGCGTCGTTACCGTTTCCGGGCTCAAACTCTCATAGTGGTTTCTTCCATCCTGTTTGACCCGGCCGATAATGTGATTTATATTGCGACGTCTGGAAGAGTCAACCCTGCGGAAATGATAAGAGTATTATCAGATGACATAAGGAAATCCTAAAGCAAGAGCTGCTAGCCAGCTACTGAACTGCGACATTTAAGATTATCGCAGCGGTGTACCTTATTTTCAAGTCTGCTTGGATATTGCGCTGTGTGCTTAACGTAAATATTTACTGAAGTTTCGAAAGATCGTAGTGCCTTCATCTTTCGTGTCGAAGGGGCTAAGACCCTTACTGGAGTGAGCGACACTCAAAACGAACTCTTTACCTAAAGACACGGCGTAACATGACAGAAGACTTGAATTAAAACTGATACACACCGTAATCAGTACCAGTAACCATTTGTAGTTTCTTTTTTTTAGTGGAGAAGAGCCCCGCAGCAGACGCTACGGGCGCACCGCAGCCTTAAGGCTTCTTGTGCAGCCCTGTGGTGAATATGATTATCATGTTTGTCCCTTTCTTAGTAATGGAGCACCGGTGGAATGAAATTGACAGGGGAAAACCGAAGTGCTCGGAGAGAAACCTGTCCCAGTGCCACTTTGTCCACCACAAATCCCACATGGACTGACCTGGGATCGAACCCGGGCCTCCGCGGTGGGAGGCAGGCGGCTAACCGCCTGAGCCATGGCACGGCCAACTATTTGTTGGTTAGCAAATGAATCTACATTTGCTGACACACTCATCAGTATTAAATTTATATTATTAAATCACAGTTGGCTGGACAGCTTAGTCGGTATAGCGACTCGTTACGGTCCGGGGATCGAATTTCATGGTTAAGCGAGGTTTTCCGCACCCGTCTAGAATGGTACTGTGGCCCAATAAGTACCGGACCTTTCTTGGGGTTAAACCGTCTGGGGCGTGGCCTTAACCACCCAACACCATCTAGCGCTCAGGTTAAAGAAAAGGTAAGAGTGATACCTGAAATCCCCCTCTGTACTTTGCTGGCAGGTTACAGAGTGAAATTTACCTTTTCATGTTATATGAAATCAATATTCTTGCCGATCCCGAAGCTGTAAGTATGAAATCGCTAGATTCCTGGTATCGTGGGTTCGTCTGTCGTGTTTATGTTGTGTTTTATGGGCAGCGGGTTCTGTGACGAGCTGATCACTCTTTCAGAGGAGCTTTACCGTGTGTGCGCGTGTGTGTGTGTGTGTGTGTGTCTAATTGTGTGTGATCTATAAATCTCAAAAACGAGGCGGCTTAGGCCCGATTTGGGCTCTTACGCCACAATAGAGTCATGCTCATATTGACCTTATGGAGTTGTGTTACGCACATGTCAGTACTTCTGAAACTTTGCTGTTTCCATTCATTCATGGCCTTTGAAACATGTAACTGACAGCAAGTACGTTACACTCACACCATAAATTCAATCTAATTTTGCTATAACCAGCAATAACAGAAACTGGGAGATGACTTGTCAGGCTTTTGATTTGATTCTTTGCGTCAGAAACAACTGAATTTACGAGTTCCTTTGTTGTCTTCAGTACCTCCAGAAAAATTCCAGGCAAGTATCACAAAATAAGCTGGGGATGGCTCTTTTCATATCTGTTGCTCGCAATCGTCCTGTTTTCCACATAACGTTTTTGACACCTAAATTAGTTTTTGCTGCAGGGTTACATATTATCTGTTTCAGATTTAAACCTTATTGTCTGGAATGAAAAGTAAGGATTTTAAAGGAGCCGGATGTGAACAGATTCGAGTCACGATATATCAGGCATAGGATGACAATAAAAAATATAAGTGCAACTTCAGCATGCTTACGATTAGAAACCGAAATATACACAATGAATCCTAAAGAGATAATGCTGCATTAACCTGTTCAGTCGCACTTTTACTTGAAGATTAGTTATTTCACCCTAAAACAAAATTCAGAGAGACTTATGCATGATGCAACATTTGTTCGAAGTTCACAATTTTCCAGTAACTGCCAAAATAAATCTACGTCGAAATATTTGTGAAAGAGCAGTGAAACACTAAATTTAATTTATGATTCACAGTACAAAATCACGCAAGACAACACATCAGACGAGATGAGCAGTATATGCGACATAAATTGTGACATAATATGCCAGTTCACATTCACGTCTCTTATCATGCAGACAAAAAACATTGTACAAATTTTACACCACTCCTGGTGGGGTGTTTTCAAGAGCGTCAGACGCGACATTTGAAGTTGCCACTTTAAACCAATTTTCCGTGATTTGAATACAATAGCACATGACACGCTAAGCCCATTATTTCTACATCAGTGATTGACAACATTTAGCTATCCATCAAATGAGTTTAGTGTGTGACCCTTTCCATTTGAAACTTGATACTGTTTTTAACGAATCGCCGGAGAGCTGGGGGAATGGAAAATGGGGTTTTATAAATGAGGCATAGTAATGGAAGGGGGAAATTTCATTCCTCGCTTAATTTCAAGGTTATGCTAATACGCTTTGCTTTTCAATCAAAAGAGCAAATTTAAAATCTGAAAATGAATGACTAGTACACGAACAGGATATTATAAAGCTGTCAGTAGGTTTCAGGGGCAAAAGAATTACTGCGGTAATTTATCACCAAAACACACCGATTCCAGGGAAGTGGCCATATCTTTCGGCATTAGAACCCAGTGCAAAGCATTACAACCTCAAAAAAGTGAAGCGTCTTATCTTGTACTTCATACTTTTTAGCCTGTACATGCTGCAAAATTACCTGTAACTTCATAATAGACTTTGCTACTTCAGTAACAAATATGTATCTACCGAGCAATCACCTACATATGGAAAAAGAGTCAGCTATTCCTGCAGAACATTTATTACATACCTGCAGAACACAGCTGTACATTCAGAAAGAAGTTTTTTATATATTCCTATAAAATACTTACCGTAATTTACCATATTTGAGATCATTGTCTTTATTGTCTTTTTGTAAGACATATGGTTTTAAAATTAATAAAATTAGACCCTAATAAAGTGCCAGCCCATTTCTTTGGACTGTAACAATGTAAGCTACTCATATAAGCCGAATAGGCAAGGTTGCTATCATCGTCAGGCCCGCTGGATGATAGTACTTTGCATATCATCACAGCTGAATACATTTCGACCACACTGTTAGCCTGAGGAAGGGGAAAGATGGCGTCCCCAAAATTTAATGTTTCAATTACTATTTATTTTAATGTTCTTATTAAATAAAAAACAGAACGTGGTAAAAGTCCATGAATCTAACAGTGTAAGAACAAGTTGCTGATTATTTCAAAATTATTCCAACTCCTTCAGCTGTAGCAGAATAATCCCTATGGCCAGCTGTTCTTCAGAAGTGTAAGGTTGGCAATGTTAAAGCCAGCTATTGAAAGAATGAAAGGTTTTACACTAAAAAAGCAGGACTTTGAAAGTAAATTTATTCTTTTATATTTTACTCTCATTTAAAAAAATCCCGAGGGTTATATTTTGAAGGCTACTCCATTGTTTTAGCAAACAGAAAGTCAGGATAGCTCCCAAAAATTAAGACGGAAATCATTTTCATCATCATCATCATCATCATCATTCCATCTTTATGATGGTCGAAGTGTCGGGAGACAAATCATCGAAAATGTGTAACGTGACTCAGCAAATAGACTCTATTCTATTTTAAAAAATTCTATTCGTGAAGTATATTGAAGCACGTCAGACACAACGGAAACTTTTTTATTGTTATCAGAGATTTAGTGAACTTAACGACACGTTTCGGCCAACTTGGTGATCTTCAGTAACTAACACTACGTACGAAGTAATTGGGAGGAAATTATCAGCGTCAAGTACTGAAAAAATGAGATCTCGTTTTTACATAAAAGAGCAGTAGCATATAAGGCTGCCTTATAGATATATATCTTGCAGTAGGAGATATTGCAGCTGTTTGGAGTTATATCTTCGTTGATTTAAGGTTATATTAGGTAAGGCGCTCGATTATGCTGTATAATATTACTTTTTGAAGATTTTGTAGGCTATATTCGTGGGTTTAAAGTTTTCTTATCTTGGATATATGCTGGATGAAAGCATTATTATTGTGGAATATCTTTCAGATATGTAATATGTAGGTTGGAAGTGTCTGATATGGTGAACTGATTTTTTATAATCCTTAACCTTTTAAAGGCTAGCGGTAACTTTACATACAACCAGCCTTAACATTAAAAAACTCTACGTGGTGCCCACATTGCGTTTATGTGTTTTGTACGGATCTCAGAACAAACAGCAACTTTTGCCTTATAAAACATTAAGAGATTGGTTTTTATAACCGAAGTGGAGAGTGTTTACAGCGCGGTACGCACTGAGTCCTTATATAAAACAGATACGCTTCGTCTTTAAAGGGTTAATTAACTTCATGAAGCAGAGGCCTTCTTGAGAAGCTAACAGTTTCTCAGCTAGTCAAGAAATTCCCCACATTTTATGGAACCGGAGGTTCATTACCTCATTCACAAGAGCTCGCCTCCTGTCCCTATCCTGAGCCACCTCAATCCAGTCCATATCCCCATCCCACTTCTTGAAGATCCATTTTAATATTATCCTCCCATCTACACCAGGGTCTTCCAAGTGGTCGCCTTGCCTCAGGTCTCCCCACCAAAATCCTGTATGCACTTCTCTTTTCCCCCATACGTGCTACATGCCCCGTCCATCTCTTTGTATAGTGCTTGGAAAGGTTTATTAGTGACTTTACTGTGGTGTAATTTTGAAGGTACAAAATTTGGTTTTGTTGACGGTAATTGTGTAGATGAAGACTTGTTTGTGTTATGTAAGAACTGAACGACTGCTGTTCTTTTCGTTATGCTCTCACTATTATCGCGAGTAAGGAGAAGGAAAGAAGCAACAAAAGAAAATGAATGGTATAGGCGAAGAAAGTATACATACAACCAAGGAAAAGTGTAGGGGCAGAAATAGCAGAAATCGTATGTTACTTCATAAAAGCGAGTGAAAGGAAAACGACAAGAAAAGAAGGAATATAAACAAGCAAAGACAAAAAAGGTAAAGCAGTCCCATTACAGGCCTGGACAGGCCCTTAGGGTTCCAGGAGGTTGAGGCTCCCAGATTTCTAGACAGTCGGCACATGAAGGTGGTAAGGTTGTCAGCCATAAGCACCGGCCGCGTTTACCCCCCAGGAAATATTCCTGGTACACATTTCTGTTAGAGGCTGAGTCGACCCCAGGGCCGACAGGATTATGCCAATGAATATATCCACTGACACCATCGGGAATCGAACCCGCGACCTGCCGGTTTGTAGCGCAATGCCTCGACCAGCTGTGCCACCGCGGGCCAAATAAGCAAAGATAGGTAGGGTATAAGATAACATACCATATTAAGGGTTTAAGTTTTCTCAAATCTGAACTCAAACCACAAAACCTAATATATAACGGATGGGGAAAAAGCAAGTACTACTGCCTTCTGTATTCACAATGCAGTATTAATACAGATGTCTCCTAGCACTGCTGTCGCTTATAACAACATGAAATCCACACAGGCTGACTATGTGATAAAATGAGCAGGCGCGTGTAACGAGTTCCGATACCGCCACACCGCATATCGTACCTTGCAGTCCGGTAGCAACATTTCAAGTGTAAAATGAACACACATTTTCAAGCACGTCAGGTGTCACATACCAGACACATTCGTATACAAATTATTTGTGGCATCCGATGCTTAACTTAACGACTTTTGTTTAATGTGTTCCATGTCTGTGCACTGGATCATATAAAATAATATTCACCAACTAATGCACCAAAATACATACAATCTTTATTCGTAAAAACCTCCTACATGTTGCGACCCTGCTGGGTCATCTTCAGGGAGAATAGTCTGTTACACTGTTGGATGCACTTATACAGTGTAAGTGAGAATGTGCCTTTGCAAAGCAAAGTGTATAAGTGCATCCAACAGTGTAACAGACTATTCTCCCTGAAGATGACCCAGCAGGTTCGAAACATGTGGGGGGTTTTTACGAATAAAGATTGTATGTATTTTGGTGCATTAGTTGGTGAATATTATTTTACATTTTGTCTTTTATTTAAGATATTTTTTCTATATAAGATACTGTTGTGACATATACAAACGTCTATGGTGCATGAAGCTGTAGATTATTTGAATATTTTATCTATTATAGTAAATGACTGGCATGCATACGGTTGAAGTTTTAACATACATTTTTGGGGTTACATGGTTCTACAGGAGTTAGAACTTCTGTACTTGATAACGGAAGCAGATCCACTACCCGATGATCTGAGTTTTAAACGTCCATATACGGTGTGTAATATCCAACACAATGTCGTCTCTAAAATACAGGTGCTTCCTCTGCTTGCTTCTATTATCAAATACAAATATCCAAGGCTCATTCAGTATTGAGAACTGGCAAAATTTTTACGTTTGACTTTCGTCTTGTAATGACGTTCCGTGTACGTAGGCTATATATAGACTATCACTATGGGGACACACTATGTATGTATGTACAACTAACCTTTGCATTATGTGGTGAATTCTAGTATATTGTCCTTTAGCGCGAAGAACCCTTGCAGCTCCTAGTAAGGATTCCATATGGGTTGGTTCTATCCGTAATGCTTTGTTGTAGTAGAAGAAAGCTTCCAAGTTGTGACCTGTAAGAGAAACACTGTACAGATTTAGTAAACATTGCTCCTATGCCTTCAAAACTACACTTTTTCTACCTTCAGTATGGACCTTAAGAAGAATGAAAAACATTTTTGTAGTTAACCTTGATTTCAGGTTTCCGCTGCGATGTTCATGAGACCTGCGCTCTTCTGGGGCATTACGCGGCGTCGTGTTTGATTATGTTACAATTACAAGACTTGAGCAAAAGACTTCATACATGTTTGATTACTAAGGAGGCAGCAATATATTCCGGTATATAGGTAAAGTTAAAAGGTTAAGTTCACCCTAGAACAGGCCACTGAAAGCCCAGAGGTGGAGTAGAAGTATAACACTACTCTTCCTTTGACTTCAGCGCTAGATGGGGTGGATGGTCAAGGCCACGCCCCGGACGCTTTATTTGAAAGAGACCCGGTAGAAGAGGCTGGGTGGGCCACAGGGCAGGTCTGGACGGGCGCCCAAAATCTCGCCTCCACCGGAATTCGATCCCCGGACCGTCCAGCCCATTCCGAAACGTATAAAATCCTTTAGTAAGTAAAAGATTATACTGAATACAGAAAACTGAACCCTCTGTGACAGTACGTACCTTTTTGGTGCAGCCATGCGGCTAGTTCCGCCAGGTGGTCCGGGCTATTGGGTTGCAAGTGCGCTACGTGACGCAGGAGACGCCCCACGGCGGGGTCACAACCCTCCTGACCCTCGTAGAGACGCGCAAGCAGGAGGTATGCTGGAATATAGGCTGCGTCCAGTCGCACACAGCGCTCCAGCATGCGGGCTGCTTCCTCGCTGCGGTTCGCTTTGCTGTGGAACAAGATTTCAGTCAATTCTCGTGTTTGGGACACCCGGATTTTTATCGTGTGTATGAATACATTTGTCATTACATCCTGTTTGCTGTTTTCACTCAGTTGCTCCTCATTCCAAATACGCCCCACACAATGTGACTTTAACCTTTTAAAGCCTAGCGGTAACTTTACATACCACCAGGTTTAACATTAAAAAATTCTACGTGGTGCCCACATTGCGTTTATGTATTTTGTGTGGATCTCAGAACAAACAGCAACTTTTGCCTTATAAAACATTAAGAGACTGGTTTTTATAACCGAAGTGGAGAGTGTTTACAGCGCGGTACGCACTGAGTCCTTATATAAAACTGATACGCTTCGTCTTTAAAGGTTTAATGTGCAAAAATTCGGCCATTTGTCGTTCTACAAATACAGAGCAATCTCCCGTACTGCCAAAACTGATAATTTTTATGCTACAAAAACACACACTACAGCTCCTCATTCCGCTAACAGTTGTACCACATACACGAGCTAAACCGTCCGAATGCAGTCACTCTCTGATTTATTCACACACACGACTTAATCAGTTGATACATTAATAACAACGTCTATGCGTGTGTATGAAGAGGCTTACTTTAATTTGTTAACTAATTGCGATACATAATACATGAATTAAGGTAATTATACATTTATCATACATGAATTTTAATCACAGATATGACTTAAGCACAGATTCTCATGTCTATAAATAACTGCAAGACTACGTCATTAACTGTTTCCTAATTTATGCATAAACTCAAATATTTCATTAATCGAATGGAACGGCCAGAGAACTACAGCAGGACAAAAAGGCACATCACCTTGGTAACCGGTATGGAAACACCTGAGCCGCTCTAAATAGGATGTTATACACTCGGACTTTTCAGAGCCATAAAATATATCCCTCAACACTTTGCTCGCACCTCACTAAGAGATTACAATCCATATCCTACGTAGGATAAGGCACGACCAAATGGCAAGTTAGAGATCTAACGGCTAGTACAGCTTAAAGTCATCCTGATATAAATAACAACTATCTGCAGTTCATTACTACAGAAACTGCGTATTCTCCTAAGACGAAACTCTTTATGGTAGAAGAAAAGGAGTACAAATTTTATGCCATTTTACTTACTAAGATTTTATGTAAAATTTACAGGGGATCACTGCACTACATGGCTAAATTTCTTAGTTTTGAGCTACGTCGGTGCGGATTCGCGTCCTCTCAGCGATGTTGCTAGATTGTGAAGCTGTGACAACGAATGAGTCGATATCTCCATATCGAACCATTAATAAGTAACCAGTCATGAATAGGCCACATCCCCCCCCCAAAAAAAACTCAAATCCAGATAAGGTTTAGAGCTGAAGCATGCTGCCAACTAAGAGTCGTCATGATTATGCTGTTAGTACGTTTGTTGCATAGTTTTTCCTCTGTATCTCTCCCTCCATTGCAATGACGTAACTGAAGCATCACACCTACTACGGATTGCGCACGCCGTACAACCAGTGCAACTGTGGTTTAAATCGCTCACTGATGAACAGCACTTAACTTGAAGGCCATGAAATTCTAATTCTGTTTCTCGCTTTCCATTGCAGTGATGTAACCGACGCGTCACAACCCGCACTAATCGCGTGTGCACTAAAAATAGTGCAAGTAAGTTTGAAATACGTCAATATCGAGAGGCCGAAAAAGTAGTTCGTCTCTCTCTCTACTCACATTGTAGGAGGGTAATAGAAACGTCACACCTGGCACTACCTAAACATGTGCTACAAGCGGTCCAAGTTTGGTGTAAATCGGTCGCTAATGAAGGACACTTTATTCTTGAGGCCGACAGATGTGTGAGTCCCTATCACGCATCGCATTCCAGCGGGTGACTGCAACATCAGATGTGGTACTCCCTTCCCGTGCGCTAAAATCGGTGCAGGTTTGGTCGAAATTGACCTGTAACGAAGAGCACTTTAGTCTTGAGACCGAACGAGTTTCTCGTCCCTATCTCGTATATCATTCCAGCGGGGTGACTGAAACACCACACGTGGCACTCTCTGCACATGTAGTACAATCGCTGCAAGTTTGGTGGAATTCCGTAAGTAACGAAGGACACATTATTCCTGAGGCAGAAACAGATTCAGCCCTATCTGGCCTCATATTGCTGTGGTGTGAATGAAATATCCCAAGTGGCACTCCTGCCGCTTGAGACATAATCGGTGTAAGTTTGGTCGAAATCAATCAGTTACGAAGAGCACTTGACTCCTGACGTGGAAAAGTTTTTCCTCCGTATCTCGCCCCACATTGCAGCGCGGTGACTGAAACATCAGACTAGCACTCCCTGAACATGCGCTACAAGCGGCGCAAATTTGGTCGAAGTCGGTCAGTAAATAAGGGCACTTTACTGTTAAGGCCGAAATAGTTCTTCATCCTTATCTCGCCTCGCACTGTAGAAGGGTGACTTCAACATCACAAATGCCACAGTCTGACCATGCCATAAAATCGGTGCAAGTTTGGTCAAAATCCGTCAGCAACGAAGGGAAATTTACTCTAAAGGAAGAAAAAGTGTTTTTTCCCTACCTCCCCTCTCATTGCAGTGGGAAGACTGAAATATCACATATGGCACTCCCAACCCAATCGGTGCATCTTTGGCTGAATAGGTCTGTAGCGAAGGGCATTTTTACTCCTTAGGGCCGTAAAAGTTTCTCGTCAATATCTCGCCTGGCATTATAGCGGGATGCCTGAATCATCACACGTGGCACTCACTGCTCATTAGCAAAAATCCCTGCAAGTTTGCCGAATTCGGTCAGTAGCGAAGGGAACATTACTCTTGAGGCCGAAATAATCCTTCATCTTTACCTCTTTTCCCATTGCAGCGGGGTGACTCCAACATCAGACGTGGCACACAATGACTATGAGCTACAATTAGAAAGTGTTTGGCCCAAATCGGTCAGAAACGAAGGGCACTTTACTCCGCAGGCCGTAACAGTTTTTCGTCTCTATCTCACCTAGTATTGCAGCGGGGTGAATACAACTTCAACATGTCGCACTCCCACCACATTCCCTACAATTGGAGAAAATTTGGTCAATATCGGTCAGTCAATAAGGGCACTTTGCTCAGGAGGCAGAAAGAGTCTTTAGTCCGTTCTTTCCCCTAGGATTGCAGTAGGGTCACTAAGAAATACCACATGGTATTACATGCGAATGCGCTACAAGCAGTGCATGGTAAGTTGAAGGCAGCCAGTAATGAAGAACACTTCACTATTGAAGTCAAAAAAGTTTTTGGTCTGTACCTCCCAAACCATTTAAGTGGGGTCACTGAGTAATACCACATGATATTCCCTGCACATGCGCTGAAAGCAGTGCAGTAATGAAGCGAAATTTATTCTTGAGACCGAAAGAGTTTTTGTCCGTATCACCCCTAGCAATGAAGTGGGGTCACTGAGTAATGCCACATGGTGCACCCTGCGCATGTGCTACAAGCAGAGGAAGTTAGGTTAAAGCCGGTCATCAATGAAGGGCACTTTAATCCTGACGTCGAAACAGATTTTCCTCCGTTTTCCCCCTAGGAGTGCAGTAGGATCACTGAGTAATACCACATGGTACTACCTCTGCATGCGCTAAACGGGTGCCAAATAGGTTGAAGACGTTTAGTAATGAAGGGCACTTTACTCTTCAGGCTGAAAAAATTTTTCGTCCGTATCTCCCACAGGATTGCAGTAGGATCACAGAGAAATACTACATGTTACTCCCTGCACATGCGCTACAAGCAGTGCAAGGTACGTTGAAGTGGGTCAGTAATGAAGGGCACTTTTCTCTAGAGACCAAAACAATTTTTCGTCCGTATCTCCCCTAGGATTGCAGTAGGATCACTGAGTAACAACATATGGTACTAACTGCGCATGCGCTAAAAGCAGTGCATGTTAGATTGACGTCGGTCAGTAATGAAGGGCATTTTACACTTGAGGCCCAAACAGTTTTTCGTACGTGTCTCCCCTAGGATTGCAGTGGGACCACTGATTAATATCGCATTCTACTACATGCGCATGCGCTATAATAATTTCAACTTAGGTTGAAATCGGTCAGTAAGGAAGGGCACTTTACAGTTGAGGACGAAACAATTTTTCTTCCGTATCTCTTCTACGATTCCAGTGGCGTGACTGAGTAATACCATATGGTAATCCACGCGCATGCGCTAAGGTTGAAATCGGTCAGTAATGAAGGGCACTTTACTCTTGAGGCAGAAAGATTTTTTCTTCCCTGTCTCCTGTCACATTGCAGTGTAATGACTGAGATATTATATGTGGCATTCCCAGCACATGCACCTGCGCTGGAAGTTCGGTTGAAATCGGTCAGTAATGAAGGGCACTTTACTATTCAGGCCAAAAGAGTTTTTCGTCCTATCTCCCTTGCAATTGCAGTGGGGTGACTGAAATATGCCACATGGCACTCCCTGCGCATGCGTTACGGACAGTGAAAATTAGGTTGAAATCAGCCAGTAATGTAGCACACTTTACTCATGAGGCCGGAACACTTTTCCGTCCGTTTCTCCGAACACTTTGCAGTGGGTTGACTGAAATATTCCACTTATAGTTGCATTTAACCAAGTCTGCTAACGTGACCTGCATTGAATTAATTCACATTTTCTAAAGATTCCTATAAATCCTATTGTAATATTATTTTCTCACTCAGAGCAAGTCACGGGTTTCAACTCTTCCCACGAGATCTGTTTAAGCATGTTCACTTCAAACGATGTAAATATATTACAGAAATAAAACTGTGTCTTAATTAAGCACAACACCATAAAGGTGTCGGGGAAGTGTACGTACAGCTCCATGTATTCTTAACTTGGCATTCTGTTAGATTCGGCTTCACAGCCTGGCCGTTTTTATTCCAACGAAAGATCCCCCCCCCCCCGCCCCCCGTTCCCATTGAATAGCTGGCTGATTGGGTCCGAGATCCATTGTGGGGGCAATGGAGGGTAAAACCTTTGTCCCTATACAGTAGCCTTGTCACTATGTGACTGAGTAATCCATGCTCCAAGCGGAGGACCTTCAAATTGAATGTACATTAGCAAAGGTAAGTAATTAAAAGTCTCTAGATGTGACAGTTCAAGCTCCACCAAATGCAGCAAAAAGCGTGAGAGAAACTACACCAATTTGGACGGCATTAGTACCCGGATATCTGACATCAATATAATCAGGTATAATGCCCTCTCTAGGGGTGTGGTCATCCTGTCTATTCTATCCCCTTAAACTAGGAGAGGTAATTCTGGTAACGTAGTTTCACAAGGCTCCCGCTGGGTCTGTCTTTACTCTACTCTCGGTATTGTTGCAAGCGGTCAGTTTCGTAATTAAAGCAGATTGCTGACAACTGCTATTCTTTACGTCTGTCCCAAATATAACTTGCTTCATACTTCATATTTAAACGATTTCTTAACTCTTCACTACCACCACCTGTGGGAATGTTTCTCTAAATAATTCAAATTCCCACTTATCCCAGTTTCACCGTTAACAATCCATCCATATCTCAATCCCTATTATGCTCATGGGATATTACTAACATAGTTACCTGAAAATTTTTATCTAGTAGTTACCAAATCGTAAGTTTTTACATTTCAATCACTTTTAAAATAATATATTTCCAATCATGTTTATTTATTCTCACAAGTATTCACCATTCTACTCATGGATGTGCTTAGGTAGGGTTATATCTTCACCTTTCGCACACTTACGTCCCAGCGGACCACAGAGAGAACACCGGTTACATGTTTAACATAAAATATATTTTCATCTAACACTACTATGCAAAATACGTCAAGGAAACACACACAAACCTTTTTACTTATTATTTACCTAAGAAGGGAGTTTTACAGTTACCCTAGGCTGGATCATCTTGTCCAACCGTTCATCCATTATTCTAAACTACTTTTTGAATTCTATACAAAATAACTAAAAAAATCTCCATTTCTCAGCCAAAATTTGCATTAGCACGGCACTGGATACATAACACACCACTCACCTGGAATGAACAGGAATATGAGCTTTATCAAGCCTATTTCGGAAGTTTCTTTCTCTAGCACTGATTTCTACATCACTTCTCGAGGAAAGTTGGATGAACAAAGCGTGCTGCGCGTCGGTGAGAACAGTCCACACGCGCTTGCAAGACTTAACCAAATCAGCACTTTTCAACTCGCTTAGCAACAGCGTAATACAAACTCAACAAATAGTTGCCGTTGCTAAGGGGATAAGACCTGATACAACCTTCATGTTGTTGGCACGTGTAACCACTCAACCTAACTTCTATCCAAACTTAATTTGAAAATGTAACATTAACATCACAATAAAATTTAAACAATTAACTTCCGCGTGTTTACACTTCCATACATTACACAAGAACACTGAAGGTGTCAGCACCTACTTAGTGAGTAGGTGAGTTAGTTGTGTGTTTGGGGATGGTAAGAGAGTTACGGTTGTTTTGGGTCGTGAGAGGTTGGGCAGTATGAACAGCCTGTAATTGCGGGGACAGTTTCTGGTGCTGATGCCTTCAGGGTAACGCCCCACGTGATGGTTTGGGGTGACGTTGTGGCACTCTCTCATGTAATCAAACAGCCATTAGCACACATGCGTCTGGAAAATCAAGTGTAATTTCACACGTCTCTGGGAATCCTCATGTGAGAGGTTCGACAGAATGGAAATTACTGACTGGGGGCAGATAACAAAACGAAACTTGGTGCCACTGCAGTCGCTAAAACGTAACCAGGCTGTGTTGTCCATTATTAACCGAATCAAGGCCTTCTTCCTTTAGATATCTCCATATAACCAAAACTTCTCATTCTCCAGAATACATTCTCCGAGTTTCCAGGAAATCTCAAGACTTAGAAGTGGTATCACGTACAAAAATTATCAGTATCTCCGTGTACTTCGAAGACACTTGATAACAGATAATGAAAAATACAGACGAATTTTTGTAGTAATTTTAACGCAGTGCTCCAATTGTATCAAACAATGCAACCAATATAACGCACAAATTCGTGGATCAAAAAACATGTTTTACTTTCCAAATTCCCCTAAATGTTATGACCCCCCGCCAGCCCCGAAGGCCTTCCTGCGGTATTAAAATTGCGAACCTGAAGATGTCCGGGAGAGTCGAAACATGTAGTATAATTTGAATAATATATTTATGATCAACGAATTTGTTTACCTTATTGATTTACTTGATACATATGTGTATAATATCATAAAATAAATAAATAAATAAATCAGGAGCCTGGATAGCTCAGTCAGTATAGTGACTGGATTATAAGTTGAACGTGTGAACCATCTTTCTACTTTCAGCACAGGAAAGATGCCTTTCCTTTGTCCAGCACTTCCCTATTAAGAATGGCTTGAAACAAGGAGATGCTCTGTCGCCATTGCTTTTCAACTTTGCTTTAGAATATGCCATTAGGAGGGTTCAGGCAAACCAGGAGGGCTTGAAATTGAATGGTACACATCAGCTTCTGGTTTATGCTGATGATGTTAATATATTGGGCGGAAGCGTACATAGCATAAAGAAAAATGCAGAAGATTTAATTATTGCTAGTAAGGAGATTGGTCTAGAAGTAAATGCTGAGAAAACTAAGTACATGGTCATGTCTCGAAATCAGAATGCACGACACAATCACAACATAAATATAGATAATAAATCCTTTGAAAGGGTGGAAGAATTCAAATATTTGGGAGCAACCCTAACAAATCGAAACTCCATTCATGAAGAAATTAAGAGCAGATTGAAGTCGGGGAATGCTTGCTATCATTCGGTGCAGAATCTTTTGTCTTCCAGGTTGCTATCCAAAAACACAAAGATTACGGTCTACAGAACTATAATTTTACCTGTTGTTCTGTATGGATGCGAAACTTGGTCTCTCACATGGAGGGAGGAACAAAGACTGAGGGTCTTCGACAATAGGGTGCTGAGGAGGATATTTGGGCCTAAGAGGGACGAGGCGACGGGGGATTGGAGAAGACTACATAACGAGGAACTTAACGGCCTGTACTCATCACCAAATATTATTCGGGTAATCAAATCGAGAAGACTGAGATGGGCGGGGCATGTGGCACGTATGGGGGAGGAGAGAAGTGCATACCCGATTTTGGTGGGGAGACCCGAGGGAAGGCGACCACTTGGGAGACCCAGGCGTAAATGGGAGGATAATATTAAGATGGATATTCGGGAAGTGGGATGGGAGGACATGAACTGGATTGAGCTGGCTCGGGATAGGGACAGGTGGCGGGCTCTTGTGAATGCGGTAATGAACCTTCGGGTTC
>BLKM01008761.1:44006-81289 GCA_013340265.1 Coptotermes formosanus | reverse complement strand
TTACTGCTAAAAACCTCCTACATGTTTCGACCCTGCTGGGCCATCTTCAGTGAGAATAGTCTTGATACACTATGGTTGCGTTTATACAGTTAAGCCCCCCGGGGGGCACATCCACACTTAACTGTATAAACGCAACCATAGTGTATCGAGACTATTGTCACTGAAGATGGCCCAGCAGGGTCGAAACATGTAGGAGGTTTTTAGCAGTAAAGATTATATATTTTGGTGCATCAGTTGGCGTTTATTTATTACTATCAGATTTCTCCTTCATATGGAATTCGGGTGAATCTGTCCATCTTCAAAAGGTTTTTTAAATTTCATTTGCCTCTCCATAATAAACCAGTTCGGCTACTTTCACATAACATTTGGTGGTTTTGGATTGGGTTCAGTCATGTTTATCATTTTTCTTATTTATAACATCCCAGCACATTCTCCCGTGTCTGTGTTACCACTACCGTAGCAACAGATAACACGTTCATTATAACACTGCATTATCAGAAGCGACACATGTACTTAAGACTGGTGTCTCAATTTTGATAATTCATTATGTTTAAAATTTGTAATAACTAACAAATTCCGTGGAGCAGAGTTCTTCCTGAGAAGCCAACAGAAGCTAGTCAGAATATTCCTCGCATTTTATGGAACAGATAATTATTGCAGTATATGCATCATTTTTAAAAGCTGACCTCAGTTAACATTCTGTGATGATTTTGAATGTGTCTTTTCCTTTTAGTTTTGCCGAACAAAAATTATTAGCCCTGTCTAATTTTTTCCAAGCGTGACATATTGCCCCCACTATTCCCCGCTTCATTTTGTGACATATAGCCCCCACTAATCCTCGCTTCATTTTGTGGCATATTGCCCCTACTGACCCCCTCTTCATTTTGTGACATATTGCCCCTACTGACCCCCTCTTCATTTTGTGATATATTGCCCCTACTAATCCCCTCTTCATTTTGTGACATATTGCCGCTACTAATCCCCTCTACATTTTGTGACATATTGCCCCTACTGACCCCCTCTTCATTTTGTGACATATTGCCCCTACTAGTCCCCGCTTCATTTGTTCATCCCAACATTGTTGAGCAAAGACCCTTCTAAAGATCCGTTCATAACAACCCTTTGCTGACAGTTCTGTACTATTTAAAGTAACTTTCATAGTGCACACGGCATCGTGAAATAACTTGGCACTCTCACTGTCGCTTATCACTTTTTCTCCATTGATCCATCCATTCAGACAATCATCCAGCAATCTTCATGTATATCTTTCTTTCTATCTGTCTGCCTGCCTGCCTGCCTGCCCGCCTGCCTGCCCGCCCGCCCGCCTGCCTGCCTGCCTGCCTGCCTGCCTGCCTGCCTGCCTGCCTATCACTGTTCCCCGCACACATCAGCTGTGTGATTCACATTAGTAACCAGCTAATTTTGTAGCCAGTTCAGCCCTGAAACAAAAATTCACTAATTTTGGAAGTCCTTAATCCACCTGTATATTATCCGAATGTGGTCTCTGCCATTTAAAATTCTCTGGCACTTTCCGGGGTGGAAAGCGTTGGACGTATATTTTATCAGAAAGTAACGTATTCTATAAGGTTATTCATTAAAAAACATATAGAATCAGCTAATATATATAATCATTTAAAAATTGTTTCTTTATTCAAGCGTACTGTTTCGCAGTTTGTTGCGGTTCCTTATAAAAATCTTATTTTCTTAACCACATTTAAAAGAGTAACTCTATACAGGGAACTTCAGGTATTTGCTTGGATATTAACCCTTTAAAGACGAAGCATATCTGTTTTATATAAGGACTCAGTGCGTACCGCGCTGTAAACACTCTCCACTTAGGTTATAAGAACCAATCTCATAATTTTTTATAAGGCAAAAGTTTGTTCTGAGATCCGTACAAAACACATAAACGCAATGTGGGCACCATGTAGATTTTTTTTTGTTAAATCTGGTCGTACCTAAAGTTACCGCTAGGCTTTAAAAGGTTAAAGACTGAGCAAAGACATATAAAAAAAACTATATCTAACGTGATTGTTATTCTTAATCTTACATGGTCAAGACGCCCCAACTGGCCTGCGTAAGACTAACTACCCATATTAGCACAAAGTTTTTTTTTTAAAATAAGCCTTGATTTCTATATAACTGAATTTGGATATTTCACTCAGTCTTTTAGTTAGAAAATCATACATTTTAAAATCCCTTAACTTAATTAAAGAACTTCTCCAAAATATTTTGTCTGACATATCTAGAGCATTCTTAAGCTTCAGGTGCAACGATTATTCAAAATCATGGGACAAATGAATCAATTCGAATAAATGCCCGAGTAAATTTACATTATGACTTTTCATGTACGTGATGAATATTGCATGAAAGACGTCCTCCTTCATTTGATGAGGGCAATAACATCTCGTGAATAGTAAAAGATTTTGAATCTCCTGGTTGCACTGCTTCCTCCAACCTCTTGTTACTTCCTCTCTTTTACTTCCAAACAATTTTCTCGGAGCCCTGTTTATAAGAAGGGGCACGCGGTGGCACAGTTGGTTGAGGCTACAAACCGGAAGGTCGTGGGTTCGATTCCCGATGGTGTCATTGGAATTTTTCATTGACATAATCTTTTCGGTCGCACTATGGTCCTAGGGTCGACTCAGCCTCTAACAGAAATGAGAATCAGGAATATTTCCTGGGGGGTAAAGGTCGCCGGTGCTTAGGGCTGACAACCTTACCACCTTCATGTGCCGATTGTCTAGAAATCTGGGAGCCTCAACCCCCCCTATAATGGGATTGCTTTACCTTACCTGTTTACAAGAACTAATAATTCAAAATTTCCTCTGAAATTGACAGAGTGTAACATGTCCATACTAATAAATTCCAAAATAGTAACACAAATAAAATATTAATATATTAATTAGAAATGTTTACTCTTTGTACAAAATGAATCAACAGTAATCCTCTGGAGTCCAGTGGATATTTTATGTACCACTGTGTTTCATATTCAGAAATACTGTTTTCTGCCCACAGAGTATAGTTAGGCCTATATGTCCTGTATCGGTCTCAAAACAAACGGCGATTACTTTCGTATGCAATATTATGTTGCTGGGTTTTATAAACAAAATGGTTAATATGACAGAGATAAAAATCTCCTGGGGTGTTACAGCTTGTAGAGTCGCGAATAGCAGCCTTGAGTGCGGTATACCATGAAGACAGAGGCTGTATGCTTTCGCATAAGATAAGTATTTACCAATCGAGAAGTTTCAGTCCCCCGGAAGATGTGGGGCATTACGCAGCTGTAAGATATTCAGACCCTTTTCGTTATATAACTTTCGTATAATCCCCAGACTTATCCGTGTAATAATATCTACTTTTACAGCATTAGGTGGAACGATTTGTAATGGTGATGCACTGAATTTTTAAATAAGTTTTTGGTTGGATTTCTGTCTTAAAATTATTATATTTTTTTAATTTCTTCTTTTCAACTTTTTGCCGATATCTGTACAGCCCATTAGCCTCTCAAATTCTCTCTCTGTTTTTATATATTTTTCTACTCAGTGACACTTATTTCAATCCGAAGTGTCAAGGGTGATTTTTCTCCCTTTTGCATCTGCTGAGTGGAGAAAATGCACCTTATTTCAATTAACCCACAATTGCGATATACTGTTCGGTACCAGACACGCAACAAAGTCCATTTAACGTACGTGTCTTATCAACAGACTGGCTACTCTAAAAGGTGCAGCAGAGAAGCAAATTTTGTGACATGTTTCGGCCTGATTTTATGAGCGTCTGACTGCCCTACGTAAGCACGCTCTCGCATAACTCCCTGTATAATGGAATTAATGTATGACACTTCACACAGCTTAGCGTCAGAATAACTCGCATCTGATGGACAGAGCAGCATTTATCACGCAGTGGTTGTACGTGCAGCTGAATATCTAAGTATTCATTTACCCTACAGCCTTATAATAAATGGAGCACACTTTAATTACACAGATTACTATCAAATTCAAATTTGTGTTTGGGTGTTCAATGTATTTTAAATTTGACTCTTCCTTAAAAAATGTGGAGTCGCACATATAAAACACTTACTTCCTAACGAATATCAAACACGTGATGACACTCTACAGATTATCTTCAGCCACGCTGCTAACAGGAACGGTCTGGTATTAAAAAAACAAACAGGCCAATGTATTAATTAACTGTCCATTGATTTGGTGCCGCGACGTGTCCATGATCCTGCACTTGCTTCTTCTTATAAATTTACACCTGCATTTCCTTTATATTTAAGCAAAACTTGTATAGAGGCTTATGTCATTTTGTCATTCTCTGTCATGACAGAATCATCCTAAATCTTAACGTCCAAATGATAAGCAATGGCTTTTAAGGCTGTTTACAGCAAGATGAAGAAATACAAAAAAATACATGGATGATGTTGGCCTATAAAAATACATAAAAATGTAGAGGAAAAAGAGAATGAAAAAAGAGTAATAAGACAAAGGTAGAAAATGAAGAGTGGAAACAGCAAAATGGGAAGAAAGATGGAGAGATGGAGAGTTGATAAGATGCCTCCGGATTTATCTCTCCACTGTTACATCGTACATAGGTTTGAATCAGTGTTAACTGAGGTTTGTCCTTAAATGGTAAGGAGAAAAATGTCGAACCTTCCAAGAAATAAGGTCTAAACAAATACACAGATAATAAGAGAAGAAATATGTGGAAGAGGAAGGAAAATAAAAAACCAAAAAAGAAAAACGGATAGAAAAATAATAATGAAGCGAACAAGAAAAACTAATCTCACACTGTGGGACTTGAGTGCCTCAGATTCGTCTGTCCCCGTTATAATATAGAAGATGTCACTGCATTTGTTCAAGTAAATAATGTCAGGAAGTCCACATTATCAGGGCACGCGGTGCAGACTTCCGTCGTCAAACATGCCGTGTGTACGCTTCAATAGAACCTGGGGTCCAAAAGATGAATTCTCGTAAAAGTAATTGATTTTTTGTTATATTACACGTAGCCCAAAGCAACAGTTCAATTTAGCGCCAACGATAGGCTGGAGTTATAAAGAACATAGTGACCCGTGTACAGCTTGCGGCTGACGCCATGTTACAGGGCCTTCGCCCCGGGGATCGGAACCAGCAGTACGATGTTACTAGGCTGAGTGATCCACTTTGCACAGTGCGAATTAAAATATATGATTTGTTGTTACCTTTTTGTGTGTAGGACAGAAATTTACAATAAAATTTTCACTCCGTATAAAATAAAGCTCACAATCTGCTAGGCACAAAACCAAAGGAACAGATGACGCACAAAATATCTCATCCACATTAAGAAGAGGGGGGTCGGTACTGTGATTAGACTGAGGGTTGGACATACGACGAATTGTGGTTCGGTTTTCAGCAGAGGCGGGAGAATATTCTCTTCATCGAAAACATCCAGACCAACTCGGTGCCTCATCCAGCGTCCTGTTTAACCACTTAAAGAAGGAACGTTTCTGTTTTATATAAGCACTCAGTACCTACCGCGCAGTAAACACTCCCCACCTCCACGATTTCAGGCTTCCGCAGCGATGCTGATTAGATCTGCGCTCTTCTGGATTATTACGCAGCGTCGAATGGTAATCCTTTACCGACGTTTCGGGACAACGTATCGGTCCCATCTTCAAGGGTCAAGAACTTGGGCTTCTTGACCCTTAAGATGGGACTGATACGCTGTCCTGAAACGTCGGTAAAGGATTACCATTCGACGCTGGGTAATATCCCAGAACGGGGCAGAGTTCACTGTCTACCTTGGCTACACAAAACCAGCCTGTTCATGTTTTGTATGGCAAAAGTTGCTGTTTGTTCTGAGATCCGTACAAAACACATAAATGCAGCGTACGCACCATGTAGAATGTTCGAATATTAAACCTGGTGGTACGTAAAGTTACCGCTAGGCTTTAAAAGTTTAACGGATACAAGGAGGATCTTTCTCTGTAGATAAGGCCGCCGACACGTAAAGCTAACCATCACCATCCATTAGCGTGGTTGAGAATGAATGTGAATCTATCTCCACTCCTCTACATGCTTTCATCGTCTTCACAAAAAAAATGTACTTTTATCTTTACGTTAACAAGAAAAGAAATATGTGAACTTACAAAACATTAGAACTACTTGCTATGAAATGTTATTGTATACATATATAGACTGACCGACACTGACCTACTTAGACAGAACACGTGACAGACATAGCTACCATGCATCAAAGGTGCCACAATCAATGCAGCCTGATATACGGCAATCAGCTAACAAGCCAACCGCGTAACAAGTAGGTCCCTCTCAAAACACCACGGTGCGTTCTCAGGTTACGGATGGAGGATATGGCCTCCAGATATGGAGGCTAGCTGCAAATATACTGAATAAGCAGTCGCGGACAGCCGACAAGGGGTATTCCTCCACCGCAATTTTTGGGCGTGGTGCTGACAACTCCTCACCTTAAAATCTTACGATGTTACGAAACATTTCACAAGCTCGGACTGATCCTTTGGTACAAAACAAGCGGTGATATACAGAAATGCAACATCAAATAGCCTACCAGGTACAATCCACGCTGTGTTTAAATGTCATTCAGACGTCTAATTAGGAATCTGATTCTCTTAGACTCTGTAACATTATATTTGTCAGTCCATGCAAACGACGCGTCAAACTAACGAACTAACCACTGTACCAACTAGCAATTAAATCACCCAGCTAGTGCAGGGTTCTGCACTACAACCATTACTTCCGCTTCTCCTATCATTACTCTGTGACTATGGGTTTTCGCAGGCAACTGCTGACGCCTGTAGCTTGTAAAGTTGGTGCCCGAGAGCAGTGCTTTGTAGTCGCCTTCCACTTCACAGTAATGAAGTAGCCTGCATGTAATCAAACTTTTCATTCCAGGCTGCCATAGATCTCGCTTTGATGTGGTCAGGCACAACGCCAAGAAGTAAATACCACGTGCACAGTATAGTGTTTTATACATATTTTTTGCCCACAGCCTTTGAGATAGGGGATATATCCTTTGTTCGAACAGATATTAACAATACGAGAAACCTTATATATGTACAGCATTTTATAAAGAGCTGTGTGTGTGATTCTAAATATATACTTCTTATAAAACTTGGTTTAGTACTGTTTCAAATACTGTAACTGGTAAATGAACGAACTTCAGTTGCAGATCCGGAAGGAAAGAGATGGCTTTAGAGATGTAGGGGTAGACTGAGGGTAATATTAAACACTTTTATAATTGAGTATGACGTTACATGTAGACTGAGTTTGTATGGCGTAGGATACGGTCTGTTAGAGGATTTTGGCCAGCGTATTTGCGAAATACTGCGTTTCATAAAATACTAAGCAATCTTTATTAGCTAAATTGTCACTAGTCTCCGAATAACGACACTTCTCCTTTGAAATGATAAATTTATTATTGAGTCTAAATACGCGTTCCTTTTTTTCGCCTTACTGTCCAAATGTTGTCGCTAGTCTCACAGATCTTGGCACTAGCTTCCCATCTAGAAGAATCCCTAAACGCTCTTGTCCTTAATTTTAAATTGTTTTGATCGTGCATTTTTTTTGCAAACTTTAAGACACCAAAAAAATGCACTATATATATATATATATATATATAGTAAAAACACTATCAAATCACTGTTATACTTTTCACCTGCTCTTGTCCCTGTTAGTGCTATGGGTGTTTATAATGCAGTGTATAACCTTACACCTTTCTCGTATCGGATTAGAATACCGTACTGGTTACGTTCGTCAATACACAATGTATCCTGTCCTTTCATTATTATAATGTTAATAAAAGTATCATATATTTTTAACTATTTGTTACAAAACTTCAATAGAGTACTAAATGAAGGCATTGTTGCTTCTAGATTGAATTAGAATTTAAAAAATACAGAGAAATGGCAGCGAACTATTTTTGCAGAATGTTAAAAAAATTCCTCAAAAAATGAATGTATCTGTGTACAGTGACATACCAATCTCTACAGTTTAATCAAGGGATACACAGACATGCCGGAAGCTCTGTAGTAGGGTTCACAAGTATGGTGCTTGTTATTTCAACAACAGATCACGCGGCAAATTCCCTTCATAATTAACGCAGCTTTGTAATAGAATGCATAAAAAATCAAAGTTTTTTGTTCCTTTAAATATGAAAAGTCCTTTTGCATATTTATATAGCAGCTCATGAATGTGGCGTACTGAAGTTACGGACAGGCGTAGCCTCCCACTTTCATTAGTAGTTATTGTAACCACTCTGTACCCGCACACATCAGGGTAAAGGGTTGGGTAATAAAATAATTAATTCCCTGATGATGACATCTTGTGCATCGAAACATGTAGGAATACTCAACGTGATAGTCTGATATAAATAACTAAGGAAGCATACTGCCTTATGTTGACTGAGTGCTGTGAGTTGATAACAAAGAAAACGTTACGTATAGAAGTCTTCAGGTTTTCAATGTAGCTGTTTTTTTTTAAATAATGGTTGCTTTTGGCGTCTTTTCGTTTCTCAGTAATGTGTTACCTTTATGATCAAAGTGACTGAATTCGTTTAGGTGGATGCTGAACGGAAACCATCCAAATACAATTACGTTTAAAAGCGCCGAAGACGACCATTGTAAAACAGACTCCATTTTTGTTCATTAAGATTACGTACGTAAATATTTTTCTAACATTATTATTATTATTATTATTATCATCACCATCACCCCCTTTATGCAGGGTATACACACTTACATACCTGAAACAAACCATTTTTTAAGGTATAGAGTGTCGCAGCTATTCTGCACGTACTGTTAATGGTGCATATAGCGCTGTCTTCAATATTAAACTCTTCTGTGCTTCTACATTAGCACTTCCCGCAGTGTGTGTGCTGTGCCCAATATAGCTGTTTTCTGTAGTTCCTTGATATCGTGCTTTCCCGGTACACTGCTCAAGTATTTTGTGAAGGATTTTGAAATGGTTCCAGTTGCTCCTATTATAACTGGCGTCACCTTTGTTTTTACATTCCACATGCGCTGTATTTCTATTATAAGGTCTTTATATTTTAGAATCTTCTCGGCTTCTTTCTTTATCACATTTCTGTCTCCCGGGATTGCTACAACAATTAGCATGCATGTTCCTTTTTCATTATCCCCGATTATGATGTCCGGTTTATTGTTGGGGATGGTTCTGTCGGGTTGCACTTATTAATTCCATAATATGGTTACCTTGCCCACTTGAATTTTTCTAATGTTATCATCATCATCATCATCATCATCATCATCATCATCATCATGCTAATGCCATCAGTAGCGATAGGTGTACTTTCAATTGCAGGCCAGTTTTGATTAATGATTTGTTAACAGGTTTCAGGGTATAGGGATTTTGCCCCAATACTTTTACATTCCTTTTTCCAGAAATATTTGTTTTGTTTTTTTCTGTTTAGGGTTTTGTGTTTTGTATATGTAACGATGTGTTTTGTTTCTGTCCTTTGAACTGCATTCAATTAAACTGAATTGTCATTGTTACCAGGGATAGCTGTATATTCAATTTAGTTCTGTTCTAATTAATGATTTGTTATTATTATAACTGATTCTGCGTTAATCTGTCACATTTTTAAATTAATTTATCTGTGTCTTTCCACTTCATAGGGGTTTTGCCCCAGTACTTTTATGTTACTTGCTTACTGCAATATTGATTTTGTTTTGTCTGTTTAGTGTTTTGTTTTTGTGTATTTATACGGTTTTGTGTTGTATTTGTGCTCTTGTGCTGGCTTTGTAATTGGCATTTGTGCTGTTAAGCCTGCATATTAATAAAAACCATTGAATCGAAATGAATTGAATTGAATTACTATTGAAGTGGTTTAGGGCGAATTTTATTGACACTACCTCCTCTAAAGAGTCTTATGTCCCAGCTCCTAATTACAAACAATTGAAAAATAACTGACAGGGGAAAGCCGAATTGGTGGTACAAAAATTCTTCCATTATTGTTTTGCCCACCATAAACCTCAAATAATCTCTAGAGAAAGTGAAACAGACCTCAGCACTGAGAAGAATGTGACCAACCTACTGGGCCACAGCAGAGCAAAATCAAATACGCCCATCTCATGTAAATAATGAGAGGTGAAGAATTAAATGGCAAAGAGAACTGATACTCACCGATACACTTGCCCCAGGTTGTAGTGCGCGTTCACGTGGTTGGGAGAGTATCGGATGGCGGCCAGGAAATGGCTTTCCGCCTCCTCAGGGCCACTCATGAGCGTCCCCAGATTGTTGTGGGCACTCGCGTAAGTTGGCCACAGTCTGCGACAAACAAAAGTTGGGCATTTTTATGGGTGTACAAGTTAACACTTCAAATTAGGCACGTAAATGAACACTTCAGAGAGACGTTTGAGGTTCTATCAGGAGTAGTGTTGAAGAGCCATATGTTCTAGTATATGACCCCGTGTACATTGGTAAATATTTACCGAAATTTCGAAGGAGCTTTTTATTCCCCAATATTAGTAATTCACATGGCGTCCTAATGAGATGAGACCTGATCCGTCAACAGTTAGAATCCGTGCATTTTGCAGGAAAAGTATTGTGTGTGTGTGTGTGTGTGTGTGTGTGTGTGTGTGTGTGTGTGTATGGGTTTTGTGTGATTCACACAGTAAAGAGCTACACGCATTATACCTCTAAAAAGCATTAACCGACCCCTGCTTGTAGAGCAGTTTCAGGGTTTTACTGTGACAAAAGCTGAGTTCTTGGTGTATTATTTACAATGTATTTTATAACTCAAAGGCTTAGAGTGTTCTTTAAATATACAAACTTCGGATTTATTTCTTCGCTGGTTATTGTCCTCTTAGAAAACTGTACTTCTGTCGTAAAAGGACAATATTTTAACTTAGCAGTATTTTTGTTACATGCTATCTGCTCGGTTGTCGTATAACACATATCCAACGCAGCGGTTTTCTCACACGCGCATTGGAACACAGGCGAGACGTGAAAAATAATATTGGTCAGAAAAAATTGGCCATTCAGTGGGTAATTTCCTTGAAGGTTTCACAGACTAAAGAACGGCCTCACTTATTTCTGATGAGTTTATAAGTAAAATTCAGATGGGAGGTAAGATGCTGTACCACAAAAGACTTGATGTCAATCAACGCATTCAAACTAGATTTTTTTTTTCCACTAGACGATGTTACAGTTAGGGGAAGGCGGCTTATTTAAATTTATAATTCCAGCATTACACTCGCAGGTATGAACATAAATTTGGTGAGATTAACCAGTAACAATTAGTTTTTAAATGATTTTCTGAATAAGGATCATAAAACCAAATGCTATTTTAAACCCTTCATTAGTGTCGTAGCTATTAGGTACTCCACTGTCAATTCTATAAACTAAACCACTTTTAATCTATTCCAAATTAAATATCCCATTATTTCAATTGGTTCCCTTTTGAAGGACCCTAAATTAAAATCACATTAAAACAATGTAGGTTTAAATGTACTGTTGTTTCAGTTGTTTCAGCCCTTCGTGAGTCAATGCTCTTACATGAAAATGCGTCTAAACTCAATTTCGAACAATAAATCAGGGATGGAGGGGGGGGGGTAAGTGGTTCCGAAAAATGCATTAATATAATGAAATGTTGATGATTTGCATAATATATTTGTATTTCTCCTACAGACCGAACACTTCTAAATGCAAAATATATCCTTTCTGGTTGTTTATCGACACAAATTTTACATCCAATGCACCACAGGTGGAGCCCAAACGATAATTTTAATATATTCTGCAGTATTGCGAAAATCAGTGCTAAAATCAGCCCAATTTCCTGTTCTTAATTTAATTATTTTAAAGAGCACTTAACAACAAAACACCTCAACGCAAGTGGTCGTTAAGTATAACGGTTTCTAACGAACCATCTTTCACCCTGGTGTAAGGAACGTGCCTGGGAGGATAGATTTATTTGTCGATGAGATGAACACCGCACCAAAGAGAATCCCTGGTGATCAGTCCAATAGCAAGCCATAATATTTTAATTATTCGAATGAAGGTTCTAATTTACTATCGAGATTTTCAGCACCCGTCGATACCGGCCCTGGGCCCACCCAGCCTCCTGTACAAGTAGCAGGTTTTTTTCCCGGGATTAACCCTTTAAAGACGAAGCATATCTGTTTTATATAAAGACTCAGTGCGTACCGCGTTGTAAACACTCTCCACTTCGGTTATAAAAACCAGTCTCTTAATGTTTTATAAGGCAAAAGTTGCTGTTTGTTCTGAGATCCGTACAAAACACATAAACGCAATGTGGGCACCACGTAGAATTTTTTAATGTTAAACCTGGTGGTATGTAAAGTTACCGCTAGGCTTTAAGAGGTTAAGCGGATGGGGCGTGGTGTTAACCATCCACCATTATCTAGCGCCGAAGTTAAAGAAAGAATAGAGCTATACGTTTACCCCTCTTCTGGGTTTTCATGCACTATTCTAGGATAAAATTTACCATTAAGTATTTGCAATAACCAATGAATTTGAGCTAATGGTAATAAAGAAAGTGCTGATAAATTTGATAATTGTACAAACGCAAAACATTATTACGGCGTGTTTATATATTTTGTTATAGCTTTTGTTACAATCAAGTAAAAGTTTTCGACCTTGTAATAAGGTTCAAACGGTCGGGTGACGGGAGCTGAGGTAACGTAGGACTAAGGATTCGTTTTAATTTTTAGAAGCAAATGCCGTCCAGCTTCTATCTTTGCTTACTGGATACATAAACACAGGACGTTTGCAAAGCCTTCAAGGTGTAAAATTTGATAAAATTCTGGCCAAATTTTCTATACTTTATAACGGGTAGTATTATTTTTGCGTTCTTATGGCATCAAATATTAATTCTGCTAGACTTGATGACTTCTATATATTCCTTGCGTCATAATATAGTACGCAGATTTATTAACCATCTGCATGACAACAGCCTGTAATCAATCAAACACTACGAAATAAATAAACACCAACTAATGCACCATAATATATAATCTTTACTGCTAAAAACCTCCTACATGTTTCGACCCTGCTGGGCCATCTTCAGGGAGAATAGTCTTGATACACTATGGTTGCGTTTATACAGTTAAGTGCGAATGTATCCTAGGGCACATTCACATTTAATTGTATAAGTGCATCCAAAAGTGTGACAGACTATTCTCCCTGAATATGACCCAGCAGGGTCGAAACATGTAGGAGGTTTTTACGAATAAAGATTGTATGTACTGTGGTGCATTAGTTGGTGAATATTATTATTTTGTATGATGCAGTGAACGGACGTGGAACACGTTAAATCCATACAAAAAATTTTATTTTGTATAACACGATTTCACTTTGTAAAAGAGGAAGGCCTTTCCCTTCATGTGACGTCGAGTATCTTAATTTACGTTTTTATAGAATCTGATAATGACAACGTAAGCCGAAACCTGGTCGCTCAGTAATTTTTAATAAAAAAAGGAAAATGTTTGTCGTAAATGATTTGAAGCTCATTACAACTTCAGAACATATAAAGGAATCTGAAGTTACAGGCTCCAGAAGGATTTGTCTCAATTTCTGCTTCGGCCTTCTAAAAATGACAACTATAGCCCTGTATGTGGTTACCAACCTTTCGGAGAAACCATCCGTCTTCATGTTCAGACAGAAATGCTAATGGTATACAAAGCAGGATCCCCCAGTAGTACGCCTTCACTTTCTAGAACACATCGTGTCATTACTCGGAATATTACAGTCGAAATTTTCACCGCGTTGAAGACCTCGAACCTAATACTGAGTCAAGTTGTAAGAGAGTGCAAACTGATTCACTTCACGCCTGAACATAACATCTCGTTTGAACACCGAAACACTGAGGTGACAAAACGTCTCCAGTGTTCCCTGTGTCTGTCGCTGTGGTTTGCACCTACCTACTGCAGCTACTGACCGAACGGGTTTTATAGAGCGGAAGGGAATTTAGTAGACGTCCGCTGGAGGAAGCAATGTGAAGCCAAGTTCTACTTAGAAACTCTGAACCGGAGCTTCTGTGTCTTTAAGTATTGAGTAATCAACTGAAAAGCAAGGGTCAAACAAGGGTTGTACGTAAGTGAAAAGAAATAATTACAACCGAAAAGCAATTTTTCACTACGGACAGAAAATTCCAGCTCATCTGCATTTCAGTTGATTCACTGTTTTAAAGAGTTTAAAGCTCAAGTGCAAACAACTACCATTGTGGTATATAAAAACGTATTACTCATCTTCTCTTATATCAATTTCGAAAGTTGTAAAATAGTTTACATTTCGCGTGCTTTCCAAATACCTTCTTTGAAAACTTATACAGCTTATGGGACACAATATTTATTTATGACTGTTATGAATATTGTAGTGGTAAATAACATTTACTCGTATTTCAACGCGTAAATGTTCTGGGATATCACGTGCCAGGGCCTCAAATCTAACAAATTTTAACTCTTCGCAAATGAAACCAAATTTCGATAGTCATCAAGGCAAGAGGTTTTCCTCTTCTCCAAGACGCACAGACTGGCTGCGAAACCCTTCCAGGCTTCTATTCTGCAGTTAGCGGAACTCCCCAGATGTAACGCTGTAGGTGGGTAAAGCTGGCCACTCGCTTCCAGTTCATGTGAGGCTAGGAATTCGCAAAGCAATACCTTCAACCTCACACTTGCCTTATGGTGAAGAAAGAGATATTTTGTTTACAAAAATGAAATGTTTTATTATCGTTTTCTAAATCGCATATATAAAACCGCCATTTTTATCATATAATACTAGTGTGATCAAAAGAATGGCCGTGGGATGTGGGGATATGTAACAGGGATGCGAGAACAGTGAAACGTAAAATGTTGGGTGGAAAAGCTGAAGGCAGTAGGCGGTTCCTGACAGATATGGAATGGATGGAAGAAGAGTGCCAAACTGGATAACAGTTGGGATTTTAAAACTTTTGGCAAGCAGTTTTGAAGACGGTAGTGATCTTCCTGTTTGGGTAAAATGCGTAAAATTGATTGAGTAGCTAAGCGACTACTACCTTATAACAATACATCTATTACATGGATTTAGTGGTAGTATATCAGTCCAAGAAATTTGAGTCTTATATTTAGAATATTCCTTTTTTATATCTTTGCTGTTACATTTTATTGCCATCCATAAGCAAGTAATTAAATAATGATGAAAACAATTACGTAATCACAAGACAGAAAATTCTTAAGTAAGTAGCTATGTATTTTAAATGACAGTCTTCCGGGGTATTACACTGTATAAGTTCTTAAAGGATTTTTTCCCTAAATTTCTTACGAATGTGCCACCTCCAATGTCAAGTTGCCTGAATTTTGTTCTTTTATCCTGAACATGGACTTAGCACATTCATCCAAAACTTGGAGTGAACATTTGATACTACACGAGGTAAGAACACAAAAAAAAATATTATTTAAACTTTACCCACTACAAAAGCCTGAAAGCTTACGACTATGCGTTTTGTTCACAAACCTGAGGATTCCCGATGAATGCATCATGATAAGTGCTTTACACTGGAGGTATAAATGTATTGTTGCAACGCTATTTTTATTACATAGTAAGAAACTGTTTCTGAATTTCGTTAAACAAACACTTCAAATAAAAGTCATAGGTGAAATTTGCTATTCACTTCACTCTCAAATCTTTTGAATTAAAAGATGCTTCTGAGAAACTACATAATGCATGAACCCAAAAGCTGAGAATGAAACATTGACAAATGTACAAAAAGGAGATGAATGGAAATAAAAAGATGACGACAATAGGAAGATTTATAAACCGACTCAAACATTAAATATATGAACGCTTTAAATCGACACGAAGGAAAATAATTCATTTTCAAAACAAGAAAATCATTTTCGTAACCTGGCTGATATCAAGATATTCAAAATTCTTCGCTGAAACAGTCAGAACATTTTTAATATAAACATACCCAAGACCTTTTATCAGTCCTGTTCTATATAAAGCGATTTTTCAAAGCATTATATTACAAACGCTGTTATTACCCATAGGCCTAATCTTCATGACAACTTTTAATCTAATATCCGATGAAGTTCAAAATGCACCGCACAACCACAAACTTGTATTACATCCTCTTGTATCCTCAGTCCTTTTTAGCATGTAAAATTAACAGCATAAAAAATTTTCAATTTGAAATAATACTGGGGAAATGAAATGGAATTGTAACCCAAAAACTAGTAACCAAACCAGGAACTGTTCGAGTAATGTGTTCCTACTAAAGCTAACATTTAAAGTGATGTACAAAATTCCTCCTTTGTACACTAAAACCCTATAAACGCGGATGCAACACTGAAACATGGTTTTGTACTGTGACAAATCTCGTTTAAAATTCATGAGATAAAAACACGGGAGGGTGAGGCAGGACACAGGAGACTGCATAAAATGTGGGAAGAAACAAAGTAAAAGAAAATGAAAGAAAAACAAACAGAAATACCCGTTTATAGAAGATGCCAGATATTATACATCTGAAAGACAGAGAAGAAGAAAGACAAATAAAACGAGCATAGGCTGTTGTTGTAAGGCGTCTCGTGCGAGTTTTATAGAATAATTTATTTGGAATATGTTACATTGGTGTCTAAAGAAGATAGAATTTCCAAACTCCTACCGATACGAAACAACGGACTTCATGTTTACTGCGACACAACTCTGTGCGATTTCTTTGCGTTTAGTTTAATCGAAAGTACTTAAAGGATGTTGACAGAAGAATATGGAACACATTTTATTAGAAACAAGCAAAATGTTTTTTCTGGCCCGGGATGTATATGCTACCCTTTGTAACATCACAATATACACTGACTGAAACACTGAAATTAATAACTGGTGTAGAATCATGTACTTCAGACTGGGGCTGCAAACGAGAAACGGAAGACTCCTCAATATATGACGTAATATTTGCCCGTCGTTTTAACAGGAGTGGCCACCCTTATATAAACGAACGAACGAACGAACGAACGAACGAACTTACGAACGAATGGATGAATGAATGAATTAATTAATTAATGAATTAATTAATTAATTAATAAACAATGAATGAATATTAGTTACGTCAGAAGCATTAATTAATTAATTAATTAACTAGTTAATTAACTACATGCAGCAGAGGCCTTCTTGAGAAGCTAACAGTTTCTCAGCTAGTCAAGAAATTCCCCGCATTTTATGGAACCCCAAGGTTCATTACCGCATTTACAAGAGCCCGCCACATGTCCCTATCCTGAGCCAGCTCAGTCGAGTCCATGTCCCCATCCCACTTCTTGAAGATCCATTTTAATATTGTCCTCCCATCTACGCCTGGGTCTCCCAAGTGGTCGCCTTCTCTCAGATATTCAGAACTACACCATTACAAAATTGAAAGTACGAGGGGTTGTTCTTTTTTCTGTGCGCAGCACGTGTAAAGTTATTTGCCAATGTCCAAATTCAGAGAGTTCTTCTCTAATTGCTCTAAACAACGACGCTGCCGTCTCTGCCTCTACATATACTTTCCTTGAGTGATAAGCCCGCTTAGATCTAAGAGTATACAGAAATTTTCCTAATTTTAGTCCTGGAAAATTTGTGAAAACTCTACTTTTCTTCTCTTCGTTTATAGCTCAACACTTCATGTTGAATGTGAATAACAGTAAGTACAAAAACAAAAATCACCAACCAATGCACAGTATGTATATTATCTTCATTCGTAGAAAACCTCCTACATGTTTCGACCCCGCTGGAACATCTTCAGGGAGAACAGTTTCGTTACACTAGGGTTGTACTTATACAGTTGAGTGAGAATGTGCCACTGACTTCGCACTCCGTGCGAAGTCAGTGGCACACCCGAAATCTTGAATTAATAAGACACATACGCACGACCTGTAAAGGCAGAATTCCTCGTCACTGGACGTAGTTTCAGTTTGTAGAGCGGAAATAGCGATAATCACAAGACACGAGTAAACTGGAATTATTTTGGTTATTTTAAAAGTCTCACCAACACCGTAAACAATTTTTCAGGCACAAATTTCCTCGTAGGCACAGGGCTGGGTATCACTTACTCAGCCATCATTATTCTTCAATGGTACTGAATTGCGAAGAGATTTGTCAGCATACAATACGTATGTAAGTAAAGTTTTCCAGAAGTTGACCCTGGTCATCTGACCAGACCTAAATTGCTAATTATCTAGGTCACTGGAACGAACTCCAGCAAGCCAAGAACTTAAGTAAGAATGTGGAACACGGCGTGGTAGAGAGCAGTCCTTGCATTCGGATGGTGACACAGTTTGAAGTAGGTCAGAAAAGTAAAGAGTGGGTTACAAATATACATAATACCACAGGATAGAAATTTCTCGGATATCCAGGTTTATAATGGATTTAGGAGGTTACAGTGCAACTGACAGATTCAGGTCATCCGATTCTGAACAGTTTGTAAGCACTGAAGAGACGCGTACTTTGAACCAGCTAAACAGAGAAGTACAGTTAATAGACGAATGCTACACAAAGTGTTTCGTGTATTACTGGCCACATCGGTTTGTTGAATTAACCGTAGAATGTTAAGAGGCATTCCGACAGACGCAAAGACACGTGAAAATACAAAGTCCATCAAAAATACAACACATGCCCTTGGGTCAAAATACAGACTTGTTACGAGTCAAACATCTTCCGAATAACGAAGCCAAGAAAAGAAGCAGGCAAAGAGACAAAAATGTATTTACTTACAAGATGGTGGAAAATGAGACCAATTAAACTGCAGGTAAGTGTCTGGATGTATATAAAAATATCGTAATTTCTTAATATTATAATTTATAATTTCATTTCTTCAGCTTGTAGTTTTATGTACTGAATCAACTTCATACATTTTATGGTTTGAGTGCTCGTAACACCCATTAAATACACTTATTTTTTATGTTCAAACGTTAATGTGAGATACATAAATCAGAATGATTAGACCCCACTATTAGTCATTCAAATATGGCCCATTTTATGTTTCATTCTGAAGTTCTCGTTGCAGACACTGTAATTTGCTTACGAAAATGGGATCTACATTTTCTGGCAAAATGTCGTATGAAATACATTTATATTTCAATACATTTTGAATACTTTAAATGGGAAAGTGATCGTGACTTATATATAAATATTAGGTTCCTACCGCGCAGTAAACACACTTCGTTTCAATTACAAAAACCAACCAGTTAATGTTCTATAGAGAAATAATTTATTTTGGTTCTGAGAATCATAAAAACACTTACATTCACTCTGAGAAAAAACGTAGAATTTTTGAATGTTAAACGCGGTGGTGTATAAAAGAAACAACGGGCTTTAAATGGCTACACTGATCAAAACGTCAGACACATTTTCACACCTTTAGCAACCAAAAACCGAAGCTTAATGGGTTACTAATATATTTCATACTTGAAAACCTTTACCAGTATATTTAAAAATAGAATATGCACTGCGTTGATGCACAAACGTGATTTCTTTAGTTGCAATGGTGTGAAGATTTACTTTAAAATGCGTGTGTATCATCGAAACTTATTCTATTATTTTGATAAATATCGCAGACTGCTTTCAGTAGAAGAGTCTGTTTATACCAACCTACGATATTTTTAATTATCTCACAGGTATATTACTTGAAGTCTAGCAATAACACGTAACGCAACTTCTGCTGCTATTTTTTGGAAGTCGGCGTAAATGTTTTTTTCATCCAATCTCTGATCCACGGTATAAAAAATCCATTAGGAAAATTGAACTCTTCCTATCTGAAACGCCGCTATTAACTCGAACAAAATCTTTGTTTCAAAACTTTGCGTAACCAAGACAAATGTCCCAGAACCCTGAGATCAGATTACATTACAAACAGATTCTGTAGAGTGTAGTTGTTAATGCAGTGCCTTGTTTTCCCTGTACTTGCATCCTTTTGCGTTCCCATTTAAACTTTTCCTTCATTAAATTCCTTGACTTTGGTTCTGAAGAAATGTGACAACAGAGTTCATAATGTTTTATCGCCGGGTTCATGCAGTCAGTAACAGGAAATCTAATTTGTAGTTTCGTCAAGTTAAAAGTATTTTTTACACTTAAAAGTTTTGCTGCAATTCATTTCAGAAGTACCGAACTTCAGGACACAAAATTAATCGAATCATGAAATTACTTGCATCTCGTCGGCAATATAGTATTCTGTTTATATCAGTGTTCCTCGTTCTTCGGACAGAAGTGCACTCCATGGTACAACTTAATTAACTTTACAGACTTCTATATCTTATGGGTTTCACTTTTGATAATAATGCAAAATTCATATCTCATAACGTTTAGCAAAACTGTAACGAAAAAATGACGATTTTTACATGTTCCTCATTTCAGATTATATAGTGACCATAGTCTGAGGCTATGTGTCGTTGAGAGTGGGTTGGCTGAGGAAAAATAAATTGTTACTTTTCCATCCATCTCCACATAAGCAGGCAATCTCCAGTAGATAATACACCATAGATCCACTATGGAATCGCCCGCAGTTTAAATAATCACCTTTTTATACATTTTGTACCTTTTTAATGTGTACATACATTGTTAATTATGTTTTATGCAATCTTACTTTTATACGAATCCCTGATGACGATCCCATAAGGGATCGAAACATGTTGGATTGATTAACAGATACTGTAATATAGAACATCTGAAAATAATAGAGTGCATTTTGTTGGGTTGAGTATTGTGTGATTAAATTAGTATGGATTTACAGAGAAGTTATCGTGGGGTAATTTTAAGTATAATCCCACAATTTTCTAACCAGTCTGCCGTTATGTGGGTTGCAGGGCTGCTCCCCTGGACGTAAAGGGGCTGGTATATCGGGCTGGCCACTCATTTTCATCTAAGGCAGGGCTTGAAATGCCAGTCCCTTTCCACCATATGACTTCCATAAGGTTATGCTCCATTAACCTTTAAAGCCTAGCGGTAACTTTACGTACCACCAGGTTTAGCATTAAAAAATTCTACGTGGTGCCCACATTGCGTTTATGTGTTTTGTACGGATCTCAGAACAAACAGCAACTTTTGCCTTATAAAACATTAAGAGACTGGTTTTTATAACCGAAGTGGAGAGTGTTTACAGCGCGGTACGCACTGAGTTCTTATACGAAACAGATTACCTTTCGTCTTTAAAGAGTTAAACACAGACACAATCATATCTTTACCTACACACATTCTCAGTTTCGTGGGTAACATATAAGAGTATATTCATATATCGATTTATGCTGATTTTACAATTTTTGTTATATTCGGATACACTAAGACAATAGGTGTTTAAAGTACCACGTACTGGGAATATGGGTAAAATATATCCATGCTTTTAAAGTATTTACTTTACGTAGGGACCCACAAGGGTAGCAGTTTATTCACCTGTTGATGACAATGCAGCTAGGTTCGGAAGCAATATTTTTTTTAAGAAATGAATGATCAACAAATTCCTAAATAATATTCTCGGTTCTTAAGTTACACTTCGGTTTTTTAAATAATTAAATGCATTGAATCACGTTAAAGTATGTACGAAGATATCAGGTAGCACAGGTTTCCCAAAAATCAAGAAATCACCTAAAATTCTAGGGGCCAACAAGGCTGCATGAAGCAAGTTCCGTATTGAAGACACACACAATTATTAGGCGCCACAATGAAAATTTTATTTGCCCGGGCGATCTGGTTCCCGCGCTTTCTGCACCCTTTTGAAGAGAAACTAATATAATATATATATATATAGCTTACATGTATGAAATTTGGTATGTAAATTCTGTTAAGAAGTAAATTGGCAATCATGCTTTTTAACTCAAAACTTGTTCTTTTTAAAAGTCCTCAAACGTTCATACCAGAACACAAAGGGCCCTGATACAGTCTGCTTCCAAAGACACGAAGATAAGCGAATGTACTAAATGTTACACTGTCTTGTTCACCTTACTGTATCTCCTGTAACCTCTCTTCGCCTTTCTTTTCTTTCTTCTCATTTTTTACATCTTTTTCTCTAAGAGTCCTTTTATACCTTCTACTGGATAAAATATATCTCCGCTTTGGCCTTCCTCTAGTGCTTGCTGTCCAGTGTCTTTGCCACCGTCATGTCTGCACACGAACTGTAATGCGTTCATCTCTACTCGCCTAAACTCTTGCATCATGACTAGACGTTTCCCCGAGCAATTGCTTAACACTTCAACAATTTGCTGCAGGAAACATGTATGAGCCGATCCCAGTGGCCGCGTGGTCTAAGGCGTAGGTCTGCGGCCGAGCGCTTGCTGGGATCGTGGGTTCGAATCCCACCGGGGTCATGGATATTTGTCTTGTACAGTGTTTGTGTTGTCAGGTAGAGGTCTCTGCGACGGGCCGATCCCTCGTCCAGAGGAGTCCTACCGACTGTGGTGTTTGTCTGAGTGTGATCAAGTGAAATTACAAAAAGCCCTGGACACCTGCTGTGTACAAGGAGGTAGAAGAGGGAAGGACTAAGAGGAAGAAGAAGAAATATGAACAAGCTAGGTTATTTAATGACATTACACCTAACATCGTGACTTTCTCATATACATGGCTTTTAAATTAGTATGTCCAAAAATAAGTATGAAAACAATCGACACGAACAACTGAATTTCGGCCAAACATGTTTCATTGCCTCAGTTCCACTTTTAGAAAATTTTTCAAAATAAATACGCAGGAAGAACTGCCGTAGGAGCCCTGTGCTAATGACCAAACAAACTACAAACTACGACGAAGATATAATATGCTTCCCCGAAATGAGCCCTTTAATGTTTTATTCAAAATAAATATTGTGAGAAAAAGATAGGATTCCTGTAAAACTTACTAACAACTTATTATAGTGAAATATTAAAACCTAGTGGAAGCATGCCAGGGTTCAGGCAGTTTATAATTGAACTCTTACCAAGGAGATGCAAATTCGATCCTAGGTTAGTCCATGCAATCTTCGATCAGTGCATGTGGGATTTGGGGTGAACAGAGTGGCAGTCGAATAGGATTTTATTCGAGTACTTCCGTTTTCCCCTGTTAGTATTATTCCACAAATACTTCATATTCGTTCATTCATTCATTCATTCATCCATCCATTCATTCACATATTATCGATGCTGCATAGCCTGAGCAACAGATGGCGTTGTTAAATAACACGGTTATGTATTTATTCTGTGCATTATCTACATGTATGTATATAATATGAAAAATACTTTATGTCGTTTTTTGGTATTTAGAGCTGTAAGAAGTTTCGGGCAGTGTTAGAAAATTTCAATTTATGGAAAACGAAAATATTTGTACGTCATTCAGTATTGCAGCCTTCAGCACTGCTGAAATACTTACCTGTAGAAAGCGTTACCTTGTATTCTGTCAAGCTGTCTTTGCATAATTTTTCAACTTCAGAGCAAATATATTCAGTGAAAAGCAATTTCTAAGGGCCATCAGGGGCAGTAACGTACAAGGGTTGAAAAATGGAAAAATTTGCTGTGGATCGTTCAGCTAGAAGTAGAAAGTGTCTAATTTTCTGGTTGAAATTTCAGAGAGTTTCATAGTAGAAAAAACATTTCTGAAATAGCAACTGTGAATGAGAAATGATGAACTGTAACATAACTGGTGACAGTTTTGTTCTACTTATAAGCTACGCATTAAAACTTCAACTTTTTCTTCGTATACTGATCCCTTTTCCAATATCTTTATTTCTGTGCTCATTTCGGATTTGGTTTCTATTTATTTCATGGCTATTTCTTTGACTAATGAATGTAAAACCGATCTTGTATCCCCCTGATACCATTCATGTCGTAGAACAGACTTGACGTTTCCCTTCCTCATCTTAATGACAGTGCCTGTCATTACAAGAGTATCGAATGTCCGGTCGCCGTGTAAATCATTCATGCCTTTCCCTGCTACAAGCCTTTCGTGCTGTTCCTCTGAACCATTAAAAGAGCAAAAAAAGTCCTTCGTCAATTTGCTTTCCGTCATTTTCACATAGGCTTTTACAAAAGCGCAAGCACACTGTGGCTTATGGACTGACATGTGGGCTGAACGTTACAACAGGACAGCTAAAGGGACGGTAGAGGGTTGTCAGTAGATGTCGTTGGGAAAGAGTTCAGCCTGAGCTGAGCTGAGAAAAATGTAGTACTATTAATGCTTCTTAGGGCTGGTTACAAAAAGTAAAATATGTAAATTGCAATGCACATTAAAAATGGGAATATTTCTAAAAAGGTTAAAGAGACTTCAGACTTAAATTGGAGTTGAAAATTCAAGCCTTTCGGGGTGTCGCCCCACGTCAATTGGCAAACAGTCGTTAAGGATACTACGTTGATGCTTATTTATCTGTCGATACGACGTAATATGCCATAAGATTTGAATCTTCGGCAACACCGCAACATTAAACCCCCGCATTAAATAAAGGAACTTACTTTCAACCAGGTCTGAGTCTCCCCGCAGTTCGCTCTGTCTTCTATTTATCACTGTGTTACCAATTTTGTAACTTTCCTTTATGCAGCTCTGCAACCATATGCATCTTCCCTCCGTTTAAACTAGTTCCTTCTCTTCATGAATAAATTTTTTGCTTTCGACTAACACTCACTATAATGATATAAATATTTTCTAATATAGAAATATATAAATATACCAGAAACTTTGTGTCGTTTAATCTAATATTCTGATTGTGCTCTGAATCTATATACGGTGTAATTCAAAAAGAATTGAACACTTTCAAGAATTTATTACTGTAGATTTTCCATGGTAAACACTGATGACCCCTGATGGCGGAAAAGCGTACAACTACCAAGCTCCAAACCCTGGAAAAAAATAAGAATGTCTCTAAACTTTGATGCACACTAGATGTCCATATCGTACTTAGTTACTGTGTAATAATTTTTTAAAATTGTTCAATTCATTTTGAATAACCCTGTATATACATATGCGTGTGTATGTTTTAGCTTCACGCGACGGCTGTTTTATGCCAGAGGAAACTTACGGCAGTACGGATTAAACAGGGAGCATTGGAGGACTCTGGTATCTTCCAGGGCTTCAAACCCGAGCCTACCGGAAATAAACACCTGTTGTCGCCCTAGTTTACTGCTTTATGTCGGCACATTTCTGCTTTCATTACTTCTAAATACTTCTACAACCACACATAAAAACCAAAGAACTTATCATCAAGCACAATTTACCCAGCCCTGCCATGGCAACATGCTGCTACGTGCCACAGAACATTAAACAAATTGTAGCAAAAACTAATGCTTCTTGTTTCGGTATGACTGCGTATTACATCTAGGACACAATACAAAGTGTTTGCGAGAGCAAATATACACAGCATAGTGTAGAACTCCGTTTCATAAAGTAAAGTAACAAATAATCCTGCAATTTATAAGAGAACTTGCCTCATGCCTTTTTACAATGGCTGCAGCTAGTTACTGTAGGTTTCGTGCTTCTCTCGGGTTCTCTTGGTGATTCCGCATGGCGTGTACAAATCACTGAGTTACACAGCACCTGATTAATTGAGAGGGAGTCTTGTACCTAAAGTAAAGACTTTGGTGCTACCTCCGGATGAAATTCTCTTGAAACAACATCCTTTCTACCAACCGGACGATAGTTACCTGTTGCAGGTAAGAAGACAGCTAGCGTCAAACATGTTTAAAAATGATACGTTTTAACGATTCAGTAGGCATTAAGTTCAGAAATTTACAGAATGTGAAATGACGCGGGATTTAAAAGCAAGAAAGAAATATGTGTGAAATTTTAGGTTACCACGGGGGTAAATGATATTTTTCAAGAAAATTCAATTATTTGATTTTATACCTTGTAGAATGGAAAACAATTGAAGATATTTCAATTGAACTGTATTCATTGATTGTGAAGATAAAGACACCACGATCATTCGAAACGTCGATAATTACTGAAGAGTCGAAAAGTTGTAACGTCTCAAAAAACGTGTATCTTCAGCAACATCTCAACCAGAACCTGTAACCTCGCATTATATCTTCCGTGTTACGGCTTATATCAGGGACGGACGGAGAGACATAAAGAGAGAGAGAATTTATTTTCGAAATGGGGTAGAAGGCAAAGATTCCCCTGTCCACGCGAAGAAGGAGTAAGTAGGGAGTATAAGTACGGTTCCACTCATTCTCAACATAGCACGATTTTAAGCATGTCACTGCACTTTGGGGGCCAGTAATTAGCAGGTTTTGAAGAGTGACACTGCACCCTGGGGGCAGTAACTTACTTGTCTAGTAATTTCTTTGAGTTCAAGCATAAAGGAAAAGAAAGGATGCGAGTAGACACTCTATTGAATTCGGTTCGTTTTTTCATAGTATTTTGAATCCATTTAAGTGCACTTTGATTTGAAGATTTTGTCCTTCTGGGATATGATTCTGTAATGATGGAGGAGGGTGTGACCATTCCAAGGATGTAGTGCACTTATCTTCAGAGTCAAGTAAAAGGACTGCTTAAAAAGCAACCAGACTTTAACCATCAGTAGGACTCTTGTCAGAACCTCAACTTTTGCAAATTTTACTATAGAATTTTGAGCTTCTCGTCCCGGAGAGTACTTCCTACTGTGACGCTGCGGATTATGAAGACGTTTATACTTACTCTGTTAGGGACGCCATGGACAATGTGACAGAAAATTGTTCCCAAACCTTTACATTTTTCTGCAAGACTACGTGATACCTAAACTAATAACTTAATATTAATTTTTTCAAAATATTTCTCAATTATATACTTTCGATTACAGGCAGTTTCATTGTTTTGTGAGCGGAGCATTTGTAGTTGGTACAGAATTAAGTTTATATCAAACTGTCTGCAAAATAAAGACTTTTGTTTTTCCTCAGCCGATCCTGTGATTGGTACTAAAATTCTCAGACGAAGGATTGAATCCAGGAGACAGAGAGACCGAACTGAAGATAGAATTTACTGCCACAGCTGGAAGTCGTGTTTCTCCCATGACGGTTTTCCAAAGCACCCTCTCAACGTGTATGAAGGAATTCTACAGTGTTACGTAGCTTACAATACAGAACTCGGCGAATCCCTCACTAAGCACGCATATAACTTTGCCTTAGAAGTTTATATTGTAACAGAAACATTGTGGGATTGAAACTTTGAGTTATGAAATTAGTTACTTTAACAAGAGGAGACAGGGCGTGTGTCTGAGTGCCTTTACTTGTGATGGAAACCGCACGGCGTTTTGTTTGTGGACAGCATTGCAAAATACTCTTTGCCGCTTAAATACGATTAGGAAGTCGGTGCAGTCATGAGTATAAGCAATATAAAGCAGAATAAGAAGAATAAGGAGGAGAAGAAAGAGGAGAGGCAGAAAATGAGGAGGAGGATAAGAAGAAAGAGAAGAAAGAGTAGAAGAAGAAAGGGGGAGAATAAAGAGGAGAATGAGGAAGAGAAGAAAAAGGAGAGGAACGGAGAAGGAAAAGAAATGGGAGCAGGAGGAGAAGGAGAACGAGGTGAAGAGGAGGAGAAGAAAGATGAGGTGGAGGAGAAGAAAGAGGAGGGGAGGGGGAGAAGGAAAAGAAGTGGGGGATAAGGAGGAGAAGAAAGAGAAGAGGCAGAAAATGAGGAGCAGGATAAGAAGAAAGAGAAGAAAGAGTAGAAGAATAAAGAGGGGAGAAGAAAGAGGAGAATGAGGAGGAGAAGAAACGAGAAGGAGGGGAACGGAGAAGGAAAAGAAATGGGAGCAGGAGGAGAAGGAGAACGAGGTGGACAAAGAGGAGGAGAAGAAAGATGAGAAGGAGGAGAAGAAGAAAAGAGGAGGGGAGGGGAGAAGGAAAAGAAGTGGGAGGAGGAGAAGAACGAGGAGGAGAAGCAGAAGAGTACCGTAACCCACAGTATAGCGCCAGGCTCACGTAAAGCCCATGAAAGTCTATGAATGAAAATTCCGCATTGTAGATTATTTCGATTTTCCGCCACACTCTATGTACCGGCATACTCTATATACCGGCACAAATTGCGGTGACCAAATATTGGCGCTACATCCGGGTTCGTGTGCTGACTTATTTCCCTCTGTATATGCCTATTTTTGCAGCAAATTTTCTAAAGAAAAATACCTGACTTCTTATGTTATTTTATTACAATTAATAAAAGTTGTTCCTACACACACCATGAAAGCGTATGGGGGAAAATGGAATTACAGCTCCACTCATTCTTAACTTTGGAAATATAGACGGGATAAATTGCCAACCTCATGCTTAGAACGCTTTATCACATAGCAAAACGACAGGAATTACAGTTAGAATAAGATAATTGGTGGGTCACAGTGCAGGTCTGGACGCTTTCGTGAAGGGGGTATATTGCTTCTCCTAAGCACTATTCCTCTGACGTCCATCCCGTAACCTAATTCACTACACCTACTACTTTATTCCAGCTTCTAGCTTGTATGTGTCGTTCAACTTTTTTACACCCTGTATAACCTGGCTTTCAAATGGATATATCAACAGCTACAAAATAACACATCAGATTAGGCAGTGTTAGTGACGCGCTTGTTACGATGGTGGAGAATACGATGTCCTGACATTGTAACTAATGGTTAGGTACTGTTGTGAAACTGTCGTACTTGGGATATTGATAGAGTTCGTCTGTATGGGTATGCGGACGCGTGGCCTAGCAGAGTGAATACGGTATTGACAACCCACGCTGGCAAAGCATTACTGACGATATATGCAGTTTGTTCTGTAGTGTACACTCACAGGATATATAGTCCCTACCTCTGCTCTGACCCACTTTCCATACTATGTGTTCAGTTCTTCGTAAATGTAAATACTGTAATGACACAAGGAAGAACACGGAAAATAATGTAACAGACAGAAACTTATTGTGCTGGTTAAACAAATACACGTATTATTTAGCTGTTTTGTCTAAGGCGTATGTCTGCGGCCCCTTGCTTGCTGGGATTGCGGGTTCGAATCCCACCGGCGGTATGGGTCGTGTCTCTTATGAATATTTTCTGTTGTTAGGTATAAGTCTCTGTGACGGGCCAATCCCTCGTCCAGAGGACTCCTACCGAGTGTGTGTGTATGTGTGTGTGTGTGTGTGGTGTGTTATTGAAAGTGATCAGGTGCAACAATAACTCTCTGCACATACTGTGGGTATGTAGAAGAGGTCAAACTAAGAAATAAAGGAATTAGCTGTATTAGATGCATGCTTAACCCTTTAAAGAAGAAGCGTATCTGTTTTATATAAGGACTCAGTGCGTACCGCGCTGTAAACACTCCACTTCGGTTACAAAAACCAGTCTCTTAATGTTTTATAAGGCAAAAGTTGCTGTTTGTTCTGAGCTCCTTACAAAACACATAAACGCAATGTGGGCACCGCGTAGAATTTTTTTAATGTTAAACATGGTCGTATGTAAAGTTACCGCTAGGCTTTAAAAGGTTAAAGACTCAGCGTATCTGTTTTATATAAGGACTCAGTGCGTACTGCGCTGTAAACACTCTCCACTTCGGTTATAAAAACCAATCTCTTAATGTTTTATAAGGCAAAAGTTGCTGTTTGTTCTTTAGGGCCCAAAATCAACAACATTCACTTCCACAAATGCTTTCATAGTGTGCACAGACGCAAATTTACCTTTACCTTTACCCTTACATTCCATAGAGTAATGCCAATTTTTAATAATATTACAGTGTTATGGAATGTTACGCCATGTGATTTAGTAAACACGTATCTACCATATTAGTTCCTTATATTTGCCGTTGCGATAATTTGAAATACGATATGATTCTTATAGTAATCATATGCAGACCTTAATTTTGCCGCGACAATTCATTATAAATTTCTTACAGGTTAGCAGTCATCACTTTTTGGTATTGTGACATTCCAATTACGAGCTGTTTTGTGATTGTAAGCAATTTTGTAGAAAAAAACAAAATATTATTTTTCGTATGAAATATAATTACAACCTTTTCAACTGTGTAATTTTAAGTTTAGATATTATTCTTAAGTAAAAGGAAATATATTTTTAATTTTGTTTCAAAATTAACTACCGGTTAAGTTTCCAGGAAACCCTTACGTCACGATGGCATTATTTTTATGGTCGAGGTATATCTTTTGAAACAACCAGGTTGCCCTTAATCACAGAAAGTCATTAATTTATGGTTAGGAAACACTGGTGCGAGAGCTCGCTTTACAACCAGTCTCCTTGTTACGTCTTCATTAAGAGACTGACTTTTACATTTAAAAATATACATAGAACAAAAAATTGCAATATAAAACATAACCGAGAGACCGCGTTTTAGTACACACCCTGCCAAAATTCAAAACGTTAATAACAGGCATCAAAACTCGACTTCTAAGGAACACTTTTATTTTGTCGGGAACCAAAAAAAATCATGTAATTAAAATCGGCTTTTAAGTTCAAGAAAATGTGGCTATACGAACCCGAAAAAATTACAAAAGCAGTGAAATGTTAACCTGTAATTACTGAAGTTAAAGCCACAAATCTCAGCAAAAAAAAATTACAGGTATATTTTACCCCAAGTTTAATTTCAATTTGTGATACTAAATACAGTACTCATTCCTGGCAGTGGCCACCGTCTACACAAAGGTGTTCAATTTCAGATACACACTTTCTACAGAATCAAGGTACCTCCTCTGATTTCAAGCCAAATAAATTTTTCAGCAATCTGTCCTCAAAAATGTCAACAAATTTTCCTGCTGGAAAATGATAGACCAAGATTGACACCCATACAAAACGCGTGCAAATTTTATTGCTCCCCCCAACACACACTCAATCACTATTGTACTGGCGTCAACTGCACTTCATCTGACCCTTCAGTCTGAAGTCCTGTACAGAGGTATGGCGCAGTAGGCTATGGTTAATAACAACACATTGATTGATTGATTAATTAATTAGCCTGGCTTCAGTAATTACGAACAGCTCACGTAACCCATTGTTGGTCTCAGTCGATTTTGAAGTCCGTTTATCAGAGAGTATTGCTAGGCGGACATCCATATGCTAAGGAAAAGCAACGAGAATAAACACTATAAATTCAATTTAGGATTTCCCTAATTGCTACAGGCCTTTGTGACAGGCCGATCTCTAGGGAAGTCCTATCGAGTGTGGTATATATCCGTGTGTGTGATCAGGTGAAAAAATATCCCTCTACGCCTAAAATAAATAGGCTGAATAGGTGTGGGTGAAAACAGTTTCTGTAATGATGTAATGGTATTTAGATGAATATACAATGCAAATCAGTTTGAATATCGGAAGTTATTAACGTCAATGTTAAATAAATACTTCACAAATCATCTGGTACTACAGTCTTGGCACGTAAAATTAAAGACAACATTTTCTGGTGTATTTGCAGCTGAGTTTAATTCACTTTGCTTTAAGTGGTTAAACGCAAATTTCTCTGTCGCAAAGATTTCAGTAGCCAAGCTTTTATAATAAAACGAACCCTTCTCCAGAATTGCTTCTTTAATACACTTGCAAAATAAATGTTAACATTTATTTCCGTTAGGCTGGAGATTCGAGGACACGCATCCCTCTAACTAATTAACTAACTAACTAACTAACTAACTCCATGGAGCAGAGGCCTTCTTGAGAAGCTAACAGTTTCTCAGCTAGTCAAGAAATTCCCCGCATTTTATGGAACCCAGAGGTTCATTACCGCATTAACAAGAGCCCGCCACATGTCCCTATCCTGAGACAGATCAATCCAGTCCATGCCCCATCCCACTTCTTGAAGATCCATTTTAATATTATCCTCCCATCTACGCCTTGGTCTCTCACGTGGTACACGCATGTCTAGTGTCATAAAAATAACAGTACTGTTCAAAAAGCCTAGATGCATTTTACTCTTTACTTATTTACTTGTGTACCCAACTTAGCTTGCTAGACTTAGCATATGTGAGAAGGCAGCCACCGTCTCTTCTGTCGTCTTTCAAATTCTCCGTCCAGACTTCTCGCGTCCTTCTTCGTCTCACCCATATGCGTCTTCATAAATAAATAAAGAGAATTACATTATATTTATTATATAATTGCCTATACGTATTGGTTTCCCTCTGCTACATTCCCCTATCCTCATTAACGCCATATATCTTTAAGTTCGAAGAACGCGGATTCACTGAAAGCAGTGTTAACCATTTTACGTAAGCAAAAATATGAAATCACTGAGATAAGAGCAGGATACTTAAAGTAATAATTTAAATTCACTCATGGTTGTTATCAGTGTAACCAGAACCATCTTCGTTCTACAGTCTCATAAGTCACAGAATAAAGAAACCACACGCATGCGAGGTTAATGGTAGAAGAAACCCGTGCCAGGCGGTGTTATATGTTAAACTGTATTTTAATACTTTAAAGAAGAAGCCTATCTGTTTTATATAAGGACTCAGTGCGTACCGCGCAGTAAACACTCTCCACTTCGGTTATAAAAACCACTCTCTTAATGTTTTATAAGGCAAAAGTTGCTGTTTGTTCTGAGATCCGTACAAAACACATAAACGCAATGTGGGCACCACGTAGAATTTTTTAATATTAAACCTGGTGGTACGTAAAGTCACCGCTAGGCTTTAAAAGGTTAAATATTATAGCTCACAAATGAAACACAATTTCTCATCCTGTACCTACAGGAAGCGTGTGTATCTAATTTGAATAGAAGCAAATTATATTTCTTGACACCCTGTGACCCTATTGATTTGTTATAAATCTGTTACGTTAGTCATTTTGTTATGAAAAATGTGATTGCAATTCTCTTCGTCATTGTTTCGTTCCGATATCGAGGACTGTTTAATCAACTGGCCTCAAATAATTGTTATCGGTTGCGTAACGAAATGGAAGGTCTCCCGGTATATGCATTAAAACTGACCCCAAAATATACCAGACACGTAAATAAGGCACGGGTACAATGCAGTGTATTAAACGTTGAAAACAATCCTTTATCCACTATCTCTTTTTTCAGGACGCTCCGTGATACAGGCTGGTTTGTAATGTTGTGTTAGAGGGTGTCTCTTTTATCGTGTCCCACAGCACAGCAGCTTTATCACATTTTTTACACTCCGGGACATTCTAAGACAGCTTTGGTGCCCAGGCACCCGATAGAAGGCAAACCCTGTGTTGAGGAAAATGTCTTGTAGTAGGTTTAATCCGTCTTTCCAGGCTTTGATGTATCTCTGCCTTTATTTACGACATGTAACCGTACGTCAGAAGTACCTTACATTGCGCCGACTTCGAAACATCCCTATTAAAAAATCTGCAAAAATTCACATTATCATTTCGTCTCGTTTCGTAGTCCTTATCTCTTCTACCTACCCACAGTAGGTGTCGAGGTTGTTTGTTTTCACTTGATCACATTCAGACACACACCACAGTCGGTAGGACTCCTCTGGACGAGGGATCGGCCCGTCGCAGAGACCTCTATCTGACAACACAAACACTCACAAGAGACAAACATCCATGCCACCAGTGGGATTCGAACCCATGATCCCAGCAAGCCCTCGGCCGCAGACCTACGCCTTAGACCGCGCAGCCACTGGGATCGGCATGTTCACATTATCCTGCACCTAAAATCCAGCGGTGATACAATCGAAAACATGAAGACGATCATGTTATATTCATACCTATCTGTAGACTGGCCTTGTAAACGAATCGATACAAAATCACTGAAAACTTAAACTCATCTACGTAGTACTTTAACCCTATAAGACGAAGCCCATCTGTTTTATATAAGGACTCAATGCGTACCGCGCTGTAAACACTCTCCACTTCGGTTATAAGAACCAGTCTCTTAATGTTTTATAAGGCAAAGTTGCTGTTTGTTCTGAGATCCGTACAAAACACATAAACGCAATGTGGGCACCACGTAGAATTTTTTAATTTTAAACCTGGTGGTACGTAAAGTTACCGCTAGGCTTTAAAAGGTTTAAACACACTAATGTTGTTCGTATTAAAAAGCCCAATTCATTAATATTATTCTGTTGAGCAAATATTGTTCTCAAATCTCTAAAAAAAATACAAATATTCGTGGGATTTGAAGTGATCATGGTGACAAAGATGATAAGCAGAGAACGTACTAGCATTACTTTATTAATTCAATGCCTTTCGCAACTGTGCACGCAGAAGAGAGTAACCTCCCTCATCGGTAAAGGAAGAGTTGTACGTGCTAAAGCCACGGAGACATAGATCCAGGTACAAGCAGAATTACTAATTACACGAGACTGTATGTTCTCATGGCTTGTGTGTACGGACGTTGTGATCACTGTTCTAGCCGGATGTACTCGTCGTCTCTATCTCTAGACGGAGACTACAAATTTGTTACACGGTACCAAACAACGCGGCATCAAATAAATACGCATTATTGGTAAAATTAAAATTTGATGTGGAAAGAAGGTTTCACCCTTATACTTCAAATTTCTGAGGTCACGAATCAAGGAATTTTACATATATGTCAGTGATTAAATGAAAGTAGTTTACATACGGCAAAATGTCACTAGAATCTATTTCACACCTAGAAAAAAATCGGCGCACAGCGACGTTCCCTCTAATTTTTCTTACAGCTGCGCGGACCTGCTATTGCTCTAAGCAGAGAATTTTTACACGACCTGACAAGAGCTTTTTGTAATATGCACAATAAGAACATTTACAATGAAAATTGAAACATCCCAGCTGCGCGGCAACAATTCAGTGTGAGCAGGAGAATTTTAGTTAGTGCGCAGCCGCGCCCCCGCCTAGGTTAGAGGGAACATTGGTGCAGAAATACAAAGTGACTTTCATTAAAGTACCATGAGAGAAAGAGTAAGCTGAAGATATTGAGGCACAGAAGGATGAAGTGCCCATTAAACCGTTCAGCCAGAAATCACCTAAGTACGTCACAACTCCAACCTACGTCCAAGAAAACAGTTCAGCCAGAAGTAAGTACAAAGTTTCTTAGCGACATTTTCACTCACCGAAGCGCCTCTCTGTAGTGTTTAGTGGCCAAGTCAAGCTGTCCTGTGTCCCTCAGGAAGTTGGCGAAATTATAGTGCAGTTTCGCGTTGTGAGGAAGCGTCTTCAGTCCGGCTCTGGAAAGCAAAAGTTACGGTTAGATTTGCGCCCTCCTCTTAGTGTATGTGGAGAAGCCACACCCACAGATATTCCCTACATGACACCTCAGGCAAATATCTTGCAGGAAACTTCACCATAATTTCCACCTTGGACAAACATCAACACGAGGAGATCATGGTCAACCTCTCGGACGCTCAATTTAGGCTACTCTACGTACACAGAGGCGGAACTGACTGCTAAGTCCCGACAAGGTCAATACATTCCGCGAAAGGGATACCACGCCTTAATGTTAGCAGGATTGTTAGAACCAAACGTGAGAAACTGAACCCAATAAAATCACATAACTTGATTTTACAACAGCAGATTTAACCCTTTAAAGACGAAGCGTATCTGTTTTATATAAGGACTCAGTGCGTACCGCGCTGTAAACACTCTCCACTTCGGTTATAAAAACCAGTCTCTTAATGTTTTATAAGGCAAAAGTTGCTGTTTGTTCTGAGATCCGTACAAAACACATAAACGCAATGTGGGCACCACGTAGAATTTTTTAATGTTAAAACTGGTAGTGTGTAAAGTTACCGCTAGGCTTTAAAAGGTTAAGACGGCTTATTATAAAACTATGTAATCGAACCTCAACGCTTAACATAACCACGTTCGCTATAATAGCAATTATGGAAGAAGGACTCAGGGTTTAATCCTTACAGACTCTCCAAAATAATATTCAGAAAAATAATCCACCGCACAATTCCAGCGCCCTGGTCGCAGTAACATATACAGAATCTATCCACTTGACAACTCCTGTACACCTGCGACAATGTCTAGAAACATATCTCGCTGACATAACCCGCTGTACATGCTATAATAACACGTCTAAAGTGGCATCCTCTGCCCAGTCACAGCATGCAGACATTTATAAGCTGAACTCACCTGATGAGAGCCTGCCGCGATGCCCAATCCCTGTTCCGAGCCACAGTTCGGCCGCAAAACACCAGCAGCAGCACAATACCGGCACACAGCAGTAGTGACCTCTGGCGGATGAATGTACCCCACAGCAATTGGGCGCCATACACCAGTAGTAGCACCATGCCCAGGCTGAGAAAACAATAGGTCTCTCCCTGTAAGTGCTTCCTGAGGTACAATGATACATTTAAACTATGTCACTGTGAGTAAAAATACTTTTGTTTGTGACAGTAGTAAAATTTCAGACAGTCATGAATTAGATGTGTAAAACACACAAATATGGAGTATCTTCAAGACAGAAGTGGGCGAGGTTTACATTCCTATCTGTCCCTTCAAAACCTTTTATATTCAGTTCCAAAAGCCTTGACTCTCAGGAAGGGACATGAGGAGTCGCTGGAGAACCACATGCTTCTCGTAAGTACACGATACACCAATAAACAGTCTGTTGCCTGTATTTGGCTCGCAATATGAAAGATAAACAGGCAGCGTGTGTTTACCTGGGGATATACAGCAGCCTCTCCGCCACAACGAACCCCACAGTGACCACCAGGTTGGCTGCAGGTAGAAAGGGTATTACCAGGAATAGGCTGCCGAGTAGTAAGGGCGGATGCTTCTGTTGCTAGAAACAAGTGCAATAAGAATATTTTAACACATAACTTACCTTTCATATTTCAAATTCGGGATACCTAAAAATAAGGCGCAGTTTTAAAAATATAGGTATAGATGCAACCATATATATCACAACAGCTGCACCACAATTAGACATAATAACATATAAATATGTCTTAAACCTCCTACAAGTTTTAGCCTTTTTCGGCCATCTTCAGAGAGGAATTCAGCAAAGAAAAATACAATAATGGATACTTAAGTGATAGATGTGAAATAATAAGAGTTAAGATACGAATATTGAAATGATTAAAAAATTTAAAAATTACATTACAGGATTATATCTTCACAGTTATTATTTGAAATGGAAACAGATATCTATTTTGGAAATTCATCTTATTTCTCAGGAATATGTCCTGGAAATATCAAAATAATAAAACGTACTAATATATACACTGATATATTATGGGAGTTAAGAATTATAAGATTACACTTGCCACTTCTTACCAGAGAGAATGGAGCCTGAGTACGGAAATCTATGAATAATTTGAAGACAAAAACACTAATCACCAACAAATGCACAAAGAGAGTTTTATCATCAATCGTAACACACTCCTACATGTTTCGACCCTGCTGGGTCATATTGAGGGAGAGACTTTTTGTTGTCGTTACACTAAGGTTGCACCTTATAGTTGAGTGAGAATGTGCTGTTGACTGTGTACTGCGTTGTTTTTGGAGGCGTG
>BLKM01008761.1:0-43939 GCA_013340265.1 Coptotermes formosanus | reverse complement strand
CACGCCTCCAGTACACAGTACAAAGTCAACAGCACATTCTCACTCAACTATAAAGTGCAACCTTAGTGTAACGGTAACGAAAAGTTTCTCCCTGAAGATGACCCAGCAGGGTCGAAACATGTAGGAGTGTGTTACAATTGATGATAAAACTCTCTTTGTGCATTTGTTGGTGATTAATGTTTTTGTATAGTATAGTGCACGGACACGGAACACATTAAATTTCAAGACAATTTGTCCATCCTCAGGATTGAGGAAAAAGCAGAAAATATTTAAATACCACTACACATCAATATCCCACAGAGTGTATGAAAGTACGGCCCGTATTGCAGTATTTCAGGCGAGAAGGTATTTTAAAAATCACTCCGCAAATGAATAAACTGTATTTCACACAGTGACATATCAAATATGTTACTGATATAAATTTTCGCCCCTTAATTCAACACTTCTAAGTTTCTAATAATTTTCTCTTATACGAGTAAACACGTTTCCTATTCACGCCTGACAGGGAGGCCTCTGAATTGGCAAATCCCCCATCTCAAAACAGCCACCATGAGTCTGTGGCTAAAGAGTGACGGGACCTTTAGTATTGTAACAGTTATTCAGCGATTTAGTAAGGCAGATTAATGGAACACAATACCAGGTAATTCCAGTCCACACTGTAGCCATATAGCTTATGCCCATCATTCAAAGTCCACTTTGTTAACAAGTAGCTATTGCAGTCCTATGAAAGGCAGGACAGCTTGGTATATTAATGTACTTGAAGCCACAACACACCAAATACCAAAAAGCAAATCATAAGCTCCAAACTAACGGACGAAATTAACCCTTTAAAGACGAAGCGTATCTGTTTTATATAAGGACTCAGTGCGCACCGCGCTGTAAACACTCTCCACTTCGGTTATAAAAACCAATCTCTTAATGTTTTATAAGGCAAAAGTTGCTGTTTGTTCTGAGATCCGTACAAAACATATAAATGCAATGTGGGCACCACGTAGAATTTTTAAATGTTAAACCTGGTCGTACGTAAAGTTACCGCTAGGCTTTAAAAGGTTAAAGACTGAATACATGTTTTTTTGCTCTAAAATTATACCTTGTTGAAATTTATACAAGAAAGTTTCCACAGACACGTGCCTGAGAGAAATTAACAGATGTACACAGTGGGTTCAACAGAGGTCCATCTGCAGTATTGCTTCAGCATGTACTGGACAAACTGTCGCACGATTCGTACAAGAAATCATCATTGCTAATTTCAGTAGAGGCTGTCATACACCCAGCGCCAAATCATTATTGCTGATGACAGCAAAAAAATGTAAAGTTCACCCTATAATCTTAAATAGATGCACCGAAGGGGATTGAAGGTATGTCTCCACATTTTCTTTAACCTTGGCGCTAGATGGGGGTGGGTGGTTAAGGCAAAGCTGCGGCCACTTTTCCCTGGGAATGAGCCGTTACCTATTTTGTCGGAAGTTGGGTGAGTCCCAGGGCCGGTTAAGAGGGTGCGGGAAATCTCGCCTCCACCGGGATTCGACCCTGAACGGTAAAGATCGTACCAACTTGCTATACCGACTGATCTAACCTGGCCGATGCTGATGACAGTACTCGCCCGCATTAATCCAGCGCCAAATCATCATTGCTAAAGAAAATACACGTCCCTATATACTTAGGGCCAAATCGTCATTGCTGATTCGAAGACCGGCATCTGCCCACGGCCGACGGCTGATAAACATTAAGTAGGATATTTTGTGATTATCATCCCGTTGTGTTAATTTGTGACAAAGAAGGACTTAAATACCTCAAAACACAATTAATTTGCATTACGTAGTTTCATTGTGGCAACATGTTTCGGCCTAATTCCGTCTTCTTCAGGTTATTAATGTAAAATTCATAAAAGTATTGTATACAAATGTAACAGATGGTAATAAAAACTGAGATTTCGATTTTAAAATTCGCCCGAAAAATGACGAAGGACAGTGTATTTGTGCATCAGCTCCAATACCTTGCAATAATGTCAGACTGAACTTGGCCAACCACCAGACCAAAACAATAATTAACCCTTTAAAGACGAAGCATATCTGTTTTACATATAAGGACCCAGTCCGTACCGCGCAGAAAACACACTTAGTCTCGGTTATAAAAACCAGTCAGTTAATGTTGTGTAGGGAAATGATCGCTGTTTGTTCTGAGATCCACACAAAACACATAAATACACTGTGTGGGCAGAACGTGGAATTTGTGAATGTTAAACCTGGTGGTACGTAAAGTTACCGCTAAGCTTTAAAAGGTTAAAACGGAATAATGACCAACTAACTACTTACAAAATACCAACAAGGCTACGCAACATACATGTTTCCACAAACTCGTTACCTCATAGCGTCCTGTGATATCTGATACAGAAGCACAACAAAACAATCATTCACAAATTATAGGTGATTGTTTCAACATTTTAACCTTTTAATGTGATATTCCATGTTTTAAGTATTATAAAACAAATTAGGACATTGCAACATGTGCTGATTTAATTGTAAACGTGAAACATCAGTTTTAATACCACCTAACGTAATTGTATACAAGCTAAAGGTAAAACAGTCCCATTACAGGCCGGGAGAGGCCCACAGGGTTCCAGGAGGTCGAGGCTCCCAGATTTCTAGACAGTTGGCACTTGAAGGTGGTAAGGTTGTCAGCCCTACGCACCGGCCGCGTTTCCTGGTATTCCTGGTACCCTTTTCTGTTAGAAGCTGAGTCTAATGACACCATCGGGAGTCGAACCCGTGACCTTCTGGTTTGTAGCGCAGTGCCTCAACCAACTGCGCCACCGCAGCCCCAACTGTATACAAGACGTCTATGAAATTTATATTAATGCCCTGAAGATGAAAGTATTTTGTCGAAACATGTTGCCGCAATAAAGTATATTACACATACCAGTTTTCTTACTGTATTTTAAGTCTTCTTTATTGAATAGGCTATTACAAGCAGTATTTGGAACAGAGTCAGCACGTGTAATATTTTTTGTACGGGGAAATTAATTAAACTTATGAAAAAAGGATTTAAAAATACACTTAAGAGAATTCCCATCGTAACTAATTAATTATGCTGATTCTAACAAACGTTTTAGGAAATTAATATTGATCCCAGTCTTTTCACAGTGAAGGTCCTTACCTGTCTGTGTGCCTACACAGAACACTGAGGCAGCCCTGAAATTGCCATTATAAATTTTACTTCATAGTAAACAAATCACCCATTCAAGCGATATGCTTGTAAATGCCACAGTACAATATTCAATAACGATACAATAGATGACTTTATTATATTGGTAGAGACGTAACGTGGGCACCATAATGGGCACGGCGTATTTTGTTGAGCAGCTTGGGAAATAATGTATATTGGATAGCTGATATGCTTTAGACATGACCAATTATGCAACAAAAGGCAATAACGTTGTTGAGGGACATACAAATACACTCAGTACCTTTATATATGGACAAATCAATGTGAAATGGAGTAAAGTACCGTCTAGCTTCTGTCAGTTTAGAACTTATAAAATACAGAATCGATTTAAATAGGAAGATTTGCCCACTTTCAATTCAAGATACAGTACACGTAGGTTGCTAGGTAGCTTAAGGACACTCCTGCAGCTCCAGGAGGTATATAAGGTCGAACAATGAAAAGGCGAAGGAATAGCATCTAGAGTGGAATTTGGTGGAAGAGGTTTTTGTTTATTGTAAAGGTACAATCCCTTTATTCGCACGGACAGACTGAAGTGACAAACAAAATTCTCAATGTGAAAGTAGGTTCTTACAGCTCTAACAATGGAATATTTTTGGATGTGACGCCACATACTTTCGTGGCACTTCACAAGGCTTTCGTCCTCCGGGATGTTGATACGCTAGGGAAAAGTCTGCACTTTGTTCGACACGAAGGTGTATAGGGAGAGTAGAGATACAACTCCACACATTCTTCACCTTTTAAAGCCTAGCGGTAACTTTACATACGACCAGGTTTAACATTAAAAAATTCTACGTGGTGCCCACATTGCGTTTATGTGTTTTGTACGGATCTCAGAACAAACAGCAAATTTGCCTTATAAAACATTAAGAGATTGGCTTTATAACCGAAATGGAGTGTTTACAGCGCGGTACGCACTGAGTCCTTATATAAAACATACGGTCCGTCTTTAAAGGGTTAAATTCGGCATTGGACGGAGTTGGGCGGTTGGTCATCTAAAGCCCCAGCCGTTTTATTCGCGAAGAAATAAGTACCTGTACTTACTGAATAGGAGAGGCGGTATAACCAGGGGATGGTCTGGAGTTTGTAGGGAACCGAGTAAATCTCTGCAAAAGATCTCATTCAAAATCGAAAATGATCCTGTTTATGTTCTAATCTAGTAAGCCGTCTCTTAAAAAGAGTCGTCCGTTCCATCGGCGAAATGTATATGAATAAAATTGCACAGGAGTGTTAGAAACATTTCTTGCCCCCCCCCCCCCCCCCCATGGTGCAACAGCCCTCAGTGGGTCAGGGCCTCCTCATTACCAAAGCTTCGCGATCACACTCAGACACACACCACAGTCGGTAGGACTACTCTGGACGAGAAATCAGCCCGTCTCAGGGACCTCTACCTGACAACACAAACACTGTACAAGACAAACATCCATGTCCCCGCTGGGATTCGAACCCACGATCCCAGCAAGCGAACGGCCGAAGACCTACGCCTTAGACCGCGCGGCCACTGGTATCGGCGGTAGAAGAAATTAAGCATAATTATCAGTCCTTCAATTTGAACCCAATTCACATCGTTAGGTATTTCCTTGTAACGTTTCGATGTTATCTATGTCGGAGTCAAGTGGTGTTTACGATAGATTTTAAACTGAAATTTAATATGAATTTCTTATTTCCCTGTACATACTGAATACTAGGTTTGTTCCATCCTTCTTGGTTTATAAACCTCACAACATTAAATAATGGGTGTATATTATTAAAATTCATATTAATAAATGAAATAAAATGGCATTCACATCGGCTAGTCTTCTAGTGAACACAAACGATTCACATTAGTTTGGTCCTGAAGCACAAAAACAAAAGAAGGAAAGCATCCTAGAAATAAGAGAATATTGTTTTCAAAATTGGTCACCAGAACGAAAAAAAAAACGAGAATGGGCACTAATATTGAATACATGTTAAAGTTTTGAAAACTTAAAACTTGTTTGAGTGATGTCAGAGGAGGATCAATGACATATGTTCACCAGAAGCACCCAGAAAAGTCACCCGTACCTTACGGAAAGTTGATCTAAGACCAAATCATTAAGAAATGTAAAATTTATGTGTTTTTCTTAAGATTCTTGCAGTGAAAAATACTCTGTGCCATTGTGACAAGATATTGCTCCACAAAAGATAAAAATTACGTTATGAGAATATCAGTCACTTCCTTCAGAATTCGTTACAAGATAGCCATTGCAAAAAAAAGAGGGAGATCTGAAAGTTTCCATAACCTTTTTCTCTTTTCACATTTTTTACCCTTCTGTCATTCTGTGACTTTCAATGGTTCAAATGATTATCAGTGATTTTATCTCCTTTTAATGTTCCGTTCTCTTTTTCTTGTTCTTCTTCTATAAAACTTCCAATTTAATTCCTGCGATTTATTTCCTATCAAGTGGGCCTCTATTTCACACACATTCGTCTGATCAGGAAATCCACTCTCATTCCACGAACCCAAAGCCTAACAATTTCCACAAACACTGCAATTGCACTGTGTAGCTCAAAACTTCCCCAACACCTCACCTGTCACAGAGCTGAATACCTCGCTAGCGTCAGGTATCCACAGCGCTGTGGTTCAAGGTTCTGCTCGGACCTTTAGTCCCTTGAAGAAAAAATCACTACGTTCACTCTTAACCCGGACACAGAATACCGCTTGACGTAGCGTACTATTCCAGACCCGAAGCCTCTGTTTTATATTATTTTCCTGTTCTTGAAGCCTAAAGACCTGAGGGAAGACGGCCACTTGGAAGACCCAGGCGTAGATGGGAGGATAATATTAAAATGGATCTTCAAGAAGTGGGATGGGACATGGACATGATTGGGCTGGCTCAGGATAGGGACAAGTGGCGAGGTCTTGTGAATGAGGTAATGAACTTCCAGGTTCCATAAAATGCGGGGAATTTCTTGACTAGCTGAGAAACTGTTAGCTTCTCAAGAAGGCCTCTGCTCCATGGATTTAATTAGTTTTTCCTTGAAGCCTAAGGAGTCGAGATAGAGTAGCCGATGTAGTGACTAGGCTACTTGCTGTGCGATACGAGTTTCGAATCCTGGCATTGGCAAGAAATTTTCCTCTTCTCCAAAACATACAAACGTGCTCTGAGGCCCACCCAGTATTCAGTTCGATGGGCAACTAGGTTCTTTCATGGGAATAAAGTGGCCAGTGCCTTAAGTTGACTACTCGCCTCAATGTAGCGCAATATTTTAAGTATGAGTGGAGCTAAACCTCCCTTTCTCTTATACGCCTTAAAGGAATGGACAAAAATATATTTACCTTGCATAGCACTCCGAAGGAAATCCTCCTTTACAAATCGGCCAGCCAAAATCTGTGTATTTTCACATAGAGAATATCTCAGAAAATAGTGGACAAAATTGAACGACGTGATCTGACGCAATCTTCTGCGGTAACAAATCTTATACTAACATGTCTGCTACTGGGGTCTGCTACAGAGTAACAAATTTATGTTCGTTCGAAGCGTGCGAAGGGTTCTGATATCGAACCCTGCTCACGTCTGTTCATGTAACACTTTTCATACATTTCTCCATTAAAAAACTTGTGTTGGGTCATCCCATTGTGTCAACATATAAATAAAAACACATAAATTAAAATACCGTCAGACACAGCACCACATATATTGGGCATTAATACATTACATATACGACATGTTTCGATCCATACTGAGTCATCATCAGGTAAAATGTAAATAATGATTCAGTATGAATCGAAACATGTCGTACATGTAATGTACTAATACTCGTACGCAATATATGGTGGTGTTGTGCCTGGCGGTATTTTATTTTATGCGTTTTTAATTATTTCTCCATTAATTTTTTCGTGAACACTCGACATGATAGTCTTGCATAGAATACGCACCAGTAATAAATCCATCTTAACCCTCTAAAGACGAAGCGTATCTGTTTTATACAAGGACTCAGTGCGTACCGCGCTGTAAACACTCTCCACTTCGGTTATAAAAGCCAATCTCTTAATGTTTTATAAGGCAAAAGCTGCAGATTGTTCCCAGATAAGTACAAAACACATAAACGCAATGTGGGCACCATGGAGAACTGATTAAAGTTAAGTCTGGTAGTATGTAAAGTTACCGCTAGGCTTTAAAATGTTAATTCAAGTATTCATTACAGCAGAACACGACACACATTCTGTAGACGAATACAAAACACAAAATCAAATCCAAAATTAAAAGGTCTAATTTGTGGTGCAATTGCCATGTCATTCCATTTTGCAGTAACATTTGCTCCTCCATTGTCTCAAGATTTTAACGTCGCTGAAAACTTTACGGTGCATTTTGTTAACAGCTTCTTTCGTGGTTTGCATAACTGAGAAGTGACTGCATCAATTATTTCTGCAAAAAGGTAAAGAAACAAGTTTGGTACAGTATAACCAAGTCGTCTCCCAGGACGAAAAAGTCATAACAAAGTAACTTTCCTAGCAGTCCATATAGATATCTGAGGTACAATGTTACGTTTCATTCCACATCTTCGTTAGATCATCCCCACAGACAAAATGCGAAGAAATTTGTTGCCATGGAATCTTGTCGGTGGATCGATGTTTACATAGAAACAAGACCCTTGATTTTTTCGTTGATGAGGCACACTTTACAGCCACGGACTGAATAATATACGTGACATGCATTCCTTGCCATGAGACAAGTCCTTATGAAAGGATAAATGTCCTGTACGAAATTTTCAGAACAATTTTTCAAAAACGCGCAGTTGGACGACATGTTCTAACGAATAGACCAAAACTTTTTCTCTTCTCCAAAGCATCAATACTGGCCCCTTTGCCCACCCAGTCTTCCATTCAGTAGTTACCGGGAGTTCTTTGCCCTGATTAAAGCAGATGGATGGGTGAAACAGATCACTATCCTCCATTTAGTACGTAGTTTCAGAACGAGTGGAGTTATATTTCCAATCCCCCATACGCCTTCATGGTGCTCACTGGGAAAAATTTAACGTTTTGCTCTGGGTTTAAACCCCGGTCCCCTGCGCTATGACACAGTATAGGGTTATAGGTGGTTACCGACATTTTGCAGGAAATTTCTGCCACGCTTTTATTGTAGAATAATAAAGGACGCAGCAGGCTGCTTTAACGAGTGTGGAATATTCTACACTGTTCGGAGTTACAACCCAAAAGATTAAATTAGAAATTTTTGACGCTGCGAAAACTTCAAATGTCGATGCACGTATCATTATCACATACTAACCCTTTAAAGACGAAGCGTATCTGTTCTATATAAGGACTCAGTGCGTACCGCGCTGTAAACACTCTCCACTTTGGTTATGAAAACCAGTCTCTTAATGTTTTATAAGGCAAAAGTTACTGTTTGTTCTGAGATCCGTACAAAACACATAAACGCAATGTGGGCACCACGTAGAATTTTTTAATGTTAAACCTGGTGGTACGTAAAGTTACCGCTAGGCTTTAAAAGGTTAATCCAGCAGCTGCTTTCGTCTTCTTCCTCGTCTTCCCGTCACTTCTACCCTTCCTTCTAACTTTCCTTCAATAACGTGTTTTAGAAGGTAGTTTTTACTTAAGCAGTGACCAATTCAGTTACCTTTCTTCCTTTTTATTGTATGTAGGATGTGCGTACACGCCATCTGATTACCTGGCACGACATTACTATGGCACTCTGTAGACTGGCTATCCCTGACAGTGGGCTAGAGCTACCCAATGAACATTATTCTCCTAAATCGTGTTTCATAGGCACACCACCACTAGCAACAGAATGAACGCATAATTCATGTTTAGGATATGTATATACGTACATATAGAATTTGCTAATGATCCTCGTAATCTTGCATCATATATCATCTCACAATTTCATTCCACAGGTGCCTAAATAGCCCCTCTAACACTCAGCTTAATCCTACTCCAATGCACCATAAGCTTGTGTTTACGTACAGAGCGCGGTGTGTGGTATATGAAGAGGGATACCGTACTTGACAATTCGCCCCCTCTTTTCTTTGAACATGACGAATGTTCATATGTTCAAGTCTGTTTAGGCATTCAGGCAATTCTGGGCGTTAATCCTACTCTCGTATTCCGGTCTTGTACTCTTACATGCACGTAAGTCATAAGGATAAGCAACACATATCTAAATTACTGGCATTCGCTGATTTCGATTTAACAAGCTAAAGGTCTATCAAGTAGTAAATAAATTGACTAACACAGAACACGAAATTTCATCATTGTGTATCCAAAATAGCTAGAACCTGTTCTGACCCAGACGCAAAGAGTCCAGAAAATTTAACATTTATTTCATTATCCATTTTAATATTATCCCCCAAAAAATGTATGTTTCATACATTATTAATATACCGGAAAAACACGAAAATATAAAGGGTTGACGCATGTACGAAAAATATACATTGGTGCTCTGACAGTGCTCTCAGAGGTAGAAAGTGATATGACCAAACTGCATGATGGGAAGGAGCATTGCTAATTTTGAGATGCGACTATGACGTTAAAATAATTAAAAATTACAGTAAATAAGGCGATACTTATATGTATATAAGTGCATCTGTGTATGCATATGTATGTGTGTGTTAATATATGTATAAAGCACGTATTTATATTGGTATACACGTACGATTAAATGTAATGAATGATGTAGCCATACACTGTATATACGAAAGTACAGTACGTATTTATGACTGTATATACCGTATGCAGCCGACTATAAGTTAAACCTCTTTTACAAATTTAAGTTCACATGAAAAAATGGACACAACACCTGTTTAAGTTCGCATTTAATTATTAAGCCATCCTTCCTCCATTTTTGACATTATGAATGAGAAAATTTACCTTTTTCTTTGGATAAATAAAATATGTAAGGTCTGTATGCATGTGTTCTTGTGCATACGTATACAAGAGGTTACGTACGCATTCATTTGTATCAGTACATGTTGAGGTCTATGTATATCTACAAGGACTATATTTGTTGCAGTAATCATGAATCACCCTGTATATAACCTAGTGGTTGTGCAGTGGACTTGTCCTAATGACGTGTGAAAATTTCTACTAACGCCACAGAAGTTTAGCGAACTGTGGTTTGTGCCTGTATCAAGTTTCGACCAAGTTGAACTAAGTTGACACGCTGTACAGACGAGGGACTAATACGTGAAAGTTAATGGCGCAAAGCGAGAATCACAGGGACATATTTGGCTCGCTTCGGTTTGTGTTTCGAGCGAATATCAGGCACTCTATGTAGCTATAAGCCACAGTCGCCAATATCGTAGAAGGTCGGTAGAGGCAAATAGCTCCATCTAAGTTAGGCAAATTCATCGAGCATTAAATCGCTCTCATGAACTAAATCCACCAACCATAGGTCTTGAGAAGATTATGGTCGCTGGGAGAGTCATCTAGATATTACACTGCGCCACTAATTCCTTACACCCGCTATCCTATTTACATCACTTTAAGACCCATATTAATGTTATCCCAACACCTAAACTGACGTCCAGTTAGCAGTCTCTTACTTTCACGTATAGTACTTTAATAGCAGTAAGGTTAATAAAAATGTGCCTAAGTGAAACGTATAGCGGAGTTCGGGTAGGCAAATATCTGTCTGACACGTTTCCTATTAAGAATGGCTTGAAACAAGGAGATGGTCTGTCGCCATTGCTTTTCATATTTTCCTTATAATATGCCATTAGGAGGGTTCAGACCAACCAGGAGGGCTTGAAATTGAATGGTACACATCAGTTTCTGGTTTATGCTGATGATGTTAATGTATTGGACGGAAGCATACATAGTATAAAGAAAAACGGAGAAGATTTAGTAGTCATTAGTAAGGAGATTGGTCTAGAAGTAAATGCTGAGAAAACTAAGTACATGGTCGTGTCTCGAAATCAGAATGCAGGACACAATCACAACATAAAGATAGATAATAAATCCTTTGAAAGGGTGAAAGAATTCAAATATTTGGGAGCAACCCTAACGAATCGAAACTGCATTCATGAAGAAATTGAGAGCAGATTGAAGTCGGGGAACGCTTGCTATCATTCGGCGCAAAATCTTTTGTCTTCCAGGTTGATATCCAAAAACACAAAGATTAGGGTATACAGAAGTAAAATTTTACCTGTTGTTTTGTGTGGGTGTGAAACTTGGTCTTTCACACTGAGGGAGGAACAAAGACTGAGGGTGTTTGAGAATAGGGTGCTGAGGAGGATATTTGGGCCTAAGAGGGACGAGGCGACAGGGGAGTGGACAAGACTACGTAAAGAGGAAATTAATGACCTGTACTCATCACCATATATTATTTGGGTCATCAAATCGAGAAGAATTAGATGGGTGGGGATCTTCAAGAAGTGGGATGGGGGCACGGACTGGACTGAGCTGGCTCAGGATAGGGACAGGTGGCGGTCCCGTGTGAATGCGGTAATGAACTTCCGGGTTCCATAAAATGCGATGAATTTTTTGACTAGCTGAGAAACTGTTAGCTTCTCAAGAAGACCTCTGCTCCATGGAGTTAGTTCGTCACTTTCAAGTATTCCTGCTGAAAGTAGAGTCGAACTCGGTTATAACGTCATATAAGGGGCTAAATATTTTGTGTCGTTATAAATGAGTGTCGTTTGAACCGAGTAATATAATGTTTCTGGTTGACAATGACGAATTTATTAGCTCCACAGCATACCTGACCCTACAGGCGAAGTGCCGTATAAACCGATATCGTTATAACCGGGTTCTGGTGTATTTATCATACCTCCGATTCGCGACCTATGTCTCACCAATCTAACTTTTAGTTAATAATCAAATAATACGTCTTGGAATGCAGAAATTATGAAACTTCTTATTTAGCAATCGGAAGCCCCGATAACTCACTCGGTATAGTGAATAGGCTACGGTCTTAACGATCCAAGATTTCGAATCCCGTTAGAGGCAAGACATGTTTCTCTTCTAGAAAACTTCCAGAGTTGCCCATACAGCATCACATTCAAGGAGTACCGGGGTCATTGTCCGTGTATAAAGCGGGTGGATATTGAGGCTGACCACTCACTTCCAACTAGTGAAGAAGTTACGAATGAGTGGAGCCATATCTCCATTTCCTCTATATGCCTTCACGTCATAAATACGGACAAATTTATCATTTTTTTATCTAGTAGCTAGGCGTATATGTCAAATCCTGTTACTTGCTATTAATAAGGCAAACAGTATTCCTCTCCAGTAATTGTTTTATATGCTGATGCACGTGTTAGCCCCTCCCTCACGCACACAAAAGCACGCACATGTTCCTGAGTTCTCAATTTTCACTCTCCATCTACCTTTCCACTTGAGTGTAAGGGACTAAGTTGCATAACCATACCAAACTGATGTGCTTGACGTCAATACCTTCTACGGGTTTGGCATGTTTAACCTTTTAAAGCCTAGCGGTAACTTTACGTACCACCAGGATCAACATTCAGTAATTCTCCATAGTGCTCAAATTGCGTTTATGTATTCTGTACGTATCTCGGAACAAACTGCAACTTTTACCGTAAACATCAGCAACTCATTCCTTTTTTTATAACTGAGGTTGAAAGTGTTTACTGCGCGGTACGCACAGTCTTTATATAAAGCAGGTTACATTTCCTCTTTAAAGGGTTAAATGTTATGCCGTGAGCAAAATGAAGAAATGCCAACAATACGTAGACAATAGACATTTATATACAGTTATTAGGACAATGTGGGTTCCACGGAGTACGTCCGGTACAATGAAATATATCCGTACCGTTTAGAATATGCTACGATTGCTTGTGGTGATAAATTTCAGTGGACAATTGTTAAACGTGCACAATTGTTAAACCCGGAAACGAATATCAGTTTATGTCAATGTATTTTGCACTAACAATACGTTTATAATAATGTCACAAAACAAGACGGTGAAGCATTCATTATACACGGAAAAAGTAGTATTCCTAATGAGAAGACCTATTCAGGAAACATATCCTAATAAATAAGGAAAGTATTCTTGATCGTTCATTGAGCCTAATGTATCGGACACTCTTCTCTTGAAGCCGGGCATTCTCATAAGGTATCACTTTTGACTCACGGAAACGCTGTATAAAAACACTTTGAATAACTCGCTAGCGAAAACTGTGATTATCTAGTTTCTAGAATAAAATATTTTCTAGACACATTACTCATGTCTTACAGACAGCTCATGAATGTAATTATGGCTGATGTTAAAATGGGATCAAATCAAGTAATCGTTACTAAAACTTCAGGCCACTTTCAGTACCAAAATGCTGTTAGTTTCGGTTTAAGTCTTAAGTATCGCTTGATACGTTCGTTGTGTGAGGACAAGATTATAATTCGGTGAGGTGAAGTGAGGTGAGGTGAGGTGAGGTGAGGATAAGGATAGTTTTTTTAGGACGTAACGCCATGAAGTTGTTAGAAGTGTACCCTGGTTCCAGAATATTTTGTTGCCTCTATCATAAGAAGAGTATCATCTGTATGCAGCAGATACCTCCGAAACGACTGTACACTTCAAATTCAACACACAGGGTCAATTACCAGCACACAGAAACCTTCTTTTACTGTCGTCCAAGAAAAAAAGTACTTTTGACACACGTCTAAATTGATAAAATTTGAGCTTGGTTTTCTTTACTGGACATGGCAGTCACATTCTCGTTGACCGATGTTTTTTATTGGCTATTTCTGTGGAGTTGCATGACCACTTCTTCATGCACTGAACGCTTACTAAGCAAAGGAGCAATGTGTAACACAGAAAGCTTGTGAATAGACATTTAACGGATGCCAAGCACGATGAACGTGCGTCACATCCTGGACAAGAAATGAAGGGCTACAGTTGCGTGGCAACCAGACGAACACGCAGGAACGAAGACTACTCAATGAAAGGATTCTGTGTCATAGTGATATACTGTATTAGTCTTACCTCAAAATCGGCTATGCCCCTGTAAGCAATGAGGATGCAGCAACCGAAGAAGAGGCAAGTAGCGATGTTACGACTGTCTGCCAGAGAAGTGAGGAGAGGCACGGAACCCATCTGCCAGTCATGACTGAGAGTGGCGGGGCATAGCAACAGCCAGAAGTTGAATGCAGACAGGTAGCAAAATGTTAGGAACCTGCAGGAGAAATGTAACATACTGAGACAATGCACAGAAACAGCCAGAAGTTGAACGCAGCCAGGTAGCAAAATGTTAGGAACCTGCAGGAGAAATGTAACATACTGAGACAATGCACAGAAACAGCCAGAAGTTGAAGGCAGCCAGGTAGCAGAATGTTAGAAACCTGCAGGAGAAATATAAAATCTTGATATAATGCACTGAAACAGCCAGAAGTTGAAGGCAGCCGGGTAGCAGAATGTTAGAAACCTGCAGGAGGAACGTAATGTAAAGCACAGACCTAAGGACATATGTACAATATAATAAAGCGCAAGATTATTCTGGGCCACTACCTAGCCCTTAAATGTACTTTTCGTTTCCTCAACCTCCCTGTATACTGGATTATCAGCCTTCTGCTGATTTTAAGTGGCCGTGCCTGGGTTTGTTTTATTGAATGTGGTATTGCCATGTAAGATTAGGGTATAAAAAGCGATCACATTACAGGCCTGGACAGGCCCTTAGGGTTCCAGAAGGTTGAGGCTCCCAGATTTCTAGACAATCGGCACTTGAAGGTGGTAAGGTTGTCAGCCCTAAGCACCGGCCGCCTTTACCCCCCAGGAAATATTCCTGGTACTCATTTCTGTTAGAGACTGAGTCGACCCCAGGGCCACAGTGCGACCGAAAGGATTATGTCAATGAAAAATTCCAGTGACACCATCGGGAATCGAAACCGCGCCCTTCCGGTTTGTAGCGCAGTGCCTCAACCAACTGCGCCACCGCGGCCCCAAGATTAGGGTATACAGAACTATAATTTTACCTGTTGTTTTGTATGGGCGTGAAACTTGTTCTCTCACACTGAGGGAGGAACAAAGACTGAGGGTGTTCGAGAATAGGGTGCTGAGGAGGATATTTGGCCTAAGAGGGACGAGGTGACAGGGGAGTGGAGAAGACTACATAACGAGGAACTTAATGGCTGTATTCATCACCAAATATTATTCGGGTAATCAAATCGAGAAGAATGAGATGGGTGGGGCATGTAGCACGTATGAGGGAAAAGAGAGGTGCTTACAGGATTTTCGTGGGGAGACCTGAGGGAAGGCGACCACTTGGGAGACCCAGGCGTAGATGGGAGGATATTATTAAAATGAATCTTCAAGAAGTGGGATGGGCATGGACTGGATTCAGCTGGCTCAGGATAGGGACAGGTGGATGGCTCTTGTGAATGCGGTAATGAACCTCCGGGTTCCATAAAATGCGGGGAATTTGTTGACTAGCTGAGAAACTGTTAGCTTCCCAAGAAGGTCTCTGCTCCATGGAGTTAGTTAGTTAGTTAGTTAGTTAGTTAGTTAGTTAGTTAGTTTTTAAGTACTGCCCTGTTGCTCAGCTGTGCTACATACGCATCCATTGAAAGCAAAAGTATAAATCTGACATATGAAACCGGAACAAAACCGTACGCAAGCAACAAGGCACAACTACCCGAATACTACAAATACAGGCACGGCCATTTGAAAGAAACATACCACAGATAACCCCGTACTCACTGGTAATATCGTAGTGTAGCATCGAAACGCGTTTGTGTGTAGAAAAATAGTGTTAATTGCAAGACAGTGGACCCGAATAATAATATATATCAAAACATCAGCCTGGTACATATGGAATTAGGTATTGTGATAAAGTGGACATGTAGCACAATGTTAGGAATGTGCAAGAAAAATTTGATCGTGCCGATATCGTGCAGAATTTTGCAGGAAGCAACTGGGAACAAGTCATGAATACGTTGAAAGGTAGCAAGGCATTGGAAATATTCAAGATAAATATAATTACACTGAGACAATGCACAGCCATGTAGGCACACACGGTGAAGCTTTATAGAGGAGTCGACGTAAGCTGCGGGAGAATATTATCAGCATAACTTGACATACAGCCGTATAGGCACATATGGTAACTACACTGCAAACAATTCTAACAGGTGCCAAAAAATATTGAACCTGCAGGAAACACATAATTAACTAAATAACTAAATAACTTAACCCCATGGACCAGAGTCCTTTCTGAGAAATTAACAGTTCCTCAGCTACTCAAGAATTTCCCCGCATTTTATATAACCCGCAGGTTCATTACCCTGTTCACAACAGCCTGGCACATGTCCCTGTCCTCAGCCAGATTAATCTAGTCCACGCTCTCGGATCCTGTTTAAGATTCACTTTATCCTACCATCTATGCCTAGGTTGTCCAAGTAGTCTCCTTCCTACAAGAACCCCTTCTATGAATTTCTCCTTACCCCACACGTGCCAAATGCCTCTTTCATAACCATCTGTTTGATATGACCACTCTAATAATATTTGCCATTAGCACAAATCATGAAGTTTCTCATTGTGTAGTTTTGTCCGGTCTCCTGCTAATGTTCGGACCAAATCGCCTGCTCAGCACCCTATTTACAGACTTTTCACCCCACTCTCCTCCCTTAGTTTTAGAGAAAAAGTTCCGGATTCATATTAAATAAGAGGAAAAAATTACAGATTTGTTAATTTTAATCCTTATATTCTCAGATACCAAACAGAAGACAAAACATCCTGGACCGAATTGCAGAAAGCGTTCCCCCTGCTCTTAATATCTTCGTGCACGCAATTCCGGTTTGTTAGTGTCGGCCCAAAGTACTTGAAAGGAGGCACATAATTACACAGAGCTAAAGCACGTTGTTGACATGAAGGGACACGATACAATTCTGCACATAAAATGACACTGAGACACTAAAAAGCTGTGAAGGAAAACTTCTTCTTCTTCTTCTTCTCCTCCTCCTCCTCCTCCTCCTCCTCCTCCTCCTCCTCCTTCTTCTTCTTCTTCTTCTTCTTCTTCTTCTTCTTCTTCTTCTTCTTAGTCCTTCCCTCTTCTACCTACTTACAGTAAGTGTCGAGGGTTTTTTTAATTTTCATTTGATCACACTCAAGCACACACCACAGTCGGTAGGACTCCTCTGGACAAGGGATCGGCCCGTCGCAGAGACCTCTACCTGACAATACAAACACTGTACAAGACAAACATCCACGCCCCCGGTGGGATTCGAACCCACGATCCCAGCAAGCCCTCGGCCGCAGACCTAGGCCTTAGCCCGCGCGGTCACTGGGATCGGCGTAAAGGAAAACACTGGCAAATATGAAAAGAAAAGTTTGACAGGTAGTAAGAACGAGTAAACCTGTATGACACATAATTACATTGCGATAATTGACAGCTATATGGAGGTACAAGGAGACACGTGTCGGCTTACTGTGAGGCACTTGCAGCATAAACACAATCACATTTCTATAAAGAAGAACTACACTCAAACACATGGATAAATACACTAGGATACTGCCAGCCAACAGAACGGTAAGAAGTAGCAGTTGGCACATTATATATAACCTTGAAATACAGAACATCTTAGGAACACGCGGGGAAAACATCAGAATAATGACTATTTTAGATACCTGAATGTAATGAAAATGCAGGATAGGATAATAATATCTCTATTATGGGTATTATAGAAGAGGATCAAGTGAAGTTCATCGCAAAATGATAGCTAAGGATCATCAATTTTGGCATATAAAATACCGTCCGAATATTTGTCTGGGAGGGAAATTAAGGTCCATAAAAACCCCTATCAAGGAATAGTGCTCGCAACTGGAAACAGGCACCTGCCAAATACAAGCCAGAAACGTCACCCCCTGCCTAAAATAACTTATTCTGTGTACACGAAGAGTATAAAGTACTGGGCACGAAAAGGCTATGGCCTTGCTTAAGGAATACGAAAGCAAGACAAAGAAGAGGTTTGTATAAAGCGGTCATAAACGGTACGTAGAGTGTTAAGGTTTATATGCAGGACACAGATTTTGTAAAAGAACATACTACAAAGTTCATCTGTAGCTCAGTACTGTAATTATATAGAGTAACTTAACAATAGTTCTTTCTCTATTAGGCGTAGAATATTATTATTTTAATTGGCCATTGTCCTAAGTACCAAATATTCCATGACACACTGAAAGTGAAGGCAAATCATTGATTTTTAACGTCCCTATACCACGGGATCTAACAATGATATTATACAATCCTGGTGACGCTGTATTCGAACTGCAGCATTTGACAGCTGACTATTTATATAATAATATTTCCGTAATGTACGGAAATCAGCCTGCTACCAAAATATTTGAACACGCAAATGAAATAAACTACTTCTAAATCTTCAACATTCTCAGAGCATGGTTTTTACAAAATGCAGCGTAAATTCCAAGGCACATAAATCAAGTTCTGAATTGTGTTTTGGACAGGCAATTAAGTTCATATTTTTGATACGAAGCATTAAGTTATTGCATCAAAAACACCCCAATTCTCTTTCAGAAATTAAGTGCCAATATTGTGTTCTAAACACGTCGCTTTGTGAAAGCCGTCATTGTTACACCAGTGTCAATAGACTAGAAATGAGCTACTGGCTGTTAAAATTTTCCCTCGCTTTTCTGGTCATCAAAATAATGCGCCGTTAAAATTCTCGCAGACCCCCTGGACATCAATTTTCATCGGAGAAAGAAAAAGTGCCGACGACCATTGAAGCTTTATGACCAAACGTGGCAAGAATATTGTAAAAATGGGAAGAAAAAACACAATAAAAAGAATTACATAAAAATAGCTCCATACAAGAGCTTTGGATTATTATCAAATATTTCATTCGAAAGTAGACAAGAAACTGAAATAAACGGAGAAAACTTGACGTCAAGAATACAATAAAAGTGATACGCCTCCTATTGTTATGTTTGAACGCCCTAAATCCTTAGCCCAATAGAAGGTGCAGAAAGTGGAGATATCATGAGATACGGGACAGTGACAACCTTGTTCCGAACGAAGAATAACTGAGTATCCTTGTATCTGTCGGTGCAAACCTGATTATTTTAAGCCCGAACTTGTTTCAGTTGCCTCTAATATAAAGCACGTCTTACTATAACAAATGTGACAGAAAGTATATAGCTTCGGACTCACATTTGCTATATATATATATGTCTGCGTGTGTCTGTGTGTGTCTGTGTGTGTGTGTCTGTGTGTGTGTGTGTGTGTGTGTCTGTGTGTGTGTGTGTGTGTGTGTGTGTGTAGAGGAAAATACATCAGAATGTGAAAGTACTATTCATGCGGAGGCGGTATATATCAATGAGAAAGGGGAAATGTGTATTGATATACAAAAACACTAATCACCAAGAAAATGCACAAAGAGAGTTTTATCATCAATTGTAACACACTCCTACATGTTTTGACCCTGCTGGGTCATCTTCAGGGACAACTTTTTGTTATCGTTACACTAAGGTTGCACTTTATAGTTGCGTGAGAATGTGCTGTTGACTGTGTACTGGAGGCGTGAACTCTCTGTGGTCCCAGCCTGCAGGCCTTAGTGTAATGATAACAAAAATTTCTCCCTGAAGATGACCCAGCTGGGTCGAAACATGTAGGAGTGTGTTACAATTGATGAAAAAACTCTCTTCTTTGTGCATTTTCTTGGTGATTAATGTTTTTGCATAATATAGTGCACGAACATGGAACACATTAAATTTGTATATTGATGTATTCAAACATTTAAAAAGACACTAGAAATTGAAATAACATGATTGCATTAAGACAATATATCTGCAACATATGCGCATCGACATGCAAAATTTAAAAAATGTACTTGCTACGAGGAAAAAACTGTGCAGTTTCGTGATATGTTCTTTGCGTTTCCATCAGCCGTCTGTGGCAGACTGTTAATACTGACCTCAAACGCACCTAATTTCTATGCGAATTTAGCAGGTCGAACCACAAAATTAGTATGTCGAAATGTATTGGTTATTACCGAAATGTGCAGCTCAGTGCGTAAAGCTTTACTGTAAATGCTGTAATCCTCTAACCTCAATTCCGTACTTTCAAGCGGCAATTCCTCAACAGATTTACGAACCCCAATTACTAAACATTTCTTATTTCTTTCTCCGATGCCCAGTTTTTCTTAAGCTCCTTATTTAGTAACCGTTCTGTTACTATTGTAAGAAGAATACAACCCGCGATTTCCGATGCGTAAATTTAATAGAATTTCAGAGAAACTTTGTGTGGTGATAGGTTTCTGGGCTCTATCCATCGCCTGGACAATAATATTAAAATATTAAAAATATAGCAATATTAAAATCACAACGTTTCGGAAGCTACCTCTGCTTCCGTCTTCAGGTGAATGGAGAGGAAAAAGAAAAGAACACCTACTCTGTTGGGCCCCTTAGACAGAGCTAGTCTCCATCCCTGGATTGTGATTTTAATATTGTTATATTTTTAATATTTTAATATTATTGTCCAGACGATGGATAGAGACCAGAAACCCTTCACCACACAATGTTATACACCATCGTCAAAACGTTTTAGAATATATCTTCACAGAAACTGCTATAAAAGGCATATTCAAAGAGAGAACAACTCCAAAACAACCAATGAGAAATTTTCTACCTTTTATGCAATTCGAAGACTCATTTCAGTATCGACGGCAGCCCGCCAGTGATCAATAATCCAAATCCAATAAATCCAGTCCACTTTGTTACGGTACTTCTCAACGTCCATTTTAACGTCTGACCCATATCCAGACATCCAAAGTTATTACTTACTTTCAGGCTATTTCTGGCTAAAATATTTTATGAATTTCTCATAACTTCCTTGCGTTATACATGCCACGCCCATTTAATTCCCCATAATTTAGGAACGGAAATAAAGGATGGAAATAAAGGGTAGATATTTCAAGTTACACCTCTCCTAAGCACGTCGTTCCCTCATTAATTCCCTTCTCCTCCTTCAAATTAGACTTCTGCAAATATCCTGTGTATTGTTAACATTCTCATAGCAAAACCCCAAAATGTATGTTCAAAATTAATACGTGCAGATACATCATAAGTGATTTTTACGCTGAACATACCAGTTGGCGTGTGTATACAAGGTACATATTTCGATTCCTCACAGAAGAATCGGTCACAGCCAACACTTTTCTCTGCTTTACTAAAAATTATCTGGCGACCAGGTTTCGACATATATATTCATCATCAGGCCCTATAAAAACAGGAACTAAGAAACTCTACGTCACTTGAAGGGAAAGGCCTTCTTCTTTTACAAAGTGAAATGATGTTTACAAAAGAAAACGTTTTGCATGGAAGTTACTTAAGATGGTAAAAATATATAAAATAGAATAAAGTATGTGTATAAAATGTGAAACATGTGATACGCGTCAACCGTAAGAAATGTAATATGTTGGGCGGTATTAACAGCGTCAGTCCTGCATCTGTCAAAATAAATTAACGTAAATAATTTGATCTTCATATATCGTATATTAAGTTTTTCGAGGTTTTGTCTCCTCATCTATAGATCTTCAGTTCTTGGCCATAGGCATCTACGGAGACCAGGCTTATATTGCGGGCTCTGTTCGGAGCCTATTTGTTTGGACGCACGTGTTTCGTATGGTGATGTAATTTTGCACTTGTGCCGTAGTTTGCTGTAGCTTACGGTCGACTGATACTGTCCAACATATTAGGGGAAAGTGGGGTAAAACGGGGTACTTAGTGGAAAAACGGCTCTATCTTATTCATTCCTTCATCTAAACTTATAATTTCTTCAGCAAAGACTCTTCAAACACTTGTCTATCATATGACGATCCAAATATTTTGCTGCATGGAATATTGTAAGAGGAAATTAAATTTGAAATACGGGACGCAAAGTGCCCCGGTTTATCCAACCGGTAGGATAAAACGGGGTAACTGAATGTCTATGTGGAAAATAAGAAATCTTGCTTCCGTTCGAAAAATACAGAAGCGTGTGTGATGACTCACGCAACAAAGGAAAGCTTAAATATCAAGTATTTAAACGAATACTTACTTTCCTGGTTTTATGGAGAGGGCTTCCAGTTAATATCGCTAAAATTTTCTCGCAGTGTTGTAGCACACAGTTGCAAAACGTGTCTTCGCTGTTTAACAAACACGCAATGGCACCGAACGACTCACTTTCGCCTGCAGACTAGAAGGAACTGCGGTAGCAACCACTCAGTACCTTTGGCGAAAAATGTCATCACTTCCTACAGAAAAAATCGCAGGTACCCCGTTTTATCCTACCACCCCGTTTTGTCAGACTCTGCCCTACATTTCTTACAACTGACGCGTATCACACATTTCATATTTTATGCACATCTTTTAATCTATTTCCTATATGTTTGCTATCGTAAGTAACTTCCACACAAAACATTTTATTTTGTATAACATCACTTTACTTTGTAAAAGAGGAAGGCCTTTCCCTTTATGTGACGTAGAGTTTTTTAATTCATGTTTTCATAGAGCCTGGCGATGGCTATACAAACCGAAACCTGGTCGCTCAGTAATTATTAGTAAAGCAAATAAAAATGTTGGTTTGACTGACTGTTCTCTGAGGAATTGAAATATATACGTCCTAAGTGGCACACGCATTCCTACTATTTAAATGACAGCAAGAATTATACATTACTTCACATTCACAAAGCATGTTTTTTATTTCCTCGAAATAAAAATTTATCTATACCTGATATGAACCTAATAATCAATGCAGAGTTCATTACATGCTAGATGATTCCAGCGAAACAGATTATTTGATATCCTTTTCAACAGTTCACTATAAAATGAATTTTTCAGATGAAAATCACGGACTACGTGACCCTTTTTCCACATAAAATGATAAGCATGTAATGGAACGCCAATAGAATTTGAAACTAGGTCGAATGCACTTTTATATTTCATTGATGGAAACATGAAAATTCGCTCATGTTTCAGAATAGACGTAACGCAGGCCTACCTGATGCGAAATGTGAGTCGCTGTTTAAAGCTTCACATTATTATAAATTAAAGAACGGTTTCTGCACAGTGGTATATATTTTCGTGGATGTATGATTTCGTTATTAATTCCGTATAAAAAGGCTGAATAATTTTGAGAGGAGTGTGGTCATATGCCGTAAGAAGTTACCGTGATTCTTTAAAAAATCGTCATGTAAAATGTACGTGACACACACGCGAAATAATTGTATTCCAGTATACTTGGTACAGTTAACATGTCGTTTCTTTGCTGAAACTCTTATGGTTATGGCGCCTTCAGAATACAGCACACTCCATAGGATGGTTTTTATCATAAAAGAATGCAATTTTTAATGCTTTCTATCATTTGGTGCAGAATCTTTTGTCTTCCAGTTTGCTATCCAGAAATATAAATATTAAAATAGTGCGTATACAGAAATTCAATTTTGCCTGCTCTTTTTTGTGGGTCTGAAACTTTGCCTCTCATATTGAGGAAGGGCACATAGGCTGAGGGTGTTCCAGAACGGGGTGCCTAAGGGGGAAGAGGAAAGAGGGGAGTGTAGAAGACTACCTAACAAGGAGCTTACTTACTGCATTTTTCAGCAAATATTATTGGGGTGATCAAACCAAGAAGAATGGGATAGGCGGGGCATGCAACACTTATGGAGGAACGGAGATGTACATACAGGATTTTCGTGTGGAACTGTGAGGGAACGAGACAACTTGGAAGACCCAGGAGCAGATGGATTATATTGCAATAAATATTGAAGAAGTGGAATTTATGTGCGTCGAATGTATTGATCTGGCTTAGGATAGAGACAGGTGGCAGGCTGTTGTGAATCCGGCAATGAACCTTCGGTTTTCATAAAATGTGCGGAATTTCATGAGTAGCTTCTCAAGAAGAACTCTGTTCCATGCAGTGAGTGAGTGAGTGAGTGAGTGAGTGAGTGAGTCAGTCAGTCAGTCAGTCAGTCAGTCAGTCAGTCAGTGAGCGAGAGAGTTAGCGAGTGAGTTAGTGAGTTAGTGAGTGAGTGAGTTGGTTAGTGAGTGAGTGAGTGAGTGAGTTAGTCAGTCAGTCAGTCAGTCAGTTAGTTAGTTAGTTAGTTAGTTAGTTAGTTAGTTAGTTAGTTAGTTAGTTAGTTAGTTAGTTAGTTAGTGAGTGAGTGAGTGAGTGAGTGAGCGAGTGAGTGAGCGAGTGAGTGAGCGAGTGAGTGGGTGAGCGAGTTACTTGGTTGGTTGGTTGGTACAATTTTGATGTATCTCCAAGCCCATTCTCGCTAAAAAAAGTTTCTTAACGTAAATGCTACACTTACAATGGTGTACTTATCTACCACAGTAAATCTGAAAAAATATTTGTAACTGGGAGCATAGGGCACTGACCTCCAGCACTCGTTTTTAAACTGGTTGAAAGAACGCATCAATTATATTCAACACACCAAGGAAGAAACTTAATCTCTTTTATTTAGTCGCAATTCTTACCGCGCAGTAAACACCCTTCATCTCGGTTATAAAAACCAATCCATTAATGTTTTATAGGGCAAAAGTCGCTGTCTAATCCGAGATACGCATAAAACACATAAATACACTGTGTGGGTAGAATGTAGAATTTCTGAATGTTAAAACTGATAGCACATAAATTAACAACTGGACTTTAAGGGGTTAATGGTATTTAAACTGAACAAGCCAGACATCGCCGCCTTATCGTTGCATGCAGGATTTACGAGCCGTATTCCACATATTCCTACTATGATGGCTGCTTTACTACAAGCACATGCTGTCCAACATTACATCACTGCATTACATCCGATGTAATTTCTATAGCAATTTATCTTTCACTGTCCATGAGAAGTTCACGTCTCCCTCAAACCCTTACAAATCTCATTCCTGTACTTCCGACAGCAACGGATATTTCCATATCATGACGACACGAAAGTCTCTGTACACATATAAATACTACGCCTGAAAATACATAGACACATATACACTGACTGTAACCAGATTCTCCCTGCTTCAGTCCTTGGAGACAGGAATCTCAGTATAATCTGAAACATCCGAGACTCTCACAGATGTGGTGGTGCAGCTTCAAGTCTAATGGGGGTTTGCGTTATACAGATTCGGTAACTATTTACTATCCGACAAGGCATAACATCCCAGAAAATTCGAATCTTCATCAAAATGGATTCCTTATTATCTACCTGTTTTGGTCTGAAGAAGTGTTTGTACTTTGCACCAAATATTAGGAGGGTGGTAGGCAAAGCATGAAGCACGATTGGGAGTAATGCAAAATATTTACATGTGTTTAATCGAAAAATTTGAACGGAAAATACTACTTGAGATTAGCTGTGTGTGTGGAAGTAGAGGAATTGGGCATTAACCCTTTAAAGACGAAGCGTATCTATTTTGTATAAGGACTCAGTGCGTACCGCGCTGTAAACACTCTCCACTTCGGTTATAAAAACCGATCTCTCAATGTTTTATAAGGCAAAAGTTGCTGTTTGTTCTGAGATCCGTACAAAACACATAAACACAATGTGGGCACCACGTAGAATTTTTTAATGTTAAACCTGGTGGTATGTAAAATTACCGCTAGGCTTTAAAAGTTGAAATAAGAAATTGTGAGGAATCGGATGGGATTCCGCTGCCTTCGAATAAAATCCACCGACGAGTTCTTGAGACAACAGTATTGGAAGTTTCCTCGCTTGGCTGTTGTACTTGGAATGCTTGAAACTGAAGATAAAAAAAGGTAAAATTATACTTCGAAATGTTTGTAACTCCTCACTCTACGACACAACGTCACATACCAGAAGATTGGAGTCTTCAGCAACATCGCTTCGATAACCTAACATCTCACAATTTTCTCTATTTTCAAGTCCTAAAATTAAAGTAAATTTTTTTAAAAGTACACCCGGCAGTATTTTACCAACACATCCTCATTCACACACAAATAAATCTTCTGTACGAAACCCAAATTGACGTAAACCTCGCTGGCTGCTTTACTTTGCACTGGAAATCTGGAATAACGTCAGAATATAACTTCCACTTACTTCATGAGTCAGCGCATTTTCCGCTGTGAAATGGAGAAGCAGCATTAACCGAGGGTACATTTACTATAAAAATTCGTCCGTGGTGGTCATTATATGCATGTGAGGGGGAGATGATACGGGTTTGAGGGAGGGAACGTGTAACGAGGGAGGCAACAAGCAAGGCAAAGCCACGTTTGTTATACTGTAAAGACTAGTGGCATTCCGACATTTGTGACGTCACACATAAATTCCCGGCACGTTCTAGAGTTAGTCACAGCCAGAACGGAAGCTGAGGTGCATTTCGCTACTAATTCCATTCAAGAGCGGCATATGCCTCTGCAGCTGATTAGTTCTTTAACCATTCCGTGCCACCAAGCAATATAGTAGGACTGAAGTAATTTCAAGAAATATTCGGTGTGTACTTAGTTCGAATCTGGGCCAGTGCACAGGATATTGAGACTGAAGTGTCTGTGGTATTCATCAGTACCTCGAAGCAAATGTCGGTATATTGCCTCGATTATGTCTTGACCGCTCCTTACTAATTAACCATTCGCCAGTCATCCAAAGAGTTATCACTACATAGCCCTTTCTACTGACAGCATCTTAAAATAAATAACAAACCTACCACAAGCACAAAATTTTATCACCAAACTGAAGGTCTCTTGACTTGTTTTTTAGACGCTCCGGGTGTAAATACGTGGGCATAAGCACCGTACTGCATTTAATATACGTCCTACTGTCTCCACAGTTGGTACGTTGCAGTAGAGTAATCAGTTGCAGATTCATACTTTTCACTAAAGTGCCAAGAATAATCACGTAGTTCTGTAGTAGCTAAACCTTATGTTACATTAACTATCAAACCTGAAGGTGATTAACCCTTTAAAGACGAAGCGTATCTGTTTTATATAAGGACTCAGTGCGTACCGCGCTGTAAACACTCTCCACTTCGGTTATAAAAACCAGTCTCTTAACGTTTTATCAGGCAAAAGCTGTTGTTTGTTCTGAGATCCGTACAAAACACATAAACGCAATGTGGGCACCACGTAGAATGTTTTAGTGTTAAACCTGGTGGTACGTAAAGTTACCGCTAGGCTTTAAAAGGTTAAAGACGAAGCGTATCTGTTTTATATAAGGACTCAGGGCGTACCGCGCTGCAAACACTCTCCACTTCGGTTATAAAAACCAGTCTCTTAATGTTTTATAAGGCAAAAGTTGCTGTTTGTTCTGAGATCCGTACAAAACACATAAACGCAATGTGGGCACCACGTAGAATTTTTTAATGTTAAACCTGGTCGTATGTAAAGTTACCGCTACGCTTTGAAAGGTTAAATACGCTGTGTGTTACTTCTGCCTCACTAACGTAAGCAGGACTAGGCTAGTTTACCTTAGTGTTTTGCCAGTAGTGATAAATGTACAAACTTTCTTCCCACCAAAGCTATTCCTTTTTTTTTAATGGTGAAGGGCCCCGCAGCAGACGGTACGGACGCACCGCAGCCTTGAGGCTTATTGTGCGACCCTATGGTAAAGATGAAAATGATTAATATTTTTGTCCTTTTCTTAGTAATGGAGCACCGGTGGAATAAAATTGACAGGGGAAACCGAAGTACTCGGGGAGAAACCTGTCCCAGTGCCACTTTGTCCACCACAAATTCCACATGGACTGACCCGGGATCGAAACCGGGCCTCCGCGGTGGGAGACCGGCGGCTAACCGCCTGAGCCATGGCAAGGCCTAATATTCCTTTACTGAAATACAGCCACATATTTCAGTCCACTTGCAGGACAATCATCAGGCTCTGAAATAAAAATTTGTAAAAATAGCAAATATGGACACAGGGTATATACTTCTTTCTTTTTAAGATTTCGTACTTCACAAAAACTTAGTTTACTTCTCAGTACTGGTACTATAACACAACGAGATGGAAATCACTAAATTAAAAAATTATACCTTTTGACTCGTTTTCCTTTTTCTCCAACCTGTTTATACAGCTCAGATTCAGTCACATTAAAACAGAAGGCAGAATTTTGGACAACTGAGTACATTTCTTTGCACATATCTTCAAAAGATACAAAAAAATAAAATTTTTATTTATGATGCCTTGCTTTAGCACCTATAGACCCATGCTCATTAGCGAAAATGTTGAATGAAACTAGTCATAAGAACGGTATCGCCTTGCTGATGCGGCAACTTCTCCTACACGAGAATGAAGCAAGTAGTCTAAGTCACAGGCTGTGTATCTTCCACCGTTGGCAGAAAGCCATGATCTTCACACGTGTCATCGCTCAAGAATTACTTCTGAAACGCGATATTGAAGATTTTGTGTATAACTGTTTGACATTTTAGTGTCTGTCTCTATAGAGATCCAACATAAGTAAAACTTTCTCTGGACTTAATTTAATTTCTTTTGCTGACGTCAATTTTCACCGTTATATGTACTTCCACTAACCCACGGTGTATCCTTTCGCGTGTGGCCTCGTGACACGTGTGTAGGTATAGAAGACGGCTAGTCTGTTCTACATTAGCATTCACGCCTCTCTTAATGTCAATATAACTGGTCTTGTAAACAAATGGATGAATTTAATGGGTTCCATGTCCGTGCACTGTATTATAAAAAAACACTAATCACCAACAAATGCACAAAGAGAGTTTTATCATCACTCGTAACACACTCCTACATGTTTCGACCCTGCTGGGTCATCTTCAGGGAGAACCTTTTGTTATCGTTACACTAGGGTTGCGCTTTATAGTTGAGTGAGAATGTGCTGTTGACTGTGTACTGCGTTGTTTTTGGAGGCGTGAACTCTCTGTGGTCCCGGCTTGCACTGCAGTGGAAGCCAGGACCGCAGAGAGTTCACACCTCCAGTACACAGCACACAATCAACAGCACATTCTCACTCAACTGTAAAGTGCAACCCTAGTGTAACGATAACGAAAAGTTTTCCCTGAAGATGAGCCAGCAGAGTAGAAACATGTAGAAGTGTGTTACGACTGATGATAAAACTCTCTTTGTGCATTTGTTGGTGATCAGTGTTTTTGTAAACGGATGAATGTTATATTAACATTTTGAGGCCGGATGTTTAAATGGGAAGTACAATCCAGTATCAGTGCAGAAAGTCTGAATGCGAGTATCAGTTCTACGGTACATGCCACTTGACAGTGTCAGGCGACGTCGCACAAATCAACATAATGTTATGTAACTACCAAACCGACAGTAAGAGCCCTTGTTGGCCGAAACATGTAGCGTCCTTTTAACAAGGCATTTTCAAAAATAAATTACAGTCGTTAAATATGGTGACTAAAACCAACAAATGCACACAAGTTTATCAAAATATATTATATTCGTAGTAATACCGCCTACATGTTTCGGCTATTCATGTGGCCATCCTTAGGGAGGCGCGTTACCATACCTTGTGGATCATTTAAAACAAATTACAGTTGTGGTTGGGGGCGTTCTCAATAGTTATCTATAAAACACACAGTAATTCAATTCATCAGAAAAAAAGGGCTTAGAATTTTGAAAACGGAAACTTTTTTTACGACTGTCTAGATAACATCCGTAATTCTCGGTGACTTGTGCCCTTTCTGCATTATTTCAAGCAGATCTGGATCGGGAAGTGGCAGGTGTTGCTGAAATGAAGACGCACGAGAGGGTGGGAGAGCGGGTGCTGATGGTCAGAAGGGGGGGGGGGGTGGGGGAGGAGAAAGGGATAACGGAAACACGTCATTGCAACAGTTCAGGTATACAGAACCTACCTTTCATTCCGGAATCTGATACTTCACTGCACGCCGAGACTCAAAATATAATTTAATTTCAGTTGTTATCCTTCAGGGATATCCAAATTCAAAGTCATGAGAGGAAATACGTTTCAGTCCTGCCCATGTTACCGTTTTCTCTACCGTCTGACAGTAAGAAACCAAGAGATGCAATGCGTAATAAACACTTCCTTTAAATCATAGGTCTGCAACCCGTGGCTCGCAGGCCGCATGCAAATCGCCATATTGTATTATACGGCCCGCGGCCACATTTGTAAATTATATATGTATACTATAAAAAATACAAAAATTTAGGTGGCTAGGTACACCACTTATTGTAAATTTTTTACTTGCCGCCCGCGAACCAGCCCACAATAAGGAACGTGGCCCTTTGCCATGAAAGGATTGGATTCCTATGCCTTAGATAAAATGTTTATATAAGGAAACATTCGAAACACATAACCATAGATCAAAGAATAACACTATTAACCCTTTAAAGACGAAGCGTATCTGTTTTATAAGGACTCAGGGCGTACCGCCCTGTAAACACTCTCAATTTCGGTTATAAAAACCAGTCTCTTAATGTTTTATAAGGCAAAAGTTTCTGTTTGTTCTGAGATCCACACAAAACACATAAACGCAATGTGGGCACCACGTAGAATTTTTTAATGTTAAACCTGGTGGTACGTAAAGTTACCGCTAGGCTTTAAATGGTTAAAGTGCGTGGGTGTGGGTCGGATTTATTGGTTCAGGATGTGGACCAATGACTGCTTATTTTTAACATGAAATAATAACTTTTTTCGGAGAAGGACCGCCAATTTATTGAACACTTTTCCGTGTATTCCTTCCCAATGATTATTCGTCAGTGAATTTTGTAATTGGCTGCTCTTTCCATTTCCGTATTCTGCGAACTTATACAGTTCCTTGTTACTGCTATTCATTTATTTCTCGTACAAATCTGTTTTTGAGAAACTCGCCGCAACTTACAGCACGTGTCCTTTCACGTACACTTTTCCTACATATCTTTATATAGGGTCATTATGCTAAGTCTTTAACATCATTTGTCGCGCCCGCGCTACTTAAAAGCACGTGTAGTTTAGGTCCTGACAAAACATATGTTTTTAAATATGTATTTCAAAATACTATCACTATAAGCCAGTATTCATAAAAGATTTCAAATTTAATTGTAACTTTGAATAAAACATTTTTTTTAAACTTATATGGACCAAAATTAAACTCGCCTAAAATAATACATATAAACCCGATTAACAAATTGTATAAAGATGCATTGTGTACTCATTAAAACGAAGTACCCGAAAAATTCTTTCCTTAACGTGCTGATGTGACTGCAATAAAATACATTTTGAGACACATCTATTTTTACCTACATGTTCATAAATAGGAGTCAAAACACACTTGTTCTGACGCTAGCTACCAACAGCAGAAGAAACGTAGAGGGGAAACAGAAAAGAAGCTCTTCGGCTTTAGACGGTGGTGAGAGAGAGAGAGAGAGACGGGGTCGTTATACTCTCATCGCTCGTTCCTCTAGGGAAAGAGATCACCATCCTAGCTTAATGGAGACTATATGTGCTCTGGAGCCACTCCTGACATTCTTGTAAGTTACAAACACTCCTTTAAACTACCAACTTCACCTAATTACAAGAATAATGTAAATATGTTCCCTCTAAACACAACTTTATTCTTATAAATTAAAATTAAATTTAAAAGCAGCTACATGTTTCGGCTAACTATGTAGTCATCATCAGGTTGAATATGAATAATATTAAAAGGGAGTATTTACAGTTGCAATTACAGATTTCAGATCTCAAATTTACATCAGGGATGTAGTATGTAAATATGTAGAACATTATAAGCAGCTTTAAGAATAATAATTTAGAAAGTTTAAAATTGTTTAATTGTGTGGTTGATTGTAGTTGTGTGTTAAAATAAAATTCAGTACCTCAAAACAAATTAAATGTGTGGTAGCATAGGTAAGTTGATACACAGACGGCTTTGTGTGTGCTTGTTTTAAGGTCTTGTTTATTCTGGCCCGATTGTAGCCCGTTGAAGCTTTTTTAAATTTGCTTGAATATTATCGTATCAATTGACAGATTGTTGTTAGCTATGTAGGTAAGACCTGAAATAATGATAGGTATTTTAGTAATAAATTGAAGAAAGTTAAACTTAGTATAAACAAAATTGGATTAAAATTGAAATCAAGAAGTAAGTTAGAAATATACACGAAGTTGGAATTTATGACGGTTTATGTCTTCATTAATGACATAAAGATTCATTTCTTCTTAGTGTTCTTGTGTTCAGCACATCTTTGTTACATATTCTTAGTCAAATTTCACGCGAATTTCTTATGATGATTTTGAGAAAGTCTGATCGGTATCGAGTCTGACGGCATAAAGTTTAAATGTCGTAACTTTTTGCCAGAAGGGAGAGAGGATGGGGGCGGTTGTGTATCTTACGTCATGCCACTTTCATTATTTATGATGACACTGAAAGCTCTATTGGCATGTCCTGTGTGCTTAGGGGACAGGCAGTGCCGCAGTTGGTTAAGTCACTGTGCCACAAGCTGGAGGGTAGCGGGTACGAATTTCGATGGAATTTTTCATTTACATAATCCCTCCGGCCGCACTATGGCCCTGTTGACGACTCAACCTCTAATATAAATGAGTACCAGGAATATCTCCTGGGGGTAAAGGCTGCCGGTGCGTGGGGCTGACAACCTTACCACCTTCATGTGCCGATTGTCTAGAAATTCTTGGAGCCTCAAACTACGGGAAGGTTCAGGGCCTGACCAGGCCTGTACAGGGACAGCTTTACCTTTTATTTTGCGTTTATCATTTAGTTGATTATCTTTTGCGGTTTCTCTACTAATATAGAACCTCTCTGCAGCATCCACATGGATACCTAATTTGTTAAAGTGTTGGATCTGCGTGATATTCTCTACCTTTGCGAAGGATTGGCCACATTATAAAAAAACTTAGCCTAAGCTACAAACATTTTCTAAAATAAAATTGGTGAGAAAAACAAAACCCCTTCTAAAGTTGGAAGTATAAACCCTAACTTTGTTCCATACACAGTCATTTAAATCATAAGCTGTTTTACTTCTAGGCTAGTAACCATTCACAAATTAGTTAATGCCCGTACGCAAGTCATACATTTGTATTAGAATGTCTTAAATTTCTAACAGCATTTTTTATGTTTCTAAATTTTGAGTTTATCATTACCGAAATTTACCTATCAACTCATGATTATATATTTTTTGCCTGTACTCAGTTCTGTTTGTGGCTTTTAACAAAAGTAATAACGCACTTGTATTACAAAGAAAGAGTACGAAATATTCAGTAAAAGCTAACATGATTTATTTCGTATTTTTATATTACTTCTAACACTAGTATAAGTCGGTATATAACACTAGTGCTCCTGTACACAACACAAAACTGACACTTCTAATGCGAGAGACAAAACCATCCATGCGCCAGTACAAATAAAGTCACCATAATGAACAGCATAATGTATTTGAAAAATTCACACAGATTCGAACATGGACATTAATGTATTTATTTCCTCTATTCATAAAGACTAAATGCATATAACATGTAAATACGAGTATATTTGAATAAACATTATTAATGGATATCATTAGTATTCAAAAGGTTTGCATAATTTAAGTTTGCCTCCATTTCTCACTGTCCGGTATTTCCACATTGTGTTTTAGGGAGGTCTCTTATAAATCATTCGATAACTCATGTAAGCCTAAACGGATGTTGATTACAATGACACGGCAATTTATAACGCGAACGTACAGAAACTCAAATGTTTATAAATTCTAATCCTTCAATCGTCTTTTTTCCTAAAGAATAAAAGAAATTAAACCAACATTAGCTTTTAGAACTTGTATTGGGTCATCCCGCTGTGTCAATATACGTGTTCAGAAGCACTAATCACCAACAAATGCGCAAAGAAAGTTTTATTATCAATCGCAACACACTCCTACATGTTTCGACCCTGCTGGGTCATATTCAGGGAGAACTTTTCGTTACCGTTACACTAAGGTTGCACTTTATAGTTGAGTGAGAGTGTGCTGTTGACTGTGTACTGGAGGCGTGTTCGAGGCGTGAACTCTCTGCAGTCCCGGTTTGCAGGCCCGGGCCGCAGAGAGTTCACGCCTCCAAAAACAACGCAGTACATAGTCAACAGCACATTCTCACTCAACTATAAAGTGCAACCTTAGTGTAATGATAACAAAAAAGTTCCCCCTGAAGATGACCCAACAGGGTCGAAACATGTAGGAGTGTGTTACGATTTATGATAAAACTCTCTTTGTGCATTTGTTGGTGATTAGTGTTTTTGTATAATATAGTGCACGGACATGGAACACATTAAACACGTGTTCAGATTTATCGACGATAAATACGATTGGTTATATACGTGTTCGGATTTATCGACGATAAATCTGAACACGTATATAACCATTTCTGATGTTTTACAATTTTATATAAGAAAATAGTAACATCTCACTAAACGTTCATACAACATACATGTGGAAGTTGTGTTTTATTATTGTGTACATTTTACCTGAAGATGGTTCTGTATAAATCGAAACATGTCGTACACGTAATGTACTAACACGCAATATATGGAAGTGCTGTGTCTGACGGCATTTTATGTGTTTATTAGCCTTTCAGGGTGTAACCCTTGGTACTACGGCACCAGACGGGCCTGTTACAGAGTATCTGTCGATAAATGAGTGTGAATCATTAGTAGAACAATAAACAGCACGGAAAACGGAGGTGTGAGGAGGTAAACTTGGCCTACACTGGACTGGGCTGCTTTAACATTCAAGGCGGGACAAATAGTCTGTCCCGAAACGTCAGTAACTGCCAGTCAGGGGTGCTTAACATCGCGGGGCAGCGAATATCTCATTTACACCGCGGTAAGAAGACTGAGATCCACAGTTTATTTGGTGTTTATTTAACGACGTTTCGGTAACGCAGGCGTACCACATGATGAATGTTAATAAACAAATGCAAATAATGTAGAAGAAACCTTTAGTGGACTAATTTGTATTATTATTCTGCCAAATATTTGGAAGTGACTGAAGAAAACTACTCTTAAGCTTAATTAGTATGGCTGGTACCTGGTCAAGATTCGAATGGGACACCTCCCAGGCACATGGAGGAAGACCCACTGCTTGGGCGAGCATGCTTAGTGTAGTATTAGCTGAAATTCACGAACAGAGTAGATGAAGAAGTGAAAGTAGAGATTTCGTCTCTGTTTAGAGTTTGTTGGGCTGCGAAAGCTGCAGTCTGATACACAGTTTTCAAGGTTTCGAAAAAAACTGCCTCCTTCTTCAGGCTGTTGACCTTTCCTTAACCTTTTAAAGCCTAGCGGTAACTTTACGTACCACCAGGTTTAACATTAAAAAATTCTACGTGGTGCCCACATTGCGTTTATGTGTTTTGTACGGATCTCAGAACAAACAGCAACTTTTGCCTTATAAAACATTAAGAGACTGGTTTTTATAACCGAAGTGGAGAGTGTTTACAGCGCGGTACGCACTGAGTCCTTATATAAAACAGATACGCTTCGTCTTTAAAGGGTTAAAATAACTGTCAATTTTTATAAGACAGTAATTCTAGATTTTACTGTAAGTACGTAAATTCCATACAAAGTCGTATTTCACAAAGTTAGACCCAATATAGTATTTTAAGATTTTGTATTGATCTCCGTCACGTTTTGTACTTAAGTTGGGCATTCTTCTGGGAATTTACTTTCCTCTAAAAAATCGATATGTGAGATTACTTCCCGCCTTCGCTCCGAGGTCCTCTCATAACGTCTCCAATAATCTAACAGGTTCTGGCTTTACTTTCTAACACCAAACCACAGGAAACTCCAGCGCACCAAACTTTATCGTTCGGTTCGCACCTCAAAACGAATAAAAGAACCTTCTTCTCCTCTCTGTCTCTTCAGTATGACAGACGCTACTCTAGTACGACTCCGGACACTGCACTAGTTCTTCAGTCTGTCTTCTAACCAGTAAGAGAACGGAGGGGCAAAACTTTCCTTCTGGCCTTACTCTTTTACGAAATATCCCAGCAGTGTGAAAAAAACTGGAGTCTGTTCAGTAAACAGTAAAACTTAACTGAGAAACACTAACGACAAGAGGTAAACCTCTGAAGCACGAAAGTCGTCTAATTATCCCTTTAAAGACGAAGCGTATATAAGGACTCAGTGCGTACCGCGCTGTAAACACTCTCCACTTCGGTTATAAAAACCAGTCTCTTAATGTTTTATAAGGCAAAAGTTGCTGTTTGTTCTGAGATCCGTACAAAACGCATAAACGCAAATGTGGGCACCACGTAGAATTTTTTAATGTTAAACCTGGTGGTATGTAAAGTTACCGCTAGGCTTTAAAAGGTTAATACATAAATTTCATTTCCTACATCACAGTAAATATACTCCTTCTCGAATACAAAGACCCGCTGGTTGATGACATCTAAATTAATAATCCTGTTTATTTTCAGTATCTTACGTTTCGTTTCGTAGTCCTTCCCTCTTCTGCCTACTTGTTGACACTAGGTGTAGAGGTTTTTTCGCTTGATCACACTCAAGCACACGCCACATTCGGTAGGACTCCTCTGGACGAGGGATCGGCTCGTCTCAGAGACCTCTACATGACAACACAAACACTGTACAAGACAAACATACATGGCCCCCTGTGGGATTCGAACCCACGATCCCAGTAAGCGTTCGGCCGCAGACCTACGCCTTAGACCGCGCGGCCACCGACATCGGCCAGTATCTTAAAATAGACATAATTACACTCTGGAAGAAAAATAAGGAGGGCTTCAATATTACAGCGTATGGAAGCTATGGTAACCACTGTCATTTATGGGGTTAAGTTTCTGTGCGACATTGGCTCTATAGTAAACAAGCAAACCTACAAATGACAATGTAAACTAGGTAATATTTAATGCTTTTAAACAAAGTTTAAATTATTAAAGTTATTTGTCGAACGATTGACAGCATTGGTAATCTCCAAGCTGAATTTTAAATTTAGGGCTTTCAAAATACGTAGCAACATTGACTACCACTGCTCACAGAAATTAGGTAAATCCCCTATTTAAAAAACAGCTCAGTGTCACAAAATTGGAATCAATATAAATTATACATATTTTATAAGTTTCAAATTGGTAAATATCCACTGCATTTATTAACTACTAACCTAGGAAAACACAGTCTATAACCGAGAGATATACAACAGAACAGACGCACGCGCGTATATACTGAATCATTCCAGCTCTATAAACACTTCCCTCGTTTACAAAGGTCGTTACGTTGGGAGATCCTTCCACGTGATACATGACGCAGTTTAATATAAGTTACAGGGGTAAAGGCTAAAGCTAGCAGAGTGGTAATTAAACATACCTTGCTAATTGCATTTAGCAAAACGGACGGAGTAGAAAACCGATGCGTGAAGACAGGAAACAAAGTAGAGAATTCAGGTAATTCATGTTCAAGTGTGAGCATTCTTTTTAGCAGTAATATTCGAGATGTATCTTGCTAAAACATAAGTACATACATCAAATTACATCGCCTTTAACCTATGTTATGCTATAACATCATTTGTTGTACCGTTCTGCAAGTTGGTCTCCCGCCATGACAGCAACAAACAGGATAAATGTACATAATAACACCAACTAATGCACCAAAAATAAATATAATTTTATTCTTAAAAGTCTCCTACATGTTTCGACCCTGCTGGGCCATCTTCAGGGGCGACACCTCTCAAAAGGAGGATGAAGCCCAGGGCACATTCGCACTTAACTACATAAACGCAACCATAGTGTATCAATATTATTCTCCCTGAAGATGGCCCAGCAGGGTCGAAACATGTAGGAGACTTTTAAGAATAAAATTATATATTTTTTGGTGCATTAGTTGGTGTTATTATTTCGTACAATACAGTGCACAGACATGGTACATATTAAATAAAGGATAAATATGTTTGACAAGAATGTGAGGAATGGCATTTCTTGATCTGAGAGACAGTATGATTAAAATTACATAATAATTAACTGCATAGTTTGTACAGTTCAGAATGTAAAAGTTCGGTAACAGAACGAAGGCTGATGACACTGCAAGCGAACGTATTACTAATGGAAGAAGCACAAAATGCGTAACAATTTTTAGTCGGAACACCCGAAGAGAAAACTCTACTTGGAAGATATAAGTTCAGACATGATGATCACATTAAAATTGATAATTTAGTTTTTTAAATGCCAATAATGTTAAAGTTTTATGTTTCTTTATGTCTTTGTAGCAATCAAATGTAACTGGATATTGTGTCTCAACAAGCACGCAATAAACAGAGCCACACTTAAACACTCACACAAATTATAACAGATAATCATTATTTCTTTCTTAGTTTAGGGCGTTTTCTAAGAAACAAAATTCTAGCCTTTCATTTTATAATTTCGAAGAAGGACATTACAACGTGTAATTCAAAGCTGGCAGATTTGGAGGCAGTCCTGTATGGACCGTAAATGAGGTCACGGAAATTTCCACTTCGCTGCTTTTAGTTCTGCTTCCAGGAAGTTTTCTTCACTTTCACAGCTTGATTGGACAGACCCGTTTCGATGAATTGCTTCTCATAATCAACTTCGAAAATGATACAAACGGTGCAATCAACTGTAATCACTTATTATCAATGGACTTTCGACGAAATAAACGGGGATAAAAATGAAAAAAGGCGCGTGTAGAAAGATAACCACTCCTTATCCCTGCCCTAAAATATTATTGCATACATTAGGACGTTAGGTGCCGAACCCCACAGAGGAGGATCAGCTTATTTTCTAGGCCAGTCCATGTGTAATCTGTCGCGGACAAAGTGGCACTAGGCTTGCTGTCCTGCGATTATTTCGGTATTTCCCTCTCAGTCATTTCACTAATTTTCCTCACCCAATCTTTCACCTATTACCGACGTCATACAAATTTAACCACTGATAACGTCACAAATAACACGCTTAAAATAATATTGCACAAATAAAATTAAAACAATATGTTGTCTGGAATCACATTGTGAATAAACACTGCCGCGCTAAGGTCAAAGATTTTATTGTAAAAATTTGTTTTTCGACATCCTAGGGGTTATGGCACAGTGAATTCTTTTTTTCAGGGTTTTATAAGTATTTGGACCAGTCAATTTTTCTAAAAATTAATTAACTGCAGATAGTCTGTCTTCTAAAACACGTTATTGAAGGAAATATAGAGGGAAGGATAAAAATGAGGGGAAGGCGAGAAAGAAGACGTAAGCAGTTACTGGATGTCCTTAAGGAAAAAAGAATATACCTAAAATTGGAAGAGGAAGCACTAGATCGCACTCTGTGAAGAACTCGCTTTGAAAAGGCTGTACACTCTCGTAAGACATTGCGGAATGATGATGAGTCTGACACAGTGCTAAGAAAACGTTGGGAATTGCAGACACAGTGCTAAGAAAACGTTGGGAACTGCTGACACAGTGCTAAGAAAACGTTGGGAACTGCTGACACAGTGCTAAGAAAACGTTGGGAATTGTCACCCACTGTAGAGCAAATCATGTAAGAGAAACTGCGTGCCAGGATCACGAGATAATACGAGAAAAAATTATGATAGTACTATAAAACCTGTAGTATAGCTATTTCATACTAAAATTAAGAAATCATGCTTTAGAGTTCATACTATATTTATGAAAGCTACAAGAAAAATCTTCTTAAGAAAAGGCTGAAATCGTGAAGGAAGAAACTGCGAGGACGAATCATTAACACATAGAAGAAATCAGATGCAGGGATAGTGTTGTTAATACAGCGTTTGATTACGGGCTGTACAACTGGAAAACCGTGATTCGAATCTCGTTAGAGGAAACAGCCCTTCCTGCAAAGCACGTAGACATGACCTCCGTCTCTTACAACCATATTTCATTGCTCGCCGGGGGCACATTCCCTTAGTGCAAAGCGACCGAAGGTATGCAGTTGACCGCGCACCTCACACGAGGCCAGGAGGTACCTCAGAAACATTGTCAATCACTTAACAAAATACACGGCGTCACATCCCGAAGAAGATGTTCTTAACACTGGCTCTGGATTACATAAGAGGCTACATGAAAATAGTCACTAATAGTCTGATAATAGTATCGAACACATAAACACAGTGTGCAGGCAGAGTTTCGCAGCCACTGCGTTGTAAATTTGTAAAATGGCAGAATACAGACCTGACGTGTCGGCAGGGATGAAAAGCCGCGGGGTTGTCCTGGTTGGAAAATCTTGGTAACGACCCCTGATGTAGCGTCAGTCGTATTACCAGCAGCAGACTTAGCTGTAAATAAAAAAGATAGGAGAAGTCAGATATAAAAAATAGTAACACTGTAACAATTTTTTTTTTCATATTGCACGTAAGGTTTCTCTACCATATTGTCTAGGTGTGTTGTCACTGGCAGCGCTAGTGTAGCAGAAAGGCGAGTGAAGACCTGCAGAAGACGGAGCAAGCAACGACTGGATTGGATCACCAGTCCAAGGTCAGTAGCTTTCCATGTGAGCTGCTACCCGCTCATAACCTTACCTCCCCTTCAGCTTATCTGCCATTCTTTCCATTACAGTCGTAACGCAAAAAGGTAAATTTTTCCTTTACATGCCATAAAACCTTATTGGTGGGGGTAGAATTAAGTCCCATTTAAAAAAAAACACGGCATTATTTTGAATTATGTGGTAAATTACCCCTGGAGAAGAAAAAATCTAATTCCCCTGCCGGAATTCGAATATCGTATCCTCCAGCCCATGTCCTACACAATCGCGCCGTCATTTAATTGATAGTGAAACAAAGTCGTGAGTAGAAGCAAAGATGCTGCAGCCGTACATAAAATTACAGCTGCCTGTTGCTAAGAAAGCCAGTGACAACAGAAACGACTGCTTTTGCACAAAAAGTAAAAACACAAGATGCCAACAACAAATATTATGAACGTGGTTCAGAAAAAAAATTCAAAATACACTCTAATAAACACATATCGATATTTAGAAACGTCAGGTAGCAAAAAAAGCAATACGAGAAACTTCAAAATATTTCAAAAGAAATCTCTTAAAATTTGTTTTAAAAAGTTGAATTCCATTAATCATAATATGGAAATAATAATTATCCAGAACAATAAGAGATGAAAATTACACAAAGTAATAAAATAATACAATTATTTAATGTTTAACAGAATTTCATCAAACGTTTTATAATTGAAATTATAACACATAACGGAGAGCCTGAAAATATTTCGTATTCACCAATATTTTCTACATGATGGTGATAAGATAAGGTTTAAAATATTCATAAGATAGGTTTGGAATTGTAGGATTAAAGAAAGGTTAAAGCATTATCTCAAAGACTTATCCTTCCTGCTGAGGTCAAAGGTGGGAAGTTTGAAATGAATCAATTTCAGATGAAAATTAATCTCAAAGAAGTAGGATAGGAGAATATGGATTGGATTTATCTGGCTCAGACACTACAGAAGTGGCGAACTGCTGTGAACACAGTACCGAACCTTAAGATTCCATAAAATGCGGGAAATTTCTTGAGTCGATGAGAAAGTGTCATCTTGTCAAGGACTCTGTTCCATAGATTCGGTCAACACAAATGAACACCTTCAGAAAGAGTCGAGCCAAAATTAGTAAATGTGTTACCACGTGCAACTTAATGAACTAGGGCAGCACACTGTTGAAACGTGGAATTTAGTGTAATAGTTATGTAGAAATTAAATATGAATACCGTCAATATTATGTAGTTAAACACCTGGTTGTGAATTGTAAAGTTGACTGCGTAATTATTGTCTGTTTGGAATTCTACTGCAAACATGTCCTCCTACTCCTGTTGATAGACCACACGCCAAGTCCGCTACATGGTAGAAGCATGAGGTGACGTCACTGAAACCGGTGGCTTCACCACGTGGTAAAGGCAGTCCTCCAGTTTAGTGGTGTAACATTTTCAGACGGATAAATTTGTCCCTGTACATGTTATGAAAACATACGTGGGAGGTCAGTAACACTTGTTTTTTTATGTCAGCACTAGATGATGGAAAATGATCGCCTTCACGCTCCATCCGCCTTACCCCTGACAAAAGAGTGCCTCTTGTGCACAGAATATGAAGTAAGGTGGGTCTAGTCTGGAAGCATTAGGCAAGAGAAAAATCTCTCTTTTTTTAGTGAAGGGCCCCGCAGCAGACGCTACGGACGCACTGCAGCCTTGAGGCTTCTTGTGCAACCCTATGATGAAGATGATGAAGACGATTAAATGTTTTTCCGTTTTTTTTTTCATTTTAATGGAGCACCGGTGGAATGAAACTGACAGAGGAAAACCGAAGTAGTCGGAGAAAAATCTGTCCCAATGCCACTTTGCCCACCACAAATCCCACAAGGACCGAACCGGGATCGAAGCCGAGACTCCGCGGTGAAAGGCAGGAGATTAACGGCCTGAGCCATGGCACGACCGAATAACCTCTTTCCACTACCGGCAATCTACCCACGAATTCCAGGGTTTTACAGAGTCACTGTACCGCGTGATTTATTCCGGTTTCTCGAACGCATGAAGGGCTAATAATTCCGCAGTTAGCAAAGGCAATAATTAGACATGTTTCGATTTATTCATAATTGGACCTCAGGCAATACAGCCCTCAGCATCCTACGTTACAGCACTGTCCACATAAGTTCGACAGTGTGCGGAAACCTACAAAGCAAATATTTGTTATTAGAATCGCCTTATTGTACTGGCGTCAAAACAGCATTTTCAAAGAATTTACTCTATGGGGAGACAGATTCTTAGATTCTCCCTCTACGTGTAAAGCTTAACGCTTGACAATTTAGCGTTATGTACTTTGACAAGTATTTATGAACAAGACTAGAACATCGAGCTAATAAAGGGGAAAATAATAGCGTTGGTAAAATGTCTAGTTTATGGGCTGGACAACCCATAAATAGTAGACACTACGCAGACTCGCAGTACGGGCAAGAAAATTTTCTGTACCCCAAAGCATTTATACCAGCTCTATGGTGCCCACCAGCCTACTATTCAAGGCCCACCCTGGGTTATTTTCCCGTCCTTAAAACACCCTGGTTGTTAAACTTACCATTTACCTCCACCAAGAATCGAGATCAAGGAAGAGTGGAGCCAAACCATCACTCCCCCTATACGATTTCATAGCTTCTGCAGGGAAACATATCTTTAGTTTTTATAGAACAATTCCGATATTTAGTATTCTGGGGATTATTTCTGTGTCTTTTAACCCTTACTCTTGATTTGACCACGTATTAGCAGCCTATGTGTGCAGTCCTCTATCTGTTAGTCCCAATACTTCGTAAACCTTATGATACGTTATCCTGTAATTTATGCAACAACTTCTAACTCCGTACAGCACAGTCCTTTTCTAAAAGCTAACAGACGCTGAGTCATTTAACAATTTCACGTTTCATATAGAAACCGATTTTTCATTGTCAACAAACGTCACTCACTAGGTCCATCCTGAGTCAGATAAATCCACGTCATAGTATAAAAATTCATGTGTTTTAGAACCATTTTAATACTATCCTGACACTAAGGCTTACGTCTTCTAATAGCTGTCTTCCTTGTCAGTTTTCAAACCAACCTTTTGTGTACGCCTACAGTGTCTTGCATGCATAAGTCATGCCTCCTTGCTGTGACCATCCTAAGGGTACTTACAGAAGTACGCAAATTTATAGAACTCATCCAAATCCATAGGTTGTGCTTAGCGTCTCATTCTTAGGTTCTTGCAATTTCACTCGATCGAGCACGATAAATTGTCAGTAAATAAACTAAAGTTGTCCCTCTCCACGATATGAAAGCGTATATGGGGAACGGAGGTACAGATCCACTCATTCTTAACTTCGGAGCTAGATGGAAGTGAGCTGTCGACATAACATCCACACCGCTTTAGCGCTGGAAAGAATACCACTACCTATCACACCGGGGGGGGGGGGGG
>BLKM01008748.1:808106-905478 GCA_013340265.1 Coptotermes formosanus | reverse complement strand
CCCCGCTGTTACAAGCAGTGTAATGCGCCCCGCTGTTACAAGCAGTGTAATGCGCCCCGCTGTTACAAGCAGTGTAATGCGCCCCGCTGCTACAACACGGTCTATCCGTTATCTTGTTTGAAGCGTTATTGGCCTCTTTCTTCTTTGCGTTCTTCTGTTAACTATTCTTTACTCTATGTCTTCTTCCATTCTATTCTCCTCCTCTTTGTACCACCACCACTCGTCCTCCACCTGTATCACTACTTAGCCATTACCATCGCCACCATCAGCTTCTTGTTTTACTTAACCTTTTCCCACCCTGCACTGTGGACTAAGACACCCCTGTTCCGGATTGCAAGTAGTATTACCCTGTAATTTCTCCCTCTTTCAATGCTTGAATCATCTTCCTCGCTTACAGCTGTTCAAAGGCCGCAGGTGAGTTGGCCTATAAGGTCACTATACAGGAGACGTGGTGTATGTATAAGGTGTGCACATTGCTTCTAGTGGTGGTAAGGCGTCTGTAGAATATTCAAAAATCGACGACAGACATCAGAAACGGGAACGAGCTATGCGAAATGCATTAGATCAGGCTGACGTGGCGCCACACCGCGGGCCGGGTTCCGAAGCCTCAAAATTCCTATCCAAGAAGCCATCAGCAGCGTCTTTTGTTATGTCAAACAGACGCGTATGTGACACGCGGAGGATCGAAGAAATGGACAAGAAGGAAGTACGAGATGTAGCGGAAGTTAAACAGATATAAAAAAGGTAAATGAAGCAGCGTTTCAAAAGGCCACAGGCACAAAACACACAGATGTCCACGCACGAAGGACTTCGTACAATAAATGCCTACTGCAGCTGGTGTTTCTCTGTATTCTCAGATAAGCACCAACGGACATGTAAAAGCTGAGACCCCAAGCACAAGCTGGACATCTCACATTAAGGACAGCCCCTCCTGTACTTACAAATCACGTCACCAGTCCTTAATCCTCTTTTAAATCGACCGTATCCCTAGCGGACGGATTACAACTAATTAGAACAACATGCACTACACGTGCAAATGTCGCTGCAGAGTTGACACTTAATTAGCAAATTTTATGAGTTGAAAAAAGCGTTTCTTTCCTTTAGAATGTGAGGCTCGTGTTCCAGCTTCCCGTGAGGTTATGCTGGGGTTCTTTTTCGGCAGCGAGCAGCAGACGGAGGAACGGTTTTGTGCGCAAGTGTTTCTCCAACACTGACCCTCCTGTCACTACGCTGTTTCACTGTGCACAAGGTCTAACTTTGCAAGGCCCATCGCTACTGACGCTAATGCGCCTGGAAATTAATTACACCAAGTTGCTAGCTGGGTAATTAATGTGCGGTTCTGGACTCAGGGTACGCCTTCAGTGGCGGATCTGTGACCCCTAACCACAGCGACGCTCAAATTTTTCTCTTGTCAGCGCCTACTGCTGTGGGGAAAAGATTTCTTTCTGTATCTACAGAACGCGCGGTAACAACCTGCAGGCACACTGTCGCCAGAACACATATACTATACACAGCCCCCAAACAGTCCGACGTGTGCCTTCTTGTACCTACTGGAACTCCTGTTCTCCCCCACAACCTCTTCCAGTACCGTAGTCCTACGGACTAACCTGGTATTTTACAACTTTGACCACTAACAGGGTAACTAGGAACAATACTTGCCAGTTCGTCCTTCCTATCAGACTTTCACGGTAACAATACACTCCTCACGGCACGGTGTGCAGTTCTGCGTTACGCACAAACACGCGCACCCTCACTTCGACATACTCTGCAGAACTCCACACCTCCTTCACAGCCTTGAAAGCCTATCAGGACTGTGGCCTCGTCCCATTCACTGTAATGGCCAGCTGGTACCTGAGCACTAGAGGGACGAACTATCGATACAAACAACTAACTGTGGTGTATTCTGGAAACACCGGTCAACTTCCTGTTCCTGTGTCTTAAAGCTTAATATTTAAGATCAGCAGAGTCTTAAAACGTATCAACATCACTGGTGTCCTACACAGCAGGCAGTGTATATTACACTAACTGCACTAACGGCTTTTAGGATGAATCGGGTTTTGACAAACCTGATCACTAATGTGGGCCTTACACAAAGCAGGCCTTCACCTTACCTACGCACTAAAATTAAATTTGCTACACAGATTTCAATGTTGCCTCCAGTATCAACTCTTATAAAAGATCTACCAACCAGTTTCTGAGTCCAAATACGAGGACAGATTAGATACGCAGGTACGTCTGTAGGTGAGTGTGTACGCTGGCAGGTAGCTACGTGGGTGGGTAGGTAAGTAGCAACTGGTGTAGGTGGGTGGGTAGGTAAGTAGCAACTGGTGTAGGTGGGTGGGTAGGTAAGTAGCAACTGGTGTAGGTGGGTGGGTAGGTAAGTAGCAACTGGTGTAGGTGGGTGGGTAGGGAAGTAGCAACTGGTGTAGGTGGGTGGGTAGGTAAGTAGCAACTGGTGTAGGTGGGTGGGCGGCTGGGTGGGTAGGTAGGTCGGTAGGTAGAGATGATAGATAGATAGATAGATAGATAGATAGATAGATAGATAGATAGATAGATAGATAGACAGATAGATAGACAGACAGATAGACAGACAGAGATAGATATACAGACAGATAGATGGATATTTAGATAGATAGAGAGATATAGATAGATAGATAGATAAGTGGATAGAGATATATAAAGATAAATAGGTAGAAGGGTGGGTAGATGGGTGGGTACATAGGTACTAGATAATAAGGTGGGTAGGTTGGTTGGTTGTTAGGTAGGTCGGTAGGTCGGCAGACACATCTACATTATGCTGCCATTTTATGTAGTTTTGTAACATAATTCATAAAAGAGACCATTAGCCAATGCGCTATGCTCAGTGCAAATAACTCACTGACACGGCACGTGCTTAGTATCATGCACTTTGCAGGCTAACTTAGGTGCGCTCTGCACAGTGCCACTTGTGCTGTAACATCAGAATTCGCAGTCCGCTTCGGATTCTGGAATGAAGAATTTCTGTGCACACCATTGACAAGCAGCGCAGGACACACTTCAGTTACCCAACACCTTGACTCTCCAGACGCCTGCAGCTACAGTTTCATATTTCGCTCGCACACAGAACTGCAGGAGCCCCTCCACCATGCCACCTTCGTTAATTATGCAAATCTTAATTAGGCGCCTCGCTTTTTCAGTTAAGTATTCACAACATTTTGTGTCCTTCCTACGGCACAAATTAATTGACACTTTAAGCATTTAACAATGAAGTTGTAATGAGGCAGGCTTAATAAAACGAAACACTGTTGAAAATTCAGTTAGAAGAGCAGAACAACCATAACGACTGTGTGCATGCTGCATAACAAATAATCTTCCTTATACAAAAGTTCATCGAAAAATTAAATTGTAGGCAGGACGATTTCTGTACCGACTGCAGGCAGCAGTACTGAAAGTGACACACCCACTGATTACACTTATATCACAGGTGTTGCCAGAACCGTGCGCAGTTCTGTACAGGGGCTGGTTTCCATCCCAAGATAAGAATTCGCTCTGCTGTGCGGTATTTGAACCAGACGAATAAAGTAATCACATACAGGTGAGCAAACTGTACACGTTCTGCAGCATCAGCTGAAGCTGTCGTGGTGAAATGTCTTCTCACGTTCGACAAAAACGCAGAAGACCTTTCTATGCAGTGTAAATACGTATTGGCTTAAGAGGTCCCTCGACGTTTCTCCGTATGTTCGGAACACAGCGGTCAGAGACACCTAAATTGATAAATCGAAGGCATAGGCGTAGGTAAAAGAATAATATTAAAAACAATGCGGAAGAAGTAGGATTGTGACAGTAAAGGACGCACGTTTTTAAAGATAAAGACCCACAGAAGGACTCCTTAAACATGGCAAGGGACACTCGGTGTCCACATAAAACAGGGCGAATTTCGTGACCCGCTGAGCAACCAGCAGTCTGCCAAGCGCGACCTGCTGTGTGTAGCAAAACAACACTAAGGTTCTGTGAGGCCTGGTCGTGGGATCAAGGGCCACGTGTCATGCCTGTGTTCACGTGTCTGTGTTATTTGGTGTTGCATTTCGATGGACCAATGGCAGTCCAGTTGCTCTGTGAACTGCTTAATGGGTTTACTTTGTCAGAATTAATTTTGAATTCTCACAGACTAAAGGGCTTAATGGGGGACATCGGGCGGGGCGCGGGGGGGGAGGGCAACCACAGAGGCAGTTTTAACTGGCTGAGGTGCCCCAGGAGCTGAAGTGTTAAACAGGCAACACAAACAGAAAGAATATCTGGCAAAAACTCGTTGTTCGTAGATGTACTTATGGCGTCGTACACCAAATTATCGGCGTGCAGGGTCTGATGACTAAAGGCAGTGAATGATGACGCGGACGGAATGCGGAAGGAGGATGCTTGCAGGTACACTCGAATCCGGTTATAACGACATCGGTTTATACGACACCTCGTCTATAGCGTCAGATATTCTGTGGTGCCCATTAATTCCTCACTGTTAACCGTAACATTATACCACTCGGTTATAACAACACCCGTTTATAACGACACCAAATATTCAGTCCCTTTCATGACGCTATAACCGAGTTTGACTGTACTTCGTAAAACCGCTAAAACAATCGCGGCAGTCAGTGACCCGGTCGGGATTCGAACCTCCTTCCGAGTGACTGACAGAAGCGTTAAAGTTATTCGGGAGTCAGTCGCATGCCGTGCGTAACATACGGCAGTGCCGGTCGCAGGGGGGCCGCCAACGTGTGGCGACTCCACTCAGCTGACAGCCACAGCGATGCCACAACTAATTAGCCAGGACAAAACCTGGATGCCATGACACTATGTGTTAATGTAAGCGCGACTGACCTGTCGTCCATCGATCCTTATGGACTATGTATGGGTTACAGACGTCACTGGTAACTTGACCGACGGACCGCGAAACAGTGTCTGCCATGCGAGTCCTGATCAGCAATCGCCGCCAGTTAATAACAAGACTTCGCTACACCGTAACTTACGTCGCACACGCTTCGTAACTGGCAATGTGCGTGTAGGCAGTTACGCAATTAAAACATTGAGATCCAGCTGGAGACACGGACTCTGATGTTGCCACGCTGCATCACTTGTCCTGCCCACGGGTCGGTGTCGTCCTTCTGTGAGGCCTCCATTTTCGGAAGTGTTGATATTCCCAAAGTGACTGTGACAAAGAACCGACAGGGGCACCCAGCCCTCGACAGCTGAAGACGCTATAATGCACTGCTTAGGTTTCGCTCATTTCTTCAGCAGCAGCTCGCATGATCAGCAACCACCACGCATGGGCCCGGCAATACTTGTTATTTGCAACAACGGAGATACATACAAGTACCTGGGTGGATGTTGAAGAATGCAGACCGTTAGGAAGCAATGAAACTTCCATTCAACTGCCACTGTCGGCAGTCAGACACAGTACAGGCGGTCAGTGGTCAGACCCTGCAGGCTTGCTGCTTTATGTCTGCTGGCTACTTAGGCAATGAACACTTTACTAAACAATCTCAGGTGAGTTGCCTCCCGGGGCCAGGCGGGCCACACTTGGATCTGTGATCGCGTGTTGGATACCCCGACCTTAGCATGTGCTTTCGGCTTTCTTGACATACTACGACAAACGAAAGGAATTTGTAAATATGAAAAAATACCACTGGATCTCAGTAATTGACGGCGCACAGACTGAAGATGCAACATCTACCCGTTCGGAACACACCACTGTTTAATCAGCCAACCAAATTTTCAGCTGAACCTACAGCCTCCATCTTCAGGGTGTGTGTTGAGTACCGAGGCTGCACGCACCAGAATATAGCAGTCTTCACGGTCTCGGCCGTGTAAATATCACAACATCCCACGTATGAATCATCCGTAGCGTGTCAGCCACACACACATCTAGCGCCACCAGTCTGCGTGGGGGAAAAGGACAGTTCGCCGGTGTGTTTTATGCCTACTTCGCGTGCCCAAAGCATGGCGTCAAAGGGGGGTGCTTCTGCCCTTCTGTAAAGAGGGTGGTCATTCACAAATGTGAAAGGTTCTAATAAATGAACAGATGATAAAGTAGTACTGCCGAAACGTCTAGTGGCACCGCGAATTGCTGTAAAACTACAGTGAAATTATGCACTGTTTTGTGGATTCTGGTGGAAAGTTACTGTCTGCGGTCACGATTACACTGCAGTTAACACCGGGGGAGGGGGGGCTGTGCAGTCCAAGACGGGCATAGACAAAAATGGAACTTGCAGTTGGTGCAGGACAGCACCCTGGAGAGTCCGGAACTGCCGCCGCATTGCAACCGAACGTCAGCTACGGATTCCGTAACTCAGTCGACACTTCAAGCCATCAGCAGTTGATGTAGCGTTTGTTTCCTGCTATATTTAACGGCGTGAGGAATATTATGAAAGATAAAGTGTGGTTTGTTTCAAAACTTGCTTTGAACTGCGAACGAAACATTTGATAAGCAGCAACCGAAACCGCTGCAGCTGCAATCTGCAGGAAGAGCAGGCCGCCAGTGTGACACGTGCGACACGTACCTTCGGAGAATTCCGCAGCGGGACACACTACACTACGCTACACTACACTACACTACATTACACCACACCACACTACACTACACTACACTACACTACCATCACAGTCACAATTTTAGGAAACATGCCACCGACTGCCCGGGATTTCTTGAGGCCTTACGATGAAACGCAGTGGCACGCATGTAGACGCACTGGCAATTCTACACAAGCCAGCACGCACCAAAACTGTGGAACCCCCAGCCAGTTCTGAGACACCGTCTGTCAAGTCTGCCAGTGCGCGCACCCGTACTTCCATATTCGCTGTAATCTGTCGTTCTTCTAGTTAATCGCACTCTATAAACTCGGTGCGGAAAGCAGGCTACATAATGAAGTAGAGCCTACAGCACTCCGCTGTAGGCCACGCTGCCTGCTGTTCCGTCTTATTTATGTTAGCAGCGAGTCAGCAGGCCAGCACTGCTCTGTCCACTGCAACGTAACTTGTAACCTTGGGTGGCCCTAATGTAGTTATTATTTGTAAAATACAGTGACAAAGGACGTAACGCTGAAGAAGCAAACAGTGACACGCAGACCAGCACAGCCGGTAACACTGTCACCGGAATTAACGAGGGAAGAAAACTACAAACCAACGAATGTGTGGGTGAAAAAATGCAGGCAAAGGACGCATTAACATAACGTTGGGGCGCGTCAGCGTAACCACTTTTGCTGTGGAAAAGCAGTATTACATATTCAGAGGGTGTGTCTGTACGCTCAGTTACCCAGCATGCAATGCGGATGCGCCGTATTATATTGCCATCTGTGGCCTGTCTGGCTGTACCACATTTTGCCACATTAACTTATAAACGGCAAGACTTTCGGCAAAAAGTTATTGAATATAAAATGTGTGTCTTGATTTTTTTCACAACCTTTGTATGAAACATTTCTCATTCTAGACAGAAATGAGCGAGGCATTATCATAAATGCACATACTTCTTGTAAAGTACTCAAATACTAAATTTCATGAAAATCCATCCACTTGGAGCCGAGTTGTTCCACGGGGACGAACACAGGGACGGACGGATATAAATGACGCCGCGAATAGTCGCTTTTTGCAAATTTGCGAACTCGCCTATAAACGAAAGAACTAGTCAGCTACATGCCGGGCGGACGTGGCTACACGGTGTGTTAAGTGTAACTGAATCCATCTGTTTCACGTTACAGCACACCGTACGCCCCAGTGTTCTGTTTGCCTTGAAGCTCGGCACGTCCTACTCCGTCACACTGGCCCGTTACGCCTAGCGCCTTACTCAGTCGGCAACTTCTCCGACATGCCCGTCATGCAGGCAGTCTGCGTTCAGCGCGCAAGTTTCGTTCCAAATATCCGGCGAGTGCTGCACCCCCCCCCCTCCCCAAATCAATCAGTATCCACAGGAGTATGATGTCCGGTTTTCGTCCTGCTCCCTACCACCCGCCTTCAGCGCTGTCAGACGTCGCAATAATATGATACGAAAAGACCGTTTAAACGTTAGTCAATACACGCTGTTTCGAGTGAGTGCGTGCGCGCGCGCGTGTGTGCATTTATTCGAATTGTTTTCCAGTCACTAGAGGTGCTACGCCACGTGTCAAAACCCCCTAACATTGGACAATATTGAAACGCGGTGTGTGGCTTTCGAAAAACAAGACATAAAATTTAATGTTATGTCCGACCCAATTTCTCCCACGTTTAAACACGCGACTTTATTAGCACCGGCGGACGTACCCCGCGGGTGAGTTCTAACATCTGCAAGCGACGTTCAGCGGCGAGGGTTGGTCTGTCCACTCAGCACGTTTCAATGTGCTCTGCCTAAAAATGCTACGCATCTAAACAAAAATCATACTACAGATCTACGAAATTTTCCCTGAAAAATGTTGCAGATGCCAAGCAAATCGCTAACGTCAAAACAGTTTTATGTAATCACAGGCTTCATGCAATTCAGGCGTTTAAAACGCGACAACAAAACGTAGAACTGCCAAGCATGTGTTCCTCACTCCGCGCACATTCTTATAATTAATACATTAACCAACGTACGCACTTAATACATTCAAAAGTAAGTATAAAACTCCTAAACGTTTCGGCAGCGGGGTGCCATCTTCAGGTAGTTTACCTGTACGAGGCAATACAGGCGAGCACGCTTCTGTAGGTATGGTGTCACCTGCGTTAAAACGACTACAATAATTAAAATATTAAAATTCCAAAACCCAAAAAGTTGTTAACTCTGTGCGTTTCGGAAATTTAATGAGTTATACATACACTTTAACACGCTGGTGTATTCTGCATAAGCTTGCTTGAAGCTTGCACACTAAATTCCCTGACAACGGTATCACATGTGACTCAACACTAATATGCTTTTGAACTACGTCTGTTGTCTCACTTTATTTACACACAGCGTTTCGACAGCGACTGCTTTCTTCCTCAGAGTACACCTGAGGAAACACCTGAGGAAGAAAGCAGGTGCTTTCGAAACGCTGCGTGTGTGTAAATAAAGCAAGAGAATGGACGCAGTTCAAAAGCATCTTAGTGCTGACTCCTTGAACCTGGAAAGTGCAAAGACATCGCTTCTTTTTACAGCGTATTATGTATGACTGTGTTAATACGCGTCAGAACTTTTATGCTATGAAATAAAGTCTGACACTAGCGTAACACAACAACATATTTCGCACATTACATCATGTTCTTATGAGCAAAAAAGGGACGACACAGCAGTTACGTTCAGAGCACATACCAGCTTCCAACCGCGTGAAGAGTACTGCAATTATTTTAGCATTACTGTGTTCCGAGGATAGGAACACGAGTGGTTCTAATTTCAGTAAAATCTGGGAAAGCATACAGGCCGCGTACAGCACTGCTAGTTACATCAAAGCACCAAATATGGATAACACTTCATATGGAGATGTGCAAAGTGCATCTGTGATATTCACAGCCACATCAGTGCTTTCACTTGTTGCGAACTGTACACAGCTCACTACGGAATTTGCTTCACTTCTGTCAGTTCATCTTCCCTAGGTAAAAATCCCCTCGAAGCCATGTTCACAAAAGACAAGACTGATGCCGCAACGTCCTGTACAACGAATCCCTACGGCAGAACGAATTTCGCAATACTTCACTCCACGGAATTTCTCGGCCAATTCCTCACTGACACAGTGGAGGTGGCTGTATACACTGCAACTGCACACTCCCGTCCTCCTGCAAAATGTATTAAATTCCGGTCATAAAAGCCTCGTCTGTGTGTTTTGAGGAGAAATCTCCCCGGCGAGCACTTAGTCACAAGGAAACTGACGGGCAATTCGCGCCAGTGGACAACGTGTCTGTGTTTGGGGGGGGGGGGGCTGTGCGAAGGATGCACTATTTCTCTTCCACCTTCACCTTTCTTCTCGGAAAGGCGATGCCACTGAGAGACAAAGAAGGAAAGAAAAGAACAGCGATTCAACATTTTCCTCTCCCAATCTCGCGCCTTTCCCGCGCTGTCTCGCTGTGCAGCAACTCTGTGCAGAAGCATTCATCTTCTGAGGCTGTTTTAATTTCGCAGCTCGGAGGACTCACTCCACCCACTCTACGAATAGGATGACGGTGGACGGAAATTCGACAATGAAGTGTCAAGGTACTACGGCACGGAACAAGGCGTCTGGGCAATTTTAAGTTCTACATGCACCACACCTACAGCAGGCCTTCAGCGGTCGCGTACCTTCCGGCCTGCACCATGGCGATGGACGCACGACGGGGTACGAATACACGAAACATGACGTAACAGGGAGTGGGAAGGCACGCACAACAGGACATTAGTAATACGTGGTGCTCACCTGACAGTGTGTACTCCCTGCTGACCGACCAGTAATGTGCGACACACGTACGGTGTGGTGCTCTAAATGTATTATCACGAGCCCATGCCAACCGAGTGCACTTGTCGGTTAATATTACAGAAAAAAATTGAAAAATGTGAAGGTGTTAAAATCCATAACGAAATACGGTTTTGACATACAGCAAGAACGGGAGAAGTAGAAATTCACACAGTGTCTTGGACAAAAACATGCCGGTGTAGAGGTGGGCACACAGACGTAAATGTGGAGGCAATGTTAAGATGCAAGTTACTGTTATAGAACACGTTAAGATAATGTAAAGAGGAATATACTCGCTAAAGTACAGTGCATCGTCGGTAACTACTTACAATTAAGATTCTGCAACATGAAATATCATTCACGCTTTTGGCTTAAACGTGCCGGGTGTTAAATGTCTAGTGAGCAAACAAGCACCACAACTGCTCAGTGCCTTGGGCACTGCACTGCCTTTGCGACACGGGAACGACAGAGACGTGTCAGAGCGAAAGTAGCCTCACTCTAGCACGCAGGTGTGCAAGCTTTTTACGGCAAAGGGCACACCCGTTGTCGTCGTAACCGTGTTCGCGGACCGCACTTGGAAAAGTTACGGTACGTGATACATCTAACCGCCTAAATTATTGTGTGCCTTTCATAGTACAAACACGATTTACAAACATGGCTGCCTGCCGCATAAAACACCAGGCTGGCCGCGGGTTGGAGACCCATGCTCTAGCGTGTTGTTTACTCGTTAATACTTCACTGTCAATGGCACAGACTAGACACCACCAGATACTAGGATCTCTACTGAACAGTGAATGGCACGGGGTGCAGACGGTGGCGCTGGCAGCTGAATTTGAAACCCCAGACCAGGGCTTGAGTGCGGATCTGATAAAAACCAGGACAAAATTAATTCAAAGCTGGCGGCTTCCGCTTCGAGATTTTAACTAAGAACCTAAAAATATAAAGCGGAAACGCGCTCCGTCGATTATTGCGCCCCCTGGCATTACGTTGACCGGACAGCATTCTTACTCATTCTTTGTTGTGTTGCCCTGTGTTATGAATTCAGTGTGCGGCAGACTACAAGAACAACGCAACAAAAGGGACGGAAGGTGAATGTCTCTCGTAATGGAGAAAATGGAAAGGCTCGGTGGGGCATGTATTAAGATATATTGGTGTGCTGCATGGAATCGGGCGATCAGCAGCCAACATGACATTCAATAAACCCCAGCAAACGAACGAGACTAAGGCGTGTTATTTGGCCTTGATTCAGCACCAAATGAAACTTATGGTACGGAAACACGGAAAGGCAGCAGTCCGTTCTAATTACTTTTGTATATGTTAACCCCCTACCACGTCAAAGCTTTACTTGGGAAGGCGGGTTTTGTATATTTTAATGGAAATATTAGATGAAATTTATGAAATGCTGTAAATACGGAGCTTTACTGTGACAAGATGACAGCAGTTATTGGCTATACTTTGGTGGTGCACACAAGGGAAAGGTTTCAAAGTGATCCTTTTAAAGACGAAAATTTCTTAACTGTATTCAGATACTCAGTGCGTACCGCGCAGTAAACACACTCCGTCTCAGTTATAAAAACCAGTCAGTTAATGCTGTACAGGGAAATAATCGCTGTTTGTTCTGAGATCCACACAAAACACATAAACACACTGTGTGGTCAGAACGTAGAATTTGTGTCTGTTAAACCTGGCGGTACATAAAGTAACCACTGGGCTTTATACCGGCTACACGAATGTATCTCTTAGTACATAAGTTTTAGTGACTTCTAACAGGACACAGGCCAGAGGACGGATCACTTGCACGCCATCTTCTACCAGTTTCGTTCTAATCTACTCTTCCCAGAACACCTGCATGCGTTCGTAGCTGACAGGGTCCGGTTGCGATTCTTGGCTGAGGTAGGCTGCCCTGCACACTTCTTGATTGTAACCTAGTGCAGCATTTCATGGCGGCTTTTTGTCCGCGACTTTTTAAATTCATCTTCCACAATCAAAATATTCGACGCTGTGTACGTTGTGTGGTTGAAAGGGCATCGTTAAATAACTAAATAACTCAAGCAATCAATAACTTTCAAAGTACCCGCGTAATAAATCGAAAGCGCCAATTCCGCACTACAAATCGATAACTGCAGTACCACTCGATAACCTAGGTAACAAAGCGCTGCTTCCCAGACCACGACAGTTTATGGTCGCCGTCTTCTGAGGCATGATGCCGTATGTCCTGCTAAAGCGCCAACCTTGCACAGGGAACTGCTGCGTTCCTCCTTAACAGAACACGCGGCGTCGCGTTACAGCAGACGACAGCACTCTTGATAACAACAGCTCTCAGAAACAGACCACGGGCGCTTATCTGTTCGCGCGGAGCAGACGCTGTACGACTGCATTGCTTCTTGCGCCACACAAAACCACACACAACACAACTCTTTACCAGTTTTCTTAGAAACGGTTTACAGCGCAAAACTGACACATTACCAAACACAGAAGTGTAATTAAAGCACAAAACGCTGAATGAAAACACACTTTCAATGTCAATATGTAACAGAATGCAACGCAGCAAGTTGTCTGGCCCTGGAGATGTTAAAAATATGGTGTAATCAGTCTCGCGATTATTAGTTTACATAACAACACAAAACGAATATCTAAGCCAAAGAAGCATGACACGCAGCACGTGGCGTCACGTCCAATACACGTACCGTCCAACCTGTTTTCTGAACCGACGACATTCGCGAACTGCGCCCACGGAAATACGGACGTTCACTGTAAGTTACGGGCCTCGAGGTGGCGCGCACAGGGGCTACCGCTCGGCTGCACTCACTGCAAGACAGACGAACACAGGGCATTCCTGTATTTGCCGCCACGGTTTTCTGTAGGATCACTCCACTAACCGCGACAGAACAGCAAGCTGTGTGCAATTCTTCGTGGGACAGACAGAATTTGCGCACTTGCAGTAATCACAGGGGACAAAAGTTTTCCGGCCGCTAAATTAACCCCAACCAATCTGATATCCAACGAGCGTTCCTTGGATACGCATTTCACAGTAACGTCCATATTGGTAATACCAGTAATTCCCTCTGACAGATATTCACCTCGCTCGACCCTATAGGCTAATTAATGCACTGACCGTCCGTCAGTGAATGCAGAGCAGAGTAAAGGGCGGTGTACAATAAGGATGTGCTCCCTGTTTGTCACAAGTTTTCCTTCTGTAAACGCCGAATGCAGCCCTCCCCTCCCCTCCCCTCGCCGCCCAATTTAGACTCACTCCTGTGAGCGAATTCGATTACAGACGTGGTTCAAGCTGCCTTCCAAGACACACACACAGCGCAGCCATAAAGGGAAAAGTTATTTGATTATTGGAACCTGAAATTAGATGAAAATAAAATGGAGGGCTTCGGAGTGGAAGTGGAAAAGGAAGTTTTCTATTATCAGTAAAAGAGAAAGCCCCAAAAACATTGTGAGTTACCCCACCTGAAGCAGCCAAATAGGCCTCTGTGGTGAAGACTGTACGAACACATCATACACGAACGTACCAAAGGTGCACATCGGCTCAGTAATCAAGTTTGTCGATTTGTGCGATCCATAAAGATATAAACTGTGGACAAACACTTGAAACGGGCGCTCCAGGATACAACTCTGTCACCGAAGAGTCTGACAGGAAACGGGGAACGTTGTACGGTTCCACCAAGATAAACAAAATGTGTTCGTGTCTTGGCTATGTAATTTGCGACAACTTAGTTTTCTCGGCGGTACAAAGTGGCAGAATATAACGCCTCCTTTCATTAAATACAAAATGACAACATGTAGAATTTTTTCCTACAGGTACATAACTTCGAAATGAAAGACTCGACAACCAAGATGCAGCCAGTTTACAGGTGCGAAGCTTAGCATTATCATTGTCATGAAGAAGGCTTTAAATTTATTAAAAACTGGAAGTGCTAATACGAGTACGACACGACATCACCGCGCAGTCTGCCAGCACGCCTTAACGTAACAAAATTAAGTGCAGGTGCTCGGGTCCCTGTCACATAAAGTCGTCTCCTTGCAGTTACGGTTTGCAAGCAACCACACATCTGCGCACAACGTAAGAACTAACAATGGAAAGCTCCCCAAATCTACAACAAAGTGCTAGATACCAACTCGCTACTGCGACTTCGGGGCAACACACTTCACACTAACCGCGACTGTCAATAGCATGTGACATCGCATATCCTGGCTGACGGTTTAATATCGTATTCCCCAATCCGCAGTTCCCCCCCCCCCCCAATTACCATTCCACCTGCCGGTCTCATCCGAGGCGACGTATTTCAGCAGCAGAGGCATCGTCGTTATTTAACCTTTTAAAGCCTAGCAGTAACTTTACGTACCACCAGATTTAACATTAAAAAATTCTACGTGGTGCCCACATTGCGTTTATGTGTTTTGTACGGATCTCAGAACAAACAGCAACTTTTGCCTTATAAAACATTAACAGACTGGTTTTTATAACCGAAGTGGAGAGTGTTTACAGCGCGGTACGCACAGAGTCCTTATATAAAACAGATCCGCTTCGTCTTTACAGGGTTAATCTGAGAATAAAAGCACTGAAGCCGACACCGGCAGGAAATAGTGACCTCACGTACAGTTACTAGCATTGCAGGCCTCCAGCCACTTGCTTGTACTGCGTCAAGACGCTGAACACAGTACTGGCTCGCGCAGCTGTGGACGCGGTTTAACGTACCGCCTGAGGGCAGTGTGCTACACGAACGTACGAAAAGCACAAACCAGCTGATACTACACAGTTAGTGCCTCGTCTGAGGCTATACCGACTGGTGTTTTGAACATTTAACGACGCTTATTTCAGCACACAGGTCATCAGACGCGAAATTATATGTAAAAACACTCATAAATTGCCAGTGCGGAAGGATACCAAATGTGGCGTTGGTGCCTTACTGAAGGCGGAGGGTGCTCTTTACTATTTGTCCGACACGTTCCTATTTATGTCAATGTATGTGCGATATTCAAAATTTACACACAAAACATATCAAACCCCGCTAGCGTAGCGTAATACTCACATTCATTTGAAGAACTATTTTTTGTTGCGTCATGTGTGAGATCAGTCCTAGTTGTACCAATTTTCGTCTCATATCCACACTCCCAGGTTATACCTTTATATAATACACCACGCGAATAAAGACACTCACCTGAAGTTTAGTATCGAAAGTAAACAGTAGTAAATCCACCAGCTCCACTCACAATTTTGGCACACTCGACTACTGCCACTTTAACCCGCACTACCTGCCGCCATGACTAATACGTAACTAAACAGCTCGCCTGTCACATAACCTGATGGCACCGATGCTTATGGAAGGACATCTGGCGGACAGCTACACAGAAAAAAAAATCTACCAAGCGTTATCGCGCGTAAGAAACAAGCAGCTGCAAATGTACCAATGTTAGACAATTATAATAGCCCAGTATCGGTATACAGAGGCGCGTAAAACATTGTTCCTTATATTCTACAACAAAAATACATGTACTGTATTGTAAAATATGGAAACAAGAGACACAAATGCCAATGTGGCTAATAAATGGCCTGGACAGCCTGAAGAACACCACACTAGACAACATTCCCTGTGGCTGGTACCCTGCTAGAGGTTCCTTCAAAATCTGATATTCTCACAAAAAATTATGCATGTCAGCTCTATCATCTGTGTCGTCCACTCGGTCACGTTTGACTCCTGTCCGTGTTCGCCTGCCATCTCCGTAACTGCGGGTGACAAGTGTGAGCACATCCACTTGCTGATCGCTTCTCCTCCTGGACGCTCCTAGTGGTTTTACTCAGTTCTTTCATCTAACTATAAATACGGCACCTTCAATAAATTCCGTCTTCTGTGCAAACCCATCAGATGTGTGCAATCCGAAAATGTTTTCATGACCGCTGGGCTAGGTGTGAGAGAGATCTGGACAGGCGCGGCGCAGCTTGTGGCCGCCTTAACGTCAACACGACGCTACGTTTCGCCTAACACCAATCGGTGGTCAGTTTTAATGGACAGCCGATCAATAATCAATTCCGTAACTGAAACGCGCTCAGGACCCACTGAGATGAGATTCCCCGAAGCTATTTGCAAAGCCGAGATGACCGCCATATCGGCACTAGCCTAAGTAAACACACGCACTGACAGTCCTGTCGAGTTACAGGATTAAAGGGAAGAGGTTTGTCGGAAATGTTTTGCAATCCGAGTAGCGAACTGCGGCAGCCGATTAAGATTCTATACGTTACAGGCAGCAAGATGGCGGTCCCCCGACGACCATCCATCCACCTTCCTCGGTCCACAGCCTCCTTCATGTCGCTACACTTCTTCGTAGCTTCTCTCTTAACCGTCTTTCGCTTCATACAAGAAACATGCAAGGTAATTTCTGCAATGAACATTCGGCGCAGCTCTCCTTTCCCTCTACCTTACACACTCTTGACGTGACACAATACAAATCTCGCATACGAAGTTAAAAGCATTAAACAATTACTGTCCTTCGGGCAAAATATGTCTCCCGGCCGCCATGTTACTTTAAAATTTCGTACGCTACATCAATGGAAGTTTAATCTTCACAAAGCATCATCGCCATACGACATTTAACCAACCACCGTGAGTGACTGCGCGTTCGTATTACTGCCGCTTAGTAGTGCTGGCGAGCAGCAGCGGAGTGACGTCACGAGAAGGGGCCTTAGCAACACGGGCGGATCGAGTTACACCTAGCGGCTCCCGTGCATTACAAACAGGAAACTTAATACGAAAAACACTTTCCTGTATTTTTGTTCAACCGTAATTATTCTTTGCCGTTCCCAGTGGCCGCGCGGTCTAAGGCGCGGGTCTGCGACCTCTCGCTTGCTGGGATTGCGGGTTCGAATCCCGCCACAGGCACAGATATCCGTCTGTTGTTGAGTGTTGTGTGTTGTCAAGCAGAGGTTTCTGCGTCGGACTGATCCTTGTGCAGAGAAGTCCCACCGGGTGTGGTGTGCCTGAGTGTGATCGTGACGCCTCGATAGTGAGGGGGTCCTGGCCCACTGGGCGCCGTCGCGCCATGGGGAAAAATTCTTTAACATTTTTGAACGCCTGTCTTCAGTCGCTTTTATAGTCTGGAGGTCTCAACCTCAGTTTCTTCTGTATCAAAGGGACCTCACGGCAGACCAGCGAAGCCAAGCAGCCAGGAAAACTGCTACAATAATTCCAGTTCTTCACCACCAACACATTACACGTGAGAGCACTAGACTGGCATACGTAAATACACCAACCATTAAGGCTACCTTCTTACCCGCTGACAGTGAAGAAAAGAACGCACTATGTGTTACGGAGAGCGACTAAAGCAAAGTCATATTCTGATTCGCGGGACGGAGCGAGGTGTACCGCAGTACAGCAACAGGTTCGAGTTTCCAACCCCCACAGTCTCTCCCTTTCATAATCGGCCTTGTCCCCCTAGGGTCATTATTTTTTTTACCAAAGGTACCACTGGCCACTTAGGAAAGGGCCGAGGGCCCCGTGGCTCGTCAGCCACAGGGTGCCACCACTGATTGTGAGGAACGGTACACTACAAGTTCTTCCCGAAACTTTATTACCTTACAATTGGCCGAGAACAGCGCAGTCTCAGGGCCCTTTTCCACTGCTGTGTTTGTGGTGCCACAAATAGTAGCGCGACTTAGCGAACCATTGCTTACAACGGGAATGTTTCCACGCATTAGCGCTACAAACCCTCTTGGATGCTTTTCGTTGTAACCAGTAGCGCCACAATTCTGTCGCGCCACAGCTGGCTATACCTACATAGCAGCTTAAGCAGGTGTTTGCATGAGCGTGCTCAGTGGCGCCACTTCTTCGAAAAATTTAACGTCTGAGTTGTGTGTTGTTCAGTCCTATTTATTTCTACATAAGGAACCGTGCCTTTGACACTGAACTCTTTCTTACCGAAGTTGAAGCCCGTGCTACGTAAGATTGCAGGTCCGCACTGCAGAGAGTTACGGTGGAAAAGACAAGGTCCTGGGAAAGTACCACTTTCGAATCTCGAACCCGTTAGCAGCTGTCATAACGTATAACATATCGTATATCCACGTATAACGTGGATGGGGTAAATCTGTGGTTTACCACAGTACCTGTAAGGAATGCCGGGAAGTCCTTGCATTGCTAGACCATTTTGTAAGGTGCCTCCTAACACTTGTGGGTCCTCAGCATGACACCTGCTTCATGTCACACTTCTGGCGCCTAGAATTTTGCGGTGGCTTCTATATTTTTGGAAAATCTTTGCAGCCCTGACTTACATCATGTACTGAACTACTTCCTGTCCACAGTGATCTATGCACTCAATATCACGCACGTTGGTAAGTTCGTATGCAGCGCCGGTTTCGTGTTATGCTATGTGCTTGCCCGATGCTCCAACGATCGCGAGTGGGGCCACAAAAAGCTGGGTGCATTTTATATTTTGAGTCACACGTATTTCTTACGTAAATTCTTGAACTGTATAGTGTATAATGCACTGAAGGTTCAAAATCACAGGTATGAAATGCCACGAGATTTATTTTGGACTGCGCCAAAGAATATCTTCAACCGGGACTGTGTATGTATACATTCAAATGCTAACAGATCTCCACCGGGGTTAAATCGACAACCTAAACCCCCATCCCCCCCTCTGAGACCAAACATTTTAACCCATCACGCAATGACAAAATCGGAGCAATTTATTAATATTACTACAAGGACATAACTCGGGTAAGAAATACAGAACACAAAAAATTAAATAATAATAGTTGTAGTAGTAAGCACTGCCCTCTTACTCATTTTTCTTTACATACACGTTTCTCATCCTTCGCAGTGTCGGTCCACACTCAAAGCCACCCGCTCACCCTCCTTCTCTTCCTCCACTATTTCCTATTGCTACCACCCGAATGATGGCTGCCCTGCTGCTACCGACGTTCCCTCCCACCGTAGAAGAGGAAAACGTCCGTACGCGTTGTTAGAAATATCGTATTTTTATGACCAGGAAAAACCCGGCACATTTGGCGTCCCGAACACGAAGAAACCCGGACGAAGTGGGTCCCTAATCATGTGAATAAGCAAACTTGCCTAAACGATCAGCCAGTTAATCTTCACCATATTGGCGCCCTACTTCCTCGTCCTGTACAACTTGACGCCATGACTAATACGCAAATACATCGCTTCACATCCACCCTCTCAAAATCCTACTTTTTGGGAGTACACCATGCGAGTAACGAGACTCACCTGAATATTCAGGCATCAATGACAACATCCCACGGGTTGTCTCCCTCCATTCACCACACTAGCACTACTTACTACGTCATCCTTCACATGCAACTAGGAAATAAACACACCTCACCTAACCAACACCCTGACGGTAACAGTTAGTACCTGTGGCTCTAATCCGTGGTACCCCTGCTTACGAAATGATCCGTGTTAATCAGAAAAGGACATCTAGCGGACATTACCGTATAAACAAAACAACATCCAAAACCTCTACCATACGTAACCATGTGCACCTGCCGGTAACGTATGTACAGAAAAATGGAAACAGCCCATTAGGTTAGCTCGTGTCGCATAAAAGGTGATTTATTATATCATACAAGAGAAAGCACAAACACTGCATTGTGAAGAGATTGAACCAATTACCACAAACCATAAACTGCCTCATGGTGACTATTTTTCCCCAAAACTAGAAAGCCTTGTTTATCGACGAGTTAAAATTTACCTCACATCGCTACATATCATTACTAGCATATTGCTACACATAGTACAGGTAAGAAAGACATGGGCCCCTTTCAGCCACACAAAGTACAATTTGTTTGTGGCTGGAGAATGTTGTGCAGTACATAAATCATTTTGCCTGAACATACGCCAATGAAATAAATTTTTGGCACTTCCTGCATATAGTGTATGAACTATGTCACTCAGTCCATGTCCATACACAGATTCTCAGCATTCTGCACAATTTGTGTCCCACTAGTCAGTTTGTACCTAAAAGAAACCCTGGCCCCATCTCAGTCTAGTGAATTAATTTCTATTCATTTTTCCTTCCACTAATTTCTGAACTATGTAGCCCTGTTATACTCCCCCCCCCCCCCAAGTCTCAACACCTCCACAGATGTGACAAATTCCCACGTTAAATTACATCAAATGCAATATTGTTAAGGCATGAGCACTAATGCCATAATTAAATGATACCCACACACACATTACCTTACGGACTGAAGACCTGTCAGCACAGGCATAACTTGGGAGGGAAGGTGGGGGTAAATGCCCCCTCCAATATTTTTTCAACCTAAGAATTTTTTTGGTTACTGAAATGAACAATGGCAAATACAAAATGGACAGAAAAAGAAAATGAAAAACTTGCACTTTATGTGACCAATTTTCCCCTTTCAAATTTGACTCCTTTGTAAAATAAAATTCCTAATACCCATGCTCAGTTTGCCCCCCCAAGTTTTATTAGCCAAGTTACACTTATGCCTGTCAGGTTAGCACTGTGGCCAAGACTGAACCCACAGTCAGCCTGGATACAAGTCTGCAGCATTACAGCTTCACCAGACTTACCTCACACATGAAGGTCTGTAACTGCCATCCTCAAGATGTGGACAAGTTGTGCAACATGAAAATCAGTATTTTCAAAATTTCAATCTTTGCTTGGAATGTGGAAGCTACAACAAAATATGTCATAAAACTGTCCCCTGTTACCTCACAGCAATCTAAAAAATGCAAGTCTTTCCAGGTTTAGCAAAGGAAATTTAAACCCAAATTTCTCGAAATATCAGTGCTGGTAACATGAACAATTTCTTAACTTCCTCTGTCAGTTGCCATTCCAATATGTTCCACACATTATCTATCGTGGAAAGGCACAACAGACTCACTTAAAGTTATTGTACCAACGGTTTCAGCACTGCCCCACTTCTATCGTCATCCATTTGTAAATTATACATTTCATTGACAGAGGGTGGTTTCTAGCTTACTAGTTACATTAACTTTTACTCTTGTTAAGTTGCTACATTCAAATCTGCAAATTACAATATTATGACTTGTCAATGTTTGCACAGCAGTCCAAACTGCCATTGAAGAGCGAGAATTTAATGCATGATTTGCTGCATTAAAAAATACACCTGAATGTCTGTTTATAGAAATCAGCAGGTACCAACTCAGAATATTCTCCTGCTTTCTCACATACAGGACCAACAAACAGAATTATCAGGCATGCAGTTCCTTGCCATGACTTACAATTGTGAGCCTGGCCACTATGTTAATTCCCAGTAAGGTTTCAAAGTATGCACACTCAGCATGTCTTATGAAAACTACAGGCCAACTTTCTCAATTACAACAGTGGTACAGTTGAAATGCAAATATACAAAATTTAAGAACATATTAAAACTGCATTTACACAATAATATGAACATTTAAAAAACTACACTTCACACTTCGAAACTCCATTTCTTAAAAATTAAAACATAATCCCCAGAAATGTTTTGAGACGAAACAGTACTGTTGCACACACCTTTGTGCAGACAGCGGAAACCACTGCATGCAAAAATCAAGATGGCCTTTGGCCAAAGAGTCATTCATAAATAGTAAATATGAGACATGATGATAGGAATGTGCTGACAGCAGTTTGCAGGAATGGCATACATAAACTGTAAAAAGATAACTTGCAACATCTGCTACACAGAAAGAAACAATTAGATGAAACAGAATATTTGTAATGAAGTAATGTTTGTTGACATTCCAAATCGAGAGCTTAACATTTTTATTGAAAACTTGGCCTGGTAGACCACATAATGCATTATAGGTTCAAAAGTAATTTGATAACAATTTTCATAAATACAATTCCAAATTAAAGTAAATGACAAGACTGAAGAAAATGGTGTGAAAAGTGTAATATTTTCATAGAAAAGGATATCACAACAAAGTGAATTACAGTAAACAGTATTCTAGATCTGCAGTACACTACAATAAATTTCTATATAATATGTCTGATTCTTACAATAAGATACATTGGTAGCAACTAACATAAAATAATAAATATCTAAACATATGTATATTGTATGAAAGTGTGTATCAGTCTTTACAATATCATATAAAAATAATGCTGGTTGGCTTATTTAAAATTAAACAGAGTTTAAATGAATGTAATGCAAAGAAACAGAAATCAAGGGCTGGAAAGGTAACAATATTTTAACATCTCATACGAAAATATCATATTTAGTTCTGACTTTCGAGAAGTAAGAATTAGGTAGTATTCTGTATGTTGCATGTTCACAGCAGTACAGACAAACGCAAGAAGAGAGGGAGAAGCAGAATTGGCTAGTACAGTATTATAATGTAAAAACAGAAACCAATCTGTGGAAATGAATGGGCACAGGACAATACAATAAAAATATGAATCACGACATAGTAGTGATTATTAACACATTAAAAGAAGAAGCCAGCAGTTTCTATATAATATTAGCGAGACGCTCCATCAGGGTTGTAATATTTACCTATTTTTTACAATTAACATTTGCAAACCAACTGGAACATTTGGTGTAATCACCCTGTGTGCTTGCAAGTAAAGACATGAGTGTGTTACTGTCAGACAGTCTGTTAGCACAATGCAATTCTCTGTTTCTCAAGAAACATCAGGTCGTGAACACAATAAATGTTTATCCATCTAAGAATGCCGGCTTATACTGTGCACCTCATAAGCTTGCTTCTGCCATGAAGAGTCATGTATCAATCCAGATGCAGATAAGAATATAGGATGAACATCATATGCACCTAAGATATCTGACATCATCATCAGTACTTAAAGCAAATCAGACACTTGGAACTGTTCCCAAGACCTCTTCAGGTGTTGAGAATGCCACTAAGTGCAGGGTTATGATAAGCAGACCAAAATCACACAATATTAGAGGTTCACACAGCAGTACTGCTGCAGATTCAGGTCTTCTGGGCTGTGATGCTGTGCTGCTGGGTAAGTATTTCCCAATGTTTACAGAGGGTCATAGTGCCTCTGATACATGGGGAACTACCTACCGTCACAACGCAACACCCCAGAAAACTTACAACTTCTGACCAAAATCAGTCAACATCGGTACAAAATACACGAAACACGTGCACCTGCAACACAACTATGTACAAATATGTAACACTTTGCATCACTCCACCTAATACCACTAACTGCAATTATATTTATATATCCTTTAAGGTCTTCATTACTCACAGTCGACCTCAGATATTGCACTCGAACATGTCAAAATCTGCAATCAAATATAATGAAGAAACATACTCTGATACCAGGATCATGAATTTCATTATTCAGACGATCCTATCGAGTACAGGCCACCACAAACATCTGTATTTTTCACACACACTAAAACACATAATTGCAGTCCTCCTACACAACTGTGGGCCTTCCTAAAGCATTCTTTCCTTCAAGCTTCCTGACAAAAATGTTTCATGCATTTTGTCATCTCTCATGCATACTTCATGCCCTGACCATCCTGTTCTCTTTGAATTGATGACCCTAATGTTTGGTTTGGTTTCCTCCCAATTACATCCAAATCTTACAATCAAAACTCCCTGTTCAAATGCCCCTTATCTATTTTCTTCCCTACATATGAGAAACTGACTTACACAACCCCAGAAGATCAAATTACAGTTTTAAATATTTTAATCTTTTTTGTTTCCACAGCAAACAAAACATTCTGAACTGAAAAGCAACAATAATTCCTCACATTTCATCTGCTCTTCATGCCTTCATGGATGTGATTTTCACTGGTTAGCGTTATTTCCACGTATGAGATATCAACCAGATCTGTCCTCATATGAAGGTATTGTCTTTAAATGCCAAGACTATTTTCATTGTAGTTGTGAGACACACACTGCTGCACTCTCCCTGTATTTACTGTTGTAGGCTTATATTACAAGCAACAAAACCACAAAACTTTTGCGGTTACCCTTAAACTATGCTGGTGGATACACAGCAGACAATAGTGCAGATGTACAACGTGTATGTTGGAGCACACACAGGTATTGTACTGGGACAGTGCAATGGCTTTTGAATGAACACTGGACACAGAGAAAATGGAAGATGAGCGATCAGCATAGTGTGTCATGCATACTACAAACAAACTGATAAAGAAAAGAATGTAGACAAAGCAGCAGAGAACAGCATTTAGAACTTATGTCAGGGAGCAAAGTGAACAGCACACCTTCATAAACTCACATATACTGTGCATGACAGGATGCCACATCACCAGTTGCTTCAAAGAACCCTAGGTGCTGAAAAACCATCTGTTGCCACTTACAGGAACAAGGAAACACTTATGTCATTTCAGTGACATCATATTATGGACTTAAGTACCTTTTAAATGTCTGGTTGAACAATTTCAAGTGTCAGTATTTTCATGCTGTATGATTATTTACAATGAAACTTATTTCTACTCAACATGAAGTGCAATAAACACATCAGGCTGGCTACAGGGACACACACCCACCCAGTCCACATACACAAGGCTGAGAGCTGCAGTTTCTTCGTTATATCTTTTCAATAATTTACAACCAAATCTGACTCTTCTGATACAACTGACTGAGCATTATATGCAAATGATCCATTCTTCAAACCCAGGTTTGTGACGAGAAAGACATGTTGTCACATGCTTTTATACCAAAGGCAACAGCTGATCATGGCCTATGGCAGTCACTGAACATAAATACTAATGTGATGCATAGAAAAGATTGACAAGTATCTGCCTGGAGTAACTGAGGTGAACAATGAACAACGTAAGTTATAAACATAAATAAGTGGTAATCATCACCCGCCACTCAAAGAAAACATACATGTTCACCCAGACAACACAGCAGATCAGGCAGAATCTGACTGCACCAAATCTCCATGATAACCATACATTCAGTTCCAGCACTACAAACACACGACATGTTACAGTATTTCATATCTTATCATGATTGCAAGTACCTTACCAGGTAAACCCTAAATTCAGAATGTGGGTCATGAAAAATGTAATTACAATTCTGGGATCATCTAACTCACACTACAGTATTTGTACATTCACACCAAGCTTTGAGGCAGTCCACCTCCACGTCATCATAACATACAGTACCTACAAAAATTAGAATTCGGAGTGAACATCTTCTATGTCAAGACCTTGCACAGGGTGTGCCACAAGATTTTGGATGTTACATTATTGTAGATAAAAGATGATTTATAAATAATTTTAAGATAAATTTTACTTACACATACATAGTATGGGGTAAGTACAATATTCACAAAATAATCATCCTCTGCATCTCATGTGCACACTTCCCTGACTCTTCTGCAGTGTTGCCAATTTAAATGTTCCGTGTGTTGCAATTCGTTACAGCAAGGAATAATGTGCAATGAGCAATAGAAGTTTGAGAACCACCGTCTTACAGTCTTCCCTTTCCCACTACAACGATACTGATAGAGATAAAACTTTGTACATAGCCTGATATTTGCTCTCATGTTTTGGTTCCACAAATCTGAAAATATTTACAGAATAAAATAAAATACAAAATTAAAATGTGTCAACCAATGAAAAAGTATATTCTTAAAGGCACATATGAACAAAATGGAATTGTTCATATCTATAGACGTATCTAAGGAAATTGAAAGTATGAGAGCCAAGTGCTCTGATAACTTTGTCTGAAGTTGCAAGCTGCATCAAGCCACTCATGTGTTCTGTTTTCCCTGCACCTCTTTCATGGTGAACACTTCCATATTGTATTGCTTGCAACAGTAACTACAGCAGGTTTCTTCTGAAAATTACAAATGTATGTGCAACTACAGATACAAATATATTAAGGCCCTTTATAATAACTAACATACAACACTGTATGTTCAGTTTACAATCATGCTTTGCATTTTCAAATGTAAAAAATTTCACATCTGAATGCCTTAACGGATTCTTTCACTGCATTATTGAATAGAAACGGGCCATTTTCACGTAACAATCTGCAGAACCCCGTGTGATGTTCTCCAACTGCACCTACAGTCTACTCTGCTATCACTTGTGGAGTACTTCACCCAACAAAATAATCCAATACCATAATTTAGAACTTCATTTTATGTATTTTTAAGATCTTTCCAAGACGCTGTTTAGCTGTTGCCATGCCTTTCTTCGGCTTTCGAACTGAAACAAAAATAAAAACATTTCATTAGTTAACATTGCTAGACAGTATTACATTACAGATGAGAATTAGGAGGGGGAGGGCAGAGGCCAATTTCTACCAATTTCCACTTATTAGAACAAATTCTATCTTTCAAGAAACAGATCAAGTGATACAATAAAACCCTCTTAAGACATTTTTGGAAATTCCAAAAAAATCTGACTTCTTAAGTAGGAAATTTCTTAAAACAGTAGGACCAAAAAGTTATATTTTTTAAATTTTTTTTCTGAACTTCTTACATATGTATGCTGAATTTGTACAAGTTCCAGCTGTCTTAACACATTCTCATCTGTATTTGACCATCTAACCATTTTGTCTGTAACCTTTCATTCACAGGTTTATTTACACCTCTAACTGTACTGTCACTGACCTTTCATTCACAAATTCACATTTCATTCCAGATGTTTACTTTTCCTTAAAATATCTGTCAAATGTGGGGTGTCTTGCTCTTTTTTCAACAACAGTTGCAGTATACATATTCAGATTCCATACATTCGCTATTAGGTAGACCATAAAGGATGGCCAGTAGTTCAGTCAATTTCACTACCTCCGCAGTGTCTTGAATTTATTTTCTGGAATTACTGTGACTTATCTGCACAGTCACCACAGATGTTTCACAGTCACACTATACCACGACGCACTTATATTTCCGCCGATAAATTATGTTTAAACAAGTTGTATCGTGCAAGCACCCACGCATCTGATATTGAACTGCTGTCCCCCCCAGCAAGGTGGAACTCCGGGTGGCTTCGGCTAGCGTGCCTAAATTTCTTCAAATGCTATTGGCTGCATGAGTTCCCTTCTACTTCACGGCCAGTTGAAGTGGCAAGTCAGCTTCCACATGCCAGTGTTGCCACATGTAGGCTCATGCAGGTCATGGAACAGCTAGGATAGGCCTCCAGTCATCCGATACAATCTTTCAGTCATTGTGACACAGACCGAGTAGTGGGGACTGACTGATTGCAGTCTCTGCATCGCAGGAGAAATACAACACCCCCGCACAATGAGGTTGCATCATTCTGCTGTGTGAAACTTGCGTAAATGACCTTGGATATTAACCTATATGAACTGACTGTGCCATTTAAATGCTGTACTTCGGAAACAGAATGAATGGAAACTTGGGGAAATTGTTTACAATTTTGATACAGAAAATATATTAAATGGGTAAAAAAAATTGCTTCATCTTCAACTTTCGTTACTTGTTAGGCGGGAAATTTTCTTATGTGGGGACATATTGAAAGTGCAATGTGTAATGTTAATCAAATGGGAGAATTTTGGTGCTTTTATATCCCGACGTCGTAGGTGGGAAAACGTCTTAAACAAGTTTTGCTGTATTTACTGTAAAGCACTTGTCCTCACAAGGATTATCAGACTAACACTATCCATATTCAAAACATACAAAAGCAAAAAATAAAAAAATAAAAAATAAACAAACAAATAAATAAAAATAAAATAAAATAAATAAATAAATCACAGTTCTTGAAATTTAACAACCTTTGCAGCATGTAAAGTTGGCATGTTACAATCAGGTAGGTCTTAAAATCTTCTTGTTGCATGATGACTATCACAATTCCTCTGTAAACCTGTTATTTGACTGTGCTTACGTGTACTGAAAATGTCTCACAAACGAAATAAATGCCTCACTTGACAGGCACAATACACAACCCAACCACATAAAACAAGGATAACCTACCACATGTATTATTCTGTGTATATCTAGTTACAGGCTTAGTTGTTTATGTTAGTTTTATTATTCTCACCTCAAACAAACTAACAAACATTTTGAAACAACATAAATTACACTAACTTCCACCCTGATCAAACAACATACCTAGTACTGTCTGCTACTGAGAAGAAAGTTCTGGGAAGACAGTAAGTTTACATTCATTTCCATCTGCACAGAAGTTAGAACAGGTTGCAAGTTTAATACATACACATGTTAGTGCTGCATAAAGTACAGTGTTCCTCCTCATACAGATTCCGACAGCTTCACAGTTACCACACCGTTAAAATTCATACTGTCAAGCACTAATATTTGTAAATGCTTGTGCACGCACACATTCATGCCCATACACACACACACACACACCAAGCAGAGTGTGAAGTATATTTACAATCTATAACCATCCACAATTTCAAATACAAAACATCTGATACTTTTAAAAAAAAAAACAAGTTTGCCAGTACACTGCATGAAAAAGCACACAACACTGAAACATACAATGTGCTGACATATGTATAACTTCTGATAATTCTGCCAGTGTGCAACATGTATGTAGATGAACTGGCTGAAAAAAACAATGCGTACATCAGTTAGTACTGTCACATGGAAAATTATCTCCGTCTTACAAGGAAGATGGACTGCCTGCCTACTTGTATTCACACAGACATGACTACAATGCCATCAGCCTCATGCACTTTATGGAATAAAAGGATACATGCTGCATGAAGCACTGCACAGTAAGGTAACTGTACTTACATTTCACATCAACCTTCTTCATTGGTGAAGTTGATGCCTGAGGTTCTGAAGGCAATTTTGGTTTCTTTCTGTTGTACAACCTCTTCGGGGACTGCAAATATGCATTCAATTAATTTCATTCTAAAGAGTTTAACTCAGCAATGCACTGCATTCCATGTTGTACATCTGTTTCATGAAGTAAGCTTTGAAAAAATCTGTAATAATGTGCATTTGTGCAGGAATGTTTATAACAAACCATGACGTCAGCACAATGCAGTAGTAAATACATGTTCATAAACTGTGTCTACAAGGTCAAGCACACATGTCAGATTTGTATATTCAATGATCATACTCAGAGATGCCAACTATGCCAAAAAGAAGATGGTTTAGCCTAACAAGGTAGTCAAACTGATGCCTAGACTGAAGCCAGGTATGTCAGTATTATGGTACTTGGAGGAATGTATAACCAGAACACAGAACATAAGGATTCAGGTTAATTACAGGATCTGTTACACACATTTTTCTTACATCATACAAAATATTTAAAATGTTCACAAACTAATGTAACAAAAACAAAAGAAAATCCATAACTTGCTTTGCTGCTTTCTTCATTTCCATGTCTGATGACCTCCCCTTTCCCCCCCCCACACACACACACATGTAGCAGACAATAAGCCCACGACTAAATTATACAAAACAATGAAGTTCACAACTTAAGACTGCCCATTATTCATATCTGCAAAAAGGTACAAAGTATTCAAGAGGCATCAAACACTGCTGTGAATTTCTAAAATTGAAACTGCCGTAATGGGAAAACTAAAGTTGATGTTCAAATGCCCAGAGCATCTCATCTTAATTAACTAGTATAACCAAACACATAATGACAAAAGTGTACCTTGCTGGTTACATTATTTCATTTTACTGGTGTACACAGTAACAACATATTACAAAATCTCATCTGAAATTAAAAATGGCAAAGCAACTCCTACATATCTACAAAATCAAATTTGTCTCTCCACAGTGTTAACAGAACTACTTCAATGATGGTCCTCTTTTGGGTTTCTGCACTGTCTAATGGCAAAATGCTAAAGAACAATGCTACGGTGTGGCCAAGAGCCTGAGAAGTATGACAGGGTCACTGTCATCATGCCAGTAACATACCAGAACACAGCCAGTTACATCCAGACTGTATCTGTCAATTTGAAACACTGATTTATTACATTTTTAACAAAAGACAAACTGCTATAAATACAAACTTTTACATTTCCACTTCGACGTTATTTTACCATCCTTATATTTTCACGGAGAAGGACCATACAACAATCAACACATACTACTTTCAGCACCCCAAATAATACATACTGGCAATCCAGCACGTTTTCCTGTACCCCAAACACTAATACCAGTAATCCAACATGTTTTGCAGGACCCCGAACACTACATACCGGTAATCCAACACGCTTTGCAAGACCCCAAACACTACATACCGGTAATCCAACATGTTTTGCAGGACCCCAAACACTACACACCGGTAATCCACCATGTTTTGCAGGACCCCAAACACTACATACCAGTAATACAGCAAGTTTTGCAGCACCAACAACTCTATATACTAGTTATCCAGCATGTTTTGCAGGACCCTGAACGGTACATACCAGAAATACAGCATGTTTTGCAGGACCCCAAATGCTACGTACCGGCAATCCAGCACGTTTTGCAGCAGCAGCTTCAAGACCCTTTTCCACAGCCTGTTTCTTAGTTCCCTCTCGTGTTGGTCTGTCTGTTTTAGGAACTAGAGGTCCAACACGTGCCTTGGGATTCCATGCTTCATCCATTTTCCGCTTTCCTCTGGGTTTGAAAATTAGATCTTCATCATCTGAACCATCTAACGCTGGGTAAACTATGTAATTAAAAAGAAGGGGGAAAAAAAGCAAATATTATACATACAAAAAATTATGTGTCTTATTTACATTGTTGCCATAACCAGCACCACCACCACCATCAGCAACAGCAGCACTACTACAGTATTCAACATTTCCACTTTAACAGCTGCTTCTGACACTAATGTCTTGGCCACAAGTGCTGTCATACAAGCACACACAGTGATCCTAGTTTATCTTTCGAGTTACAAAATTTAATACTAACTAAACTGCTGAAGATAAAACAATGCAGTCTGCTGAATTTTGTACCTTTAGATATGGAGTTTTTGTCTACCCTGCGCAAAATGCTGTGAATCATATGATGCCTCTGCAGTCAGTCACAAGCACTGAACCCAAAGCCTTGCGACTACAAGGAAGGTCTGACAGCCACTAACACATGACATTCAGTAAGCATATACAGAAAGAGCATGTAACAATGCCACTGGTGTAGCAACAGATGAATAAACACCATCTTACAAATCACTACCATTTTGACATTCACCATTACCTTGGGTTCTTCCAAACACAGCATATCATGAGTAAAAATCCCTACTCAACCAAACCCCTTTGAAAGAACCAGTCTTGTATCACTGGGCACCAAAAGAAGTTTTACCAGTCAGGCTTTTAAAGGCATCATTACCAGAAACAAATTGCCAATAAAAACTGTACAGAAAGCACAAGAAAATGTAACTCGTACCCCGCTGTGGCTACGGTGAAAATCCGCCACACAACAGAAACCTTACCCACAAGGCATAAGTTTCATTTTCTTGCGGGGTATGTGTAACTTTCATTGGCAATTTTTCTGTCCTTATTTTATGCTGATGACTTTTCATGTAAACATTTATTTCTGCGTAAAGAAATTATGACTACCCCTTTCTACGGGGCCCAACTGAGTAGGAATCTTTACACCTGATAGAAGCAAATCATTTCTGAAACACTATGCCTGGAAAACCCCAAGACAATGTCCAAAACACAGCACCACCAGAAACATGCAGACAGTGTCATGTTTCATGTGTAGTGCTGTGCAAGCAAATGGTGTATCAATGACACATTCATGCTCAATGAACAGACTTTTAAATAAACAATACTACAGTCATTAAAATGACTTCTGGTCATATAAAAAATCTAAGATTAATAAACATGAAATGAACTACATGTCTACAAAAAGTGGCACAAGACCATGGTGCTGCTGACATCACAAAATGTCACAGTGATCCAACACTTGGCTGTAAACATGCATAAAGATGACAGCTTGTACACTTATTTCACATGAAATGAATTAATGTACTCATGCCACATTTAAGCAAGCACATAAAATATCACATTGACATACAGACTGCTGTCACGTATCAGGCCACCACACTGACACACATCACCATCATTATCACAGCCACTGACAAATGTCACATGTACACTCTGTTAAAGCTCACGTGCAACTAGTCATGGTGTACAAACACATCGCACATAAGGGCAAACATCAGTAACAATCATGGCGGGATACAGGTCTACAACAAACATGCTTCGACTGTACTACTCAGTGCATTAATTGTAAATGTTTCAAACTACAGTGATTTATTAGTCAATTAGTACAGCCACAAGTTTCCTGTGTTATTCTCTCTGCTGTTCTGGTAGGATTCTAGAGACTTACTGTAGTCTTCATCCTGATGAACTTTATCAATGTTTTCTCCATAGTCATCAGAAAATTGAATCTTTTTCCTACGTAGTCGTGGAGATGCCATTTCTTCTTTTGAACTACTGTGGTCAGGCATGAATGCTCTGCTTATAGACAGCATTCCTGCAATTGCCTCCCTTGTGGATGGTGAAGCTCTGCCCGAACTGCCAACAGTCAAGACTGCACTCAGCATACTGCAATATAAGCCCTTCATAGTCTCACCTGTGTAACACAAACTCTTCATCTTCTAATTTTAACCTGGGTGGGTCCTCCACCACATTTGGGCCAATTTTTACAAAATCATGCTTCACACCAGTTCTGAAAGGAGTCTAATAATAATAATAATAATAATAATAATAATAATAATAATAATAATAATAATAATAATAATAATAATAAAGTCAAACCACACTGAATTAGAAACCAGTGATGTGCGACGGACTTCGCAGCACTAACCGTTCTTAGAGCTCCAAGACGACTCTCTGCACGAGACATCCCAGAACAATGTAATGTTTGGCAACAATGCTGTGAAAACCTCAAGTCACACAACATAAAAATATGTCACTCACATTATTGACATAAAGCACTTACTCTATATCCTCTAATCTTGAGTTATGTTCCCCACGGTCAGCATAACCAGACGCTTTCAGCAATTCTTCAATTCCATTCTTCGGTGCATCTGAAACAACATCTACTTCACCTGCTACATCCAATTCTGAACTTGGCTCAGTTTTGCCATTTAAACAGAAGCCTAAAACAGAGACATGTTAAAACAAGCATTACATTTACATCACTGTAAAATAAGTAAACAGCATCTGGCAGCCATTTTGGTTTTATTAAAAATACGAATTTAAAAAATGTCTCATTAGAGGAAGGACTGAAGGCAACCATGTCACGCAGGATATTGGTACACTGGCTGATGAGGGAAGCAAGAAACAAACTGTAAGTCCTACAACTGTGTCAAGCTGTCCAGTGAGATGTAGACTTATGTGTAAGTAATGAAAATCTAAGGCAAGGTGCTACTACAGACTCTGCTTGGAATAACTTGACACAAGCCAAAATACATGACATCAGGGTAACTGGTAACTGAACTGAAATACGTGACAAGTATCTCCTGAATGCAAGGCAACTGTTCTATTGGAAGGAAAATACTGCTGAAATTATTTGCACAAAATAAAATACAACTTACTTGGCAGTTTAAGGGATGAAAAAGACTCCAGTGTGTGCCTACGCTTCTTTGGTAATTCATCTATCATCAGGCTATCATCATCACTCTCATCATGAAAATCATACACCGAGTCACTTATTTGCCTGCTGGAGTCTCTGGCACTGGAAACAATTTGTTAGTGTTCATTTATAGAACATGACTGTAGACCCCAGTATGTGCAACTGTTATATAGTGTCAATATGACTGAGTGACTCCAACCAGTGTAACTGTTATGTAACGTCAACACTGCCGTGCACAGCAAATGGGCAAATGTCACAATGAAAAGCTACCAAACTAAGACAGCGATGCATGCTAATACCTGCAACGATGTGATAGTTTAACAAAAGAGTTTTGTGTGTGAATGAACTTTCAGTAAGAATTACCACAGATCAACAAAGGACTTGACTCTTAAAAGTACACTACAAACAACAGAATTTGACTGAAGTCAACAGTTTTCACAACAGTCTCAAATATTACACAAAAAGCACTAAATTTCAGTTTTTGTCAGATAATATGTGTTCCCACTTGGCTTCTTAATAACAAGTGCAACATCAGTCCTGTGTCCAGGGCAGGAGCAATGTGTAAAAGAATAAAAGAAGCAAGGAAAGATCCCATTATCTGGACACAAACAAAATAGACAGGATGAAAATGAATAGGGGTACAAGCTCTCAGCAGTGTATCCCCACCCCCCCCAAGGTTAAGGGTAAAAAATGTTGAACAACGTATGTCCCAAGACATTTATTTTTTCCAGATGCATACCACTGTCAAATGGAGCAACACACTAATCAGCAATGTTACTGCTCACAGCAATACAGCATGCTGTTGTGTGTACTGCAGACACACAGTGTATAGCACGGTGCAGCAGTGACTGACTCATCATAGAATATGCACACAAATACTATTCCATGCTCTCACCCCTCAGTGCCCGTAACAGTACGGGTGGTACTGCAGCATGGGCATACACACCGCATCATCCTGGTCAGTGTCATCCAGACACTAATGACGATCAGGGCAGCATCTCCACGAGGCAGGAAGAGTGACAGCTATGGCACTTGTGAATGCAGGTTGCTGACAGGCTGTACAGTCAACAGCCAATAAAGATGCCACAACTGCAGGTGTAGAATGACAGTTGTGCAGCCCACACAAGAAGACACAAGAATTGGGATTATCCCAACCAATATTCCGCACAGTACTTCACAGCACCCAACTGCGTCTGTACCACTTCTGGTGCAGAACAAGTTCAAAATGATCATCCACTGTGGATGCAATTTTCTGAATGGCTATAACATCAACACCTTGCTGACAAGCACCCTTTACACAAAATTCTGCACACACACACACACACACACAAAGCAGGTTGTACACATAAAGGTGTGTTCAATATCCACAACAGGCACATTTGCGCACAGGATGAACCACATTCCATCTGCAAACGGGGGTATCTAGTCTGCTTCAATGTCTATGTTTGGGCTGGCAGGCATTATCGACGCTGCTGTCATGAGGCCTACCTGCTAAGTGACAAGCCAAATGCCCAGTGATATTGTGATTCTCTGAAAACTGTTCTACCAGGACTGCTCGAGATGCACCTCTAGCTGTGAGGCACAGTTTGTGCTTCAGTATCACACAGCTCCAGCGCTACTGGAACACAACATACTCACAGCAGCTCAGCACATGCGGACAACTGACTGCATGGCCTCCTCAGCTGCCACATCTAACACCAGTAGAAGCTTTACACGTGCGGTCACACAAAGAAGCATATTTATGCTGTCCCTCCACGTAATATGGACAATTTCATGGTAACACTTAAGGCACCTGTGACAACAGTTGATGCCAATATATTATGTGTGTTGTAAAGGATGCAATGTGGCACTCTGTTATCTGCCTTGCAATGGACAGAGGTCTTAAATGCCTGCTGTAACCATGAGGAGATCATTATCTGAACACTTCATATTTTGCACCAGCTGACAATGTCTTGAAAACTAAATGTCTTGAGACACAGGTTGTAAGATTTACCACTTACCTTTTAACAAGGAATCACACTACGGAAAGCTTGTGTGAGAATTTCTTTTCACTCTGCATATAGCTACAAAATACCTGTACTTTTAATTCAGCTTGCATGAAACTGGTCCTTGATTCACAGTTTCCTAGCTCAGGACTACATGTGAACAGTCAGTACATAGGCATCTGCTACTGTTTAAACACTGATAATTCACATAGCGATTTTAATGTCAGTGTTTGACTTCCTCCACTTTTGACAAACAACATGTGACCCACCATGCACAATCACCTCTACTAGCAATTACATATTTTTTTTTACTAACCCAAGCTTAAACCTCATAACTGCTCCACTCTTGAGAAAATCTGCCGTCTGTTCCCCAAAGACAGGCAGTTTTGTATCATCCTCTTCCTCCTTTAATTTCACGTGATTGTCTATCAAGCGTCTGATCAACTTGTTCTCACTAAGCACTCCACTGCTCATGTCAGTGGAATCACTGATTCTTGCACCAAAGGCATTTGTACTATACGGATATGTGGCAGGTTTTGGCAGTGTTAACTTGAGAGGTGGGCGTGGCGCAATGGGTGCTGCGTTCTTGTTGATGGCTTTCAATGTCAGCTTCAAAGGTTCCTTTAATAGAATCTGCAATATAAGCATTCCTGTCAGCACAGGGCTACATTCAACCACAAGAAATACTTCAAATCAGGAAGTCTGAAAGAAACTGTACACACTACAGGTATACGAAATCAGTACTGTTTTGGCAACATGCCTTGCGCTTGCTGAGCCGACACATGTAGAACTGTTCTGAAATTCAGTATTTACTCTTCCATTTCATAACGTTTCTTGCCTTCTGCTACACCCCAGGGAATGAAATTATTTTTATACAATAACAGTAAATATAATCAAAATACATCCAACAATACGTGACATAATCACAATCACAATTGCACAGATGGCATTAATTATGATTCCAAACTGTTATGAACTTTGTAAACTTTTCTAGTGGTAACATTAATGTATTCGGAAATTTTTTGGACTTCTACACTTCATCACATGTTTTGTTCTGACATCTCAGAGGAAAGCAATGCAATTAAATTAAACAATTTCTACTATAACATCTGAAGAATGGAAAAAAACTGCAATCTGAGACCTCATACAATAATTCTCGTTATGATGTAAAGGTAAAGAGGTATAGCTCTACTCTTTTTTAACCTCAGCGCTAGATGGGGGTGGGTGGTTAATGCCACACCTCAGCCGCTTTACCCTGGGAAAGAGACATGATACCCATTGTATAGGAGGCTGAGTGCACAAATGTGAGAATCTTTATAAACTTCTTCAGAAGGACTACACAGATACTGGTTTCAGAATTAAACTGTACTGGTCCACTGAGCTTCAGTGTTTGACAATTCTATTCTATCACTTCACCACAAGCAAAATGCACTCAATAAACACCCTCTATTAAAGGAATCTGACGGTGTAGCCACTGCAAGAATCTACACACAAGTGCGAGGTACTCACAGGTTCCTCCAGATCTTCGGGCTGTGAGAAGTCCACAAAATCCTTATTTATTGGTTTCCTTTTCTTTCTTTTTGATTCCCTTTCTGGTTTTGGTGGATTCAGAGAATTCAGAAAGCGTTCTGCATGCCGTATTTCTTTGCTCAAATCCTTCAACAGCTTCTGACTCTGAATGCTAGCAGGAATTTCTTCTCTTCGAATCTTGTTAGTCTGAAATAAAAAAAGGCATACTGAAAGTAAATAAGAATGGAACAGTGTAAGTTTCTAACACCTGGGGAAATGTGGACCTTGTGTTAACTAGCTGAGAACTATTGGCCTCTCATGAAGGGCTCTGCTCCATGCAGTTAGTTAGGTTAACTGGGAGCTCTAGAGGACTAAGGTAACAATACTGTGCAGATATCCTGCATCAAGGGGACGGGTGACAAACCACATGAACAATAGGACAAGGCACTGAAATGGGGCTACATGGGATTCTGAAGTTTGTACAGCACTAAGTACAGCAAGGCTGTTCAGTAGTTTAACACAAACACACACTCATGTGATTATGTATTTTTTCAAGGAAAGACATACGCTTCAGCAAGCAGGTCCACCTAGCAGTGATACTTTAAGAGTCTTATTTTGGACATGCCTGGTCTGACTCTCAGCCAGACACCAGCTGTCTGTGCTGCGGTTTTCACAATTCCCTTCCTCAGTCACTCAAGGCAATATTTTCACAGTATTTCAATGAGGCCACAACCACTGCCTTCCAAATCCTTTCCTGTCTATCACATAACCACCTCACCAATCATACTACCAAAAACACTACACCATCTACAGTGGTAACAGCACTATAACTAAAACATAAAAAAAGCAAAGTTTTCCCTGTGCATGCCATGAAGGCATATAGACAGAGTAGATGTACAGCCTCACTGACTCTTAACCTCAGCACTAGATAAAGGTGAGTGATTAACCTCATGCCCCAGCTGCTTTACCCCAAGGAAAGAACCCTGGTACCCACTGAACAGGAGGCTGGGTGGGCCCCAGAGCTGGTCTGGACATTTTGGAGATTCAAAGCCCAGACCATCCAGCCACAGCCCTGTTGTACCAAGTGAGCTATCCTGGCTTGTGCACTGCACAATATATCCCAACACAGCCATTCACCTGTACTTTTAAATGCATTAATTTCTTACATAAGTGCTACACTTACGAAGATTGCTGGTTTCTTTAGTTACAATTCCCTGCATGCTGGCTTTCCTGTTGCATATGTATATCGAAGAGGGACAAAGCATGAATTTGTACTTTTAATTTACAACTACAGCTGCACCTCTTTACTAAATCCACACTCAAACCTTCTGACATTGCATTTTAATCTAAATGATATGCATTAAAGTATAATACTTAAATGTTTGTAATACTTACATCTTTGTCTTGGTTCCACTGCTTCAATGTCATGATGAGAGCCTTAACTCCATGAAGTAATGCAAGGGGGCATTTCAAGCCCATGTTATTCATCTCTCTCAGATCATTTGCAATGGTCCTAGCTGCATACCAATTTGTTGTCTCAAATGCTGGAAATCGGAATTTCTCTGGAGTATGGATCTTCTTTTCAATCTCGTATATTCTAAACGGAAAAAGAATCCAACTGTTCCTATTCACACATAAGACACCCGCATGAAAGGCAGGTTTCCATTTTATTATCCAACACATTTTTCAGTAAAATGCAAATTTTTAGATATTCCATGTCAATGTTTGTAAAAATTTAATAGTGAATCTGAACAAAATATGCTTTTAGCATTGTTCTGAATAATCAGGCTTTCTGATAGGAGCTGTGAAAAGAACATTAAGATGGGGCCACCGGCAAGGCTCCATCCAGAAAGCTGTTGCTTCAAGGACTTGGACTCTCCCAATTTTCAAACTGTGTTTACTCCCTTAAAGTATTTATTTATTTATTTATTTATTTATTTATTTATTTATTTATTTATTTACAGAGGAACACTTATGATGCTGCTATCGGTCCACAGATCTTCACTCTACGCAAGACTTAACAGAAGAAATAAAAAACACTTGGACAGTAAAATGGAACCTGAAAATATACAGGCTTTTAAAGAATCTTCCTATCCTTTTGAGGACTGACCAATTATTTTTCTAGATCCTACGACTGCAGGTACGATGTTCTAAAATTCATCTTCGTTGTTAGGCACATTTTGCACAGTCACGAAAAATGCCTATTAGCTTCGCCATGTCCGTTTGTCTGTCCGTCCACATGTATGAGCGTGGCTCCCACAGGACAGATACTTGATGATGATATTTGACACTCGGGGCTTTTATGAAAATCTGTCAATACATTCAAAATTGGGTTAAAATCAGACAACCATATCAGACACTTTACAGGAAGACCTAAGTATTTTTATACTGCTCTCTACAGAATGGGGAAACATGGTCATAAGTTAGGGTCAGGATTTTTAGACCTGTTTGCATATGTCATGAAAGGTGCCTATTACCTTCATGACGTCCATCTGTCTGCCTGTCTGCATGTATCAACATGGCTCTCACCAGATGGATTTTTGTTAAATCTGATATTGAGGACTTCTACAAAAATGTCACAAAATTTCAAATTTTGTTAAAACTGGACAAAAATATCTAGCACTTTACTCGAAGACCTAAATGTGCTTCATACTGTTGGCAGCAACATATGTACAACAACAATACACAGAACATCTTGCTGCACTTCCATGGCAACGCTTTCAGTACTTACTGCATTGTTGGCAGTGACATATGTTCATAAAAATACAGAGGGAGCGCGTGTTTCCATGGCAACAATGGTTATACAAACATGCCATGATGTTATTGCCTACTTGGTCAACATCAATAACAACCCTATAACAAGCTCACAGGACAGTGCTGTGGCTTAGGCAGTTAGTTAGCCAGCCCCTCAACACAGAGACCCAGGTTTCATCTGAGGCCTCAATGGGTGTGATCTGTAGTGGGCAAAATCACATCAGAACAGGTCTTCCTCCAAGTACTTCGTTTTACCCTGTCAGGATCATTCCCCCAGTGCTCTGTATTAATTCACTCATCTCTCACCAATGTATATAACCTGAACAATTGACAGGGTCGTTATAAACAATGCATCTTAAAAAGCCAGCTCACAATCTGTAATACTGACTTCAGGGTACCCATTAGTTGCAACACATCAATATCCTGTATGGTACCTTTGTTTGTAACATAGTGGAGAGAACATGGCACACTACAGTCAATAACATAAATTAATTCCAGATATTAAGAGGGCAATCTGCTTTCATACAAACTGTCTGTTAGTTCTCTTCTGTAAGTTTATAAAATGTCTCACACAAAATTTGAAAACACACTCGTCATCTGCCATTCTATGCTGGTAAAATTAGTATGAATGTTTGCAGTCCTCGACAGGTGAAAAGGGCATTGCAATAACAGGACGCTGTTTCTTACTGTAACTGCATGGCGATGTTTAAACTGTGCAAGAAGTTTCCACCAAACACCAGAGAATCAACCGGCGTAAGAACAGCATGAATCCAGCCAGTTGGAATCAGCATTGTCTCCCCTTCCTTCATCACACATTTATAACACATGTCAACCTAAAAAGTGCATAAACAAACTGCAAGAATCCAAAATACTAAATTCCTCTCATGGAAACAGAGTTACAGGAGAAACAGATCTGTTCCAGTGACTTGCAAAAGCCAAATGGGGAATCTGGGCTTCTTACTCTGCAATTGGATCCCAGCATTTCAAAGACTAGTCCTTTGACATGTTGGGATCCAGTTACTTAGTAAACTGGCATTACATTGCAGAAGAACTGATTCCTTAACCACACTACTGCAAAATCTCAAACTGTGCACAGGCCACTGGGCAATCAAAACAAAAACACTGTTTGCATTATAGCCACAATTACAGTTTCTGGTACCCACTAAATAAGAAAATGACTGTGTGGAATACATCATACGAAAATGGTTAAAATCTGTGTAGGAACAATGAAAAAGTCAAAACGAGGTTCAAGATGCAAGCAGCACATGTACAAGAAATTCTGGTTATTACACAGTTCAAAAATTATCACATCTGCTTTACTAAACACCAAAAGATAAAGACATACATAAATAATAATTCTTGTGGCCCTTGCATTGTATGGTTATGAAACATGCCGTCTGATACGAGGGCACGAACAAATATCAGAAGTGTCTGAAAAGAGTGCTCTAAAGTATTTCAATGCAGCAAGGTTTGCTTGTTACATACGCTGAGCAAACAGAAAGACATTGCATTTTGTCACCAAGACATTGAATACCATAACCATTCTTGGAAGCAAAATGAGCACCAGATATAAAAATGCACATCATGCAATTCAAATACATTCATACCTGATCTCCAAAGAATGTCTCGCTCTGTGTACTGGAATTCATCCAGCGCTGATACAATGAAAGATTTGCTTGCGTAGGTCTGATGAGGTAGAATATTTTCTGGCCCTGCAATAATTCACTTACAATTAGTCATCTGTATCATCTCAAACTTAATGTCCTTATTGTTGATGTTCATACAATTAGCAAAATAAATAAATCACCAAATATGGCATTAGTATCTTATCTGCAGCTATCAAACAACACATGACCACTGCAAGATGTCTAAAAATTATGTGTCTGGGCATTCTGAGCGGACAGCACAGCTGGGCCAACCTTTGGTTTTGATACTCTTTTTTAAGAGAATTCATTCCTGGTGTGCTTCTAAAAATCAGGATCATGATAAATCCAGTCAAAACACAATAATTTATTCTATAATTTTTAACTACATTTTTTGGCCTGAAAGGCCACGATCAGGTTGAACAGAGACTAAAACAATATATAGAATACAGAGTTTATATGGAATTGAAATACATCAGCACTGCAGGTGCGTAATTTTCTTCGTAACTACTAGTACTGAAGAATTTGGGCATGACTGGCATTTATAACTTTAAGAGAAAATTACAGAACAAACTGTTGTGTTCTGACTGGACTTATGGTAATTTTAACTTGGTTTTTATATAACACACATTTAATTATGCACAGGATTTACATTTTATTACTAGTCATACGTGCAACGTGCTAATTTTAACTGTACTGTACATGAAACACACTGACCTATGTAATCACACAAGATAGTCTGATAAAGCTTCTTCTCCTTGGCATCACCACATCACAGTTGAAACACACTATGGATATGTTAATGGCTTTAGTCAACAGACGCACGTACTGACGTGTCTTATGGTTACTTATTTTGCTACTTGTATTCTATAGGGTATTACTTTTATTGCTGTGCCAAGCATGGCAGCTTATCACATAGCAAGCCTACAACCATGAGGACATCGCATGACAACTGTGGTGCTCAGGACAACAAGGAAAGAAATACACCACACTTTACAAAAGACTGCACTAAAATGTGGGGAGAGGTAAGTGGATTTTCACTGTACATACAAGTCGGATTTGAAGAGAACACAATGGGTAACGCACTGTACTGTAGTCTGTGCGCCACAGTGTGCTACCTACCATACTACACGTACCCGTAATATATGATACCAGACCGAAGAACCACCAAAATCTATGTGGAAGTCTGTATAGGAGCCTTCCACTCCCATTAGGCAGTACTTCTGAACCTCTGGCTTCTTGAACTCCGTGTCATCTGGCAAGTCATTTGGCCACACGTAATTCACCCAGTCCAGTTTACGGGCAATGTATGGGGCATCCACCATCTGTGCAAGACTAGAAAGAGAATAAACACATCTAGAATTTCTTGTTCACTGTTATCTGGAACGTATTGATCTGTGCATGTGACCTGCAACACTGCAATAATTAACCTGAAAACAATGGGTGCTACTGTACAAAACTTGGGTCATCCAGATAACCAGGCACCTGGATTTGTGCACGCTTGGCTTAATACATCTAAATAGAGTCTTCCTTTGGATCTTTCATCTTCACTTGTAACAGCAGGGCTATTCTGCACATTACTAACCATTCCTTTAACAAGTCTGTGAACTATTGTAGCCTCTTCATCCCGTCACATAAACTTCAACTGAAATCTGCAACTCCACACTCTCCTCTGACTGTTTTATTTCCCATCTTATCCCTTCTTGTTTTCCTTCTAATGTTCCTTAAAGTTTCATTTATCTTACATTCATTCCTAATTACAGTACATCCTTTTTCTTTTCCTCATGCAGCTCGAAACTCCATACGTTTCTTTATTCTAAACATGGCCAAGTTGGCCAATTGTCACAAAGCACACTAGATCACTGATGACAATAAAAAAAGCATTTGTTGTAACTGACGGATTACTTCAATATATTCCATATATTTCTCCAGTACTTTACTTGTATTTTTTGTTTCTCTTGTACTTTACTTGCATCCTTCCGTTTCATCCACATTAATGCTGAAGTAAAACATGCCTAATATATTATGCTTGTAATTTACTTGTCCTGGAACCTCAGAACCCTAAGACAGTCTTTTAATAAAACAATAATACTTTAAACTTAATTAAATTATTCCCTTTAATTTTCGCTTCTTAATATCAGTGTCTAGATACATAAACTTACTGATTTGTTTAACTTTTACTTATTACACAGGCTTGAGTTCGATCCTAGGGCAGTCCATATGGGTTTTGTGACACAAAATGGTAATGGGACTGATATTTCCCAAGTAGTTTGGTCTTCCCATGAATTATGCATCCACCAATGCTCCAGACACATATTCATTCATCTATTCATCTATCATGAACACTACACAGCCAAGACACTGACTGCGGTGTGGGGGTTCCCCTCCCAGCACACCTCCTATCATTACCACTGCCTACTACCAGCACCAAAGTAATGCGTTTGTAAACACTGTCTACATTTCCCACAGTCTTCAACAGCTGTTGTTTTGTTCAATTTAAGTAATCAAGGTGACTTGATTTCTGTGTACAACTTATGTAAATACTCACCGCACTGTGTATGAGTTCCCTGAAACATAAAACCATTCTCACGTGTGTTATTTAATGTGGCTGTCAATTGCTACCATTATATAATGCCTATAGTAGACTAATAAATGTGGAGCATTTGATAGAATGATGCCAGGAAACTGAGGAGTCCAAGAAAACCTGTCTCTGTGTCACTTTGTCCACCACAAATCCCACATGGACTCGCTTCAGATTATACCCACTGCCTGTGACGACAGGGCAACAACCAACCACCTTAGTCAGAGCACAGCCACAAATACTTACCCTGTATGGGAGAACTCTAAACTGATCACATTTAATGTTTTTGTCCTTTGTTCTGGTGGCAATGTGTAATACTCAACAAACTCACTAAGTTTCATTCGAATGTCAGTTTGCCGAGTCACATCAATAACATCCACCTCACGATCAGACCCTACAACACAGACATTAGGAACTGTAAAATCCGCATGTTCCTGACAACCCTGTGCTGACAACACTAGTCACTTAAATCTGCAGTCTTATCACTTCCATGCTGCCATTTTAATTTGTTCGGAAAAAGAAAAGTTATGAGATGCAAAGTGACTGAGATATAACAGCCTGATTCCCTGAAACATGATCACAAACCCACCTCAGTGCTGTCTGGAGACTACATACTTTAGAAGCAGAGTCTTAGCAACATTCTCTGCCTCCTAGAGCTTCCAAAAATGAATATTCCTGCCTTATTTTTCACACCCCCCATTTTAAACTAAATACCCCTACTATTGGGTTTTAAAATTACAGCACTGTGTACATGCTTGTACAAGCAGGCCAGCCTAGACCACTTCAGCACTTGTGCTGGCCTTACACAGTGTCACACAACAAACACAGCTTGCATTAACTTAAGACTTGAGGTTCTCATGGCGGCAAATGTGAAGACGACCATCTTCTGGGACCTGACACCATGTGTTCTGGTAGATACATACAGACATTTCAGACAAACCTCCTGTTTCCACCATAAGGGCACAGGCAGCAGGTTCCTCTGAAACGTCTGTATCTACCAGGCTATACAGTCTCATATTTATCTGACACCATGGTTCACACAAGATGGACAGGAACAGGAAAATCATTATTTATCTGTCCCTCGACAGGAGGGCATGCTCATCTGACAATTTGTACTACCCGCGTATTGTGACGACGTCTCTCCAGCTAACCAAAGTAACTTTCCCAGCCTGCTTGCATCAGCTGACTAGAAGCTTCTGCCCTCTAGCATCAACTATAGAAATTTCTACACACTTCTTGAAGGCCTCAGAGATTTGACAGCATAGCAGTGAAACATAGAGGCTATGTGCCTGTGCCAGACAGCAGCCGACTGGCCTCACAAGGCAGGGACCTGGCTACTGCAGAGTCACTTTTGGCATAGCCAGCGAAGAGCAAGAGTTCAGAAAGTGGAGTGGAGTCTGTGAAGTGTGTGAACACACAGCCAGTGAGTGTTGGCAGTGGAATGGTGATGTGAGGAAGCTGACTAAGTTGAGTGCAGCAATGCACATAAGAACGCCAGAATGTGAGTAGGGTACAGTTGGTTTAGGTGACAGTGAAAGACTACAGACTTGAGAATATTGAGCAGTGAAGAAATATACGAGGTCTTATGGACCATGAGAAGTGAGGCATCAGATCAATAATCAGGGCTTTGTGATTCATGTATACCACTTCCTTCTGATTTACCATACCTCTGAAATCATAAAATTGTAGTGTTAATATACAACGTTCATTGTTAACCCCCACATAATGGACTTATCCGTCACAGCGTATTATAAATACACTCAAGTACCGCACTTAGAACTATATTTGGGGAAATAAAAAAACAACTTTTCACAGACCTGTGTAACATAACACAGTGCTACAATTTTTTGTCTCTTTTCAAACAAGGCATTCATAAAGGGGTGTATCAACTTAACACATCACATCTTTCACACAGTGTAGCTTGACACAACTGTCACGACAAGATTCTTCGTATGAAAGCAAATGGGCACTTCAATTTTAGAACAATTTTGGAACACTACTCCATTATGTAGCAATAAACACCTGATTCTGACAAATTCTCTGCACATGCAATAAAATGTTAACCATATAGACCAGGGAACATATTACAAGGCAGCAGAAATGGCACATTTTAATCTTTTACTCACCAATATAATATTCCACATCCTGAACTGTAAAATTTTCAGGTGGCAGCAGCATTTCCAGACCTTCCTTCTCCTCCACAATTATGGGCACATCAAAGCCATGTTGTGTCAAGTACGGGACCGTAAGCTGATGCCCACGTAAACGCAACACAATTCCATCCGCACTATATTGTAAACATTTGCACTGTATTAACTAACAGAACTGAATAAAGTTCATCATTATGTGTGTATTCATAATACACGAAAGACAACAACAACAGTATGTGAAGACTGAAGATTCCTGTCTTTCGGGGTATGTACACACACCAAAGCATGCGCTGTCATGTCCCAAAGGATGCAAATCTTCAACAACACCGCTATCAGCACATGAAGATTACTTCATCTCTTGCATCACAGACAGTCTAAATTAAGATATTTATAGTCTAGACCAGAGTTTCCCACACCTTTTTGCTCAAGGACCTCTCCTGCCTTCGAAAAATAACCACAAATTCTCACATCCTTGCTCACGCAAATATAAAGTGTCAGGACGACAGGTATCCAAAATTAAAAATTTATGTCTCAGAACTGATTTACGATAACTACAAATACATACCAGTGGTAGACATGACAGTGTGTTGCCTGATTTGACCTTAAATAAAAGGACTGTTGCTTGCTTCGTGGGTACTGGAGGTTTCTTAATTACATTTAAAGTCATATGAAATAACCATATCACCAATTAAAGAAGTTCCACAATTACTTTTAACAAAATATTATTCCTTATATTTTATGAAAGTAAACTTCACAGTAGCCATTACAGAAATGCATCCACATATCTCCTGGGAACTGGTCGCAGATCCCTTGGGATCTGCAGAGCACACTTTGGGAACCACTGGTCAAGAGTAATAAATAAATTAAATGGCACAAACCTTGGAAAATGGCGAGTTTTGAGCTCTTTAATGAACACTGCTGTTCCCGTTTGTACAGGCTTATTTTCTGAGTCAGGTTCAGCATAATTATGCCTGTGGAAATTTGTCTGCAGCTTAACTGTAGAGAAAGAATAACACACCCACAAACAAAATTATTTATGCAATTAAAATGTACCTCTTAGCAGCAGTCACAAAATGTCTTTCTTGCTAAATAAACTTTGTACTGTATAATCACCATACAAGTCTCTAAGCAGGTCCATAGTGAGTACCCACAAATATTAGGCATCACTGTGCAACATTTAGTCACCTGGGCAGCCTGGCTGAAAGTTATTACATGTCACGCGAAGTGTAATGCTCAAAACACCAAATGTCTTGTGCACCCGCCCACTTAACTACGGTCTTCTGTACAGCACTGCAGAGGCACTTAATTCTTATGTCAAAAGGTTAACACGCGCTCTGTAAGGACACAAACACACCTAAAATTCCTCTCATCTGTACCAGAGCTGTGGAGTCAGTACACAAAATGTCCAAATTCCGACACTTCAATTTTTACATCTCCGATTCAGACTCCTTCATAAAAGCTCAATATGTATTAATAATAGTAAACCTACTAAAATGGTAAATGGTATCATAAGACATTTCATCACCACCACATGAATCAACCAGCTACCTTTTTTTTACTTATAACCTACATTTAAGTACAAGTCTGATGGTTATTGTAACTAGTATCTATTTAAGATTTTATATTGAGGTCAGAGTTGGAGTCCGTACACGTTTACCGACTTCAGCTCCACCAAAAATTCTTTCCGACTCCGACTCCACAGGCCTGATCTGTAGTGCAAGGCAATAATGATCCACTAACTTACACAGTGATGGTCCACAGACGGGCTCACATCGTGGGCAGTGATACTTGTCTAGATCATTGGACAGGTACTCCCTCACACCGACACAGCTGAAAAGAGAATACATTTCTGACACACAACAGCGTCTAACTGTTTGGTTATCTATTCATGTCTTGATTAACCCTTTAAAGACGAAGCATATCTGTTTTATACATAAGGACCCAGTTCCTCCTGCGCAGTAAACACTCTCCGTCTCGGTTATAAAAACCTATTAGACAATGCTGTACAGGGAAACAATCGCTGTTTGTTCAGAGATCCACACAAAACACATAAATACACTGTGTGGGCAGAACGTAGAATTTGTGAATGTTAAAGCTGGTGTTACATAAATTTACCGCTAGGCTTTAAAAGGTTAAACAACTTGATGAAAACACTTTCAATTTGAATAATCAGTTAAGACCTACCAAATGTCATTTTTGCCAAGTGTTGTGTCTGACATAGAATATGCACAATCACACAAACACAGCATTATGGCACAGACATCATGTGGCCCCCTCATATGAACCACGGCACAATCTTTATAAAGTAAATCATACATGAAGGTCTACCATACCCAAATTTTCCACATGTACCCTGCAACTTTCCCTCTAATTTCTTTTACAACTGTGTGGACCTGCTACTGCTCTGAGCAGAATATTTATACACAACCTGACAGCTGCAGCACTTTATCCCAGCTGCACGGCAACAATTCAGTGTGTGCAACAGCATTTCAGTTACTGCACAGCTGCAGCCCCACGCAGCTTAGAGGGAACATTGCTACTGTGCAAAATTTGACGTTCTCACAGTGGCACTGCTGAATATTCCAATCCTCTGGGATGTGACACTGTGTCACTGGGTTCAAAAGAATTGTCATGCTATAGTTCTACAGGACTACTTACCCAATGACACAGCATACCAGCCCAGAAGGCTTTAATCTTCATTCACATTTTCTATTAAAATAGCTCCTGCATCTGTCATATTGCCAGGCAGCAGGTTCATTCTGAAAACTATCAGAACTCAAGGGCTTAAAATTCACACTTAAAATTAAGGCTTGTTATTAATTTGTTACAAATATGTTCATATATTTAAATTATCAATTCACATCTCTCCTGAGACGCTGGTTAAGTATTTACTAGAGAACATGGCACAACATCCCACAAGACTCGTGTTTGCACTCCTAAACAATGGCTAACAAATCACACTGCAAAGCCCACCTTGCAATGACAATACTTACATAACTAGTCACAAAATTCCTTCAATTTTATGTTCTTTGTTTAAAACAACACTCAATATTCAAGTTTTGTCTCTACGGAGGACTATAATTGCACAACCACTGTGTTTACTTTACATGCCATTAAATGTTTAGAAATTCATTTGATATCGCTGAGTATGTAACCGTATTTATTTCTGATCAAACAGCTTCTTGACACAATGTCATATGACGCCACATACCAAAAACTTCAATTTAGCGTCCCTTCAGATGTTCATTAAACAGGTATTTCATGGTATCAAGTCAGCTGCACTCATACTGAAAATACCCAAACTAAACCAGCATCCATGAAATGCAAATGGCCACCATCTCCCCTAGCAAAGACAGTCAAAGCAATGCCATCAGTAAAGCAGATCATGGCAAATGTCTTTTGGGAATGCAAGAGTGTGCTTATTGTGGATTTCCTTGACTGTGCTAACAACACAACTACTGAGTGTTACCATGGTACACTTGACAGGTTATGACAGGCCACTTGTCACAAAAAGTCTGGCTTGCAATGCCAAGGCATCATCATTTTGCATGGTAACACCAGAATCCCTACTTGGACCCCCCATGAAGCACCCAGCCAGCACACAATTTGTAACAAATGTTGACACCTCCTGGCTACAGACACTTGACATCAATTTCTCCTACACCAACATACAAACTTTCGACAGATGTTTAAATGTCAATGGAGGCTGTATGGAGGTCTGATGTCACCATCTTCTAGCCATGTGACATGTATACATTAAAATCAGGATAAAGTTCTCAGCAATACAGCATTTGTTACTTTCTCTTTTGAAACTACTTTGTACTTCAAAGAACGTAATATTCTGCCCCATTCAGCACTAATGAACTGGTCTACAATGTCTCTTACCTGTGGCCTCCAATGTCTCTTCATTTTGCGTGTATAAATATCTATCAATTCAAGTTGACGAAAGAATTTTGGAAGGTGAAATTTATGTTTAGTTCAGAATAGTTGGTCAACAATATCAGCTTGTTAGATCTCTCAATTTACAAACCTTAATTCCGTAACACCTCCAAATATTCATTTAAAGCAATATATTTTAATGAGGAAAGTGTGTAAATATATCATATACCTGCATGTATTCAATATCATGAATTCTACATTTCACACTGCCACTTTATGACATAACACAGTTGCGATGTAACACTGTCACAGAAAGTGAGGGCATGGTACCTATGACGCATAACACGGGAAGTATAAAAACAAAACAAAGAAACGATAAAACTTTGTTCCAGCCTTCATTTGGTAACAAAATATATAAAACAAATACATAAAATCACATTTCAATGATATCGCTGTACTGTAGCGGTACTGTATGTAGACGGGAAGTTCATAAACCTCACGAAACATACTGAACATGTACTACACCATTCGCCTAAGTTTCAGAAAACTTTAATATAACTACAAGCTTTGGTAATCGAACACAAATATGCCAAAAGCACAGTTTGCTTTGTCTTCTCAAATAACTGAGGAACATTTGATTTAAGGTTATGTACACGAACGTTTAGTTACAACTTCCTTCCCCCCGAAACGAGAAAGCGTCAAGGCATTAAGCCCCTACAACTTGCCATCACAGTTATCACTCCTAGTAATAATTAATGGACAATTATATACTACTCTGATCCAATATGACAAGAACTATTCACGGATAAGCTTCATATAGAAGTATGACATTCCAGAATGTATTTTAACTCGTAATACCATATAAAACACGGACACTCAAAGAAAAGACAAAATACCTTCCATGGAACCAATCTTTGCAAATATCACACTGAATCATAAATTTGTTACAGTCATACGGCTGTCCACACAAACAGTAAACAGCCTCCATCGCCATTTTTAACCGTTTGAGTACAAAATCAGACAACACAGAGTACCCGAACAACAAACCTAGCAGTCGTCATTAAAACTACGACCAAAAACGATGTCTCGAAATTAACCTACGGTTACTTCAATAAACACCCGTGAGTGCGTAGCGCCATCTGTGCAATACCAAGTACTGGCGAACTTTCGCAGCCACCACGTAGTGTCATCTCCTGACAACTATCAGAAACTTTGCGATCCTCCTTCCACAGCTGGTCCGTATTCGTATTTACACAAAAACTGCATATTGTGCACGACATGTACAAATTACACAAATGGTATATTTCACGGTTTCTTATGCTGTCATCCAACGAGCGGGGCATACGTAAAGCACCAAACTGAGGCCCTACTTCAAGACTTTTCTTTATGGCGCGCGCATCACAGACTATGCCATGAAAAGAAATACATGTGAAAGTGCCACGATCCTCCAAAACGTCGACAGCCACTCACTCACCAACACACCGCCACAAGACCTGAATCCTGACATGTGGTATCTTTGCCTTCACCCTTTAGGCCAGCACACACCACATGGAAATGAACTGAAATAAACCAACTGACTGGGGCAGCTCTGGCTTTAGGCCGAGTGGGCCGATTTGTTGCAGTCAGGTCCCATACTCATGGCGCATTTGCATATTTGTAATTTCTAAAAATGATAAACTTGGACCATTTTAATCTTTCATCATGTCAATATACCAAAATGTTAGCCCTCTTTTTACTCTGCACAATAACTTTTAGGGGCCCACCACAAGGATCAAAATCAGGCCCCATGTTTACTCAGGCCGGCACTGGATTGGGGGCACATACTACCTGGCTCTTCTTTTTACTCACCAATAAGAGTGCTTCTGAATAAAATCGAACATGTCTGTTTTAAAATTACATGTCGCATTCAAACACATGTGTATAATTACACTGCACATTTATAAATTTTTGCTGCACATTTTGACATTAATGTATCATTGGGCTACACATGTTCCCTGTCGCAATTCAGTTAAAGTCATAACATCCTGCAATGTGCATATACCAATCTCCACAATAATGTTACACAGTGCAGCATGTAACAGAATAGATAAAATAAGTTGTTCCTCATCATCATGCTCTGCTACAAATCTAGTTCTTCCATCTCTTGCGAATTGGCTTGTTCTCTGATTATTCAAGTGACACACTTATTGTTAATAGAGTATTTTTGTAGCTGTGTATTTAAATAATGCTTGCCTTTTCTTCCCTTTTATCATCTGCTTACTTTTGGTACTTGACACAACTTCATATTATTTACAGCACACAGCAGTTAGCATATTTGTATCTCAACTCACGTTAATAGCTACGGTGGAAAAGCAAGTGGTTTTTTATATCACATTCAGAAACTCCCTACCCCAAGATCCATTTTAATATTATTTTTGTCATTTGCTTCATAGTTTCCCTCTATGAAATGTACCATGGATGATAATCAGGCCTTTCACGATCTCACTGTTGTAGACAAAGGCACTACATTCCTTCGAAGCATCAGGAACTACTACTCACCAAACAGTGTCACATCCCAGTAGACCTAAATCTGTAGCAACACTGTTTTGAGAACCTCAAATCTCGCAAGTTTTACCATAAAAAATCTGTATGTGTTTATTTGTACTTACACAAAACACCTGTATCATTGCAGTGTACATATGACTGCCCTTAGCAGACATTCCAACCATCACAGAGCTGCATGGTCTGGTGTCATATCTGCAGCTGGCTTTAGGCCCACTGTAAAGGCAACTAAACAAAGTGTTGCTGGTTGAGAAGTCATCTCACATGGAAATGTGACATCATGACCTGCAGTCCACAAGAAACCCCATTGTCTGTGTCTGTTCAGTGGTGATTCATTCCTACAAACACAGTCTTCAAACTGGCTGCTTTCCTGGACTGGCAGATAAGAAGACAGGAAGTGCTAGCAAGTAGGGTACATACTGAAAACAGCTGATTCCAACAAAGTGTTCACGCCTCTACTGAACTGGAAAGAGGAGACACTTCTGTTTTATATCCGTTTAGCTCTAGCAGCTGGGCACCACAGAATTCACTACTTTTGGATACATGATAATATGAAAATTTGAAATACAGAACCATGGAATCAGAAATAGAAATACACTGTGAAGCAAATTACACTTACTGAAAGAGAAGGAAGCACTGGAAGTTTTAACGGCAACTGGATGTAACTTCACAAAAGGTGTCGCTGGAATCTGTGATAGTAGGACTCATATCAACTGACTCTAGTAAGAATACATTTAAACATCTTAGGAACTGTCACTGTAACACAAGGGCACAAACTTTATTGAAGACAGTTACATAATTCTTCATACACCTAATACAGGAACACAGAGAAAAACAAAAGAAGTATTAAAATATCAGGGATATTAAAATTAAAACGAGAATGCAAACTTTTTTCAAGTTAATTATTCAGGATGATTAAAAGTTTCAGTACAGTACATAACAAAATTATGGAGGAGATCATTTAGAGCAGGAGATGTACATAAAATTGTCGGAATCACCACCTTTCCTATTTATTACAATTTTATGTTTATGTTCCTTTTATTATTTTGATCATTTGGTGGTGGCTGAGTGCTGAGATGTCATGGGCATAGCTACAGTAGTTGATGCACAGTCATCAGACTGGAACAGTAGTGCTGGAAACAAGATTAACGGCAACAAGAAAAAACCCAGATCTACCAATACAGAATATGCATACATATATCTAGACTCATTGCTTGCCCCAGGATAAACAGGAAAACTGGACTATGGCCAACAGATACTGAATAATTTCCTCCCACAGTGAAATAAGTTAACTGCAACAAATGTCACTTTGACTGACAGTGCTGTGCTGGCATCAGATTTCCAAATCATGCATCATTGTGTCTCTGATCTGCACAAATAAGTGCACATTTTTTTAAAATATCTGTGTGTAGTCTTCACACTGCATTCACATTTATAACGTATGAATTTACCTCAGAAATTGCAGGAAGGCTTGTACATTTATACTTTAAAATACACTACACTGAGATCCACTGTGTACTGGTACTAATTTACAATTTCTCAACTACCAGTTTCGGTGCTGAACTTAGTTTAAATGCAGTAAAATGGCAGATAAAAAATGTGTGCTTGCGTGTGCTGAATAGACAGACCAGAGGCATTGTGTATAAAGGTTCTAAAGGATTATACACAATTTTGAAATTTTGTGCCACAAGCGAGGGCTACTGCAGGCACTAACTTTATTTCAGGAGGAAATTATTTACTATATTCCAGTTTTGCTGTCTAAGAGGAACTTGAGCCTGGTTTTCATTTTTATGAACAGTCAGTTAAATATGATGCAATAAAAATTCTGTACCATCCTTATAAAATACGATTTTAGGATATGTATTTTGTATATGATAAAGGTGAATTATGGGTTTTAAAACAACAAATTTTCCGTGATTTCCATTGGACGCTCACTTTACAGCCAGAATTTGATTTCTTCACACTAAAATACGAATTTCTTCAAAACAAATGCAACTCCTATACAGCCTGTGTGTGTGTGTGTGTGTGTGTGTGTGTGTGTGTGCGCGCGCGCGCGCGCGCGCGTGTGTGTGTGTTAACAATAAAACTGACACAAGATGCACAGTGACAATCTGTGTACCATTGCTCTAATGCAATGGTAAGTTTCCAAACAACATCTGAAGCAGGATTTTCAATAATGCTTAACAGAGGATTACAATCGTCCATCAGTTCAGTCAGTCATGGTGATATGAAACATGTTCAGACACAGCACAGTCTTTTGTTTCCTTATAAAACAACTGGCTTCAGTCACTGCATGCCTGACCCAAGACACTACACATATAAAAAGTCATGATATTAAATGGTACACTCAAATGTCCACTGTAAATGCCACTTGTCATTATTTCTGAGCAGTCAGCAGCATGCTTCATCACACATGTTATTTATAGCAAAGACATAGGGTTAGCATACCTAGATTTATTATTTACACAGTTACAACTGGGCACACTCTAGTGTCTGATCTGGGGGTTCATTGTCTTGTGACATGTGTATGAAGCGGATGTTGGGTACAGATGGTAATGGTCGCCCACTAGGTGTTGGAACTCCACAATCTTGTAAAACATTCGAAGCACTGTCTTTGGAACTTCCAGTCCACAGTCCCAGACTGCAGGAATCCTCTGAGGAATGCACATTGTCACTAACTGCGTGTTGTAAGCACTCACACTCCTCATCAGTCTGACTAGAGACATGATTTCCTACTACATGGTTAGCGTCCAAGCTAACAGGCATGTCTGCACGATATCTGCGTTTCTTTGTCTTATCCACCTGTGCGTACAGAGCCATTATCTCTGCAGGAACTGTTCCATCACAGAGTTCTGATTCAGACAGTTTTGTAGATGGCTGAAGAAATATTTTAAATGCAGAGGGAATGGAATGACCTATTCTGTTCTTTGATTTACCCAGGCTACCAATGGATCCATTTGGCTGAACACACTCATACGTGGAATCTGTTGCCACCTGTTGGAAGTTTCGAACTGTTTCATATTCTGGAATTCTCACAGCGTGGTCACCATCCCTTCTAATGTGTAGAGTCTCATATCCAGAGTTGAGGGGTCGCCTTGGTCTCTCTTGCATACACTCTCCTTCGTGAGCCCCTTCTCCATCAGCATCTCCACGTTTCATACGTACATTGTTTGGATCCTGGTCAGTGTCTGTTACTACTGTCGAATTGTAACTACTTACACTTGGAAAAGATTGTAATGTATCATAACAGGTAGGTTCTTGTGTTCGAGTGAAGTAAGGTAGCATGTCACTGGCTTGTGCATCATCTCTGGCAGCGGACGTGCATCGTGGCTGCAGAGCCATTGCTTTTTGGAAGCCAGAGGCTGCCACATCATCATAAGCACCATCCTTTGTGTTACCGATGATCAGGTCATTGGTGGATGACTGAGCAGTTGAACGAGTGTTCTTCTTGGATTGAAATCTGACATACAGAAAATTATGTATCTGGCATTAAAACATATGCAGTGTGTGCTATAAAGATTTTCACACATGTAAACAATCCAATAATATCTTCTTGGGCTGTCAACCTGAGAAGATTTTATTGAACTTCACTGCCATGAAAGCTTCAAGACAAATGTCTACACACACTTCAAACAAACATTTACCTACAGCTGGAACTTCTAAACTGTATAAGTTGTACTATAAAATCATCAGACATTTAAACAAACACTTCAGATGAACAGTTATCTATATCTGGAGTATATAAAACCTCCTAGAAAATGTGCATGTACTTTATCTCTTAATAAGACACCTGAATTCCATAATGCACAAAATATGGCACTTCAAAAGAACTGCCTTCAAATTTAGCTGTAAGTAAGTATGGTTTTAAAACTTCACTTTTTCAGGCTCAAATAATATAACATTAATGTACCATGACTTATGTTAAGAAGCTGACCACGCTATAAGAATTACTTACTTCCTGGCCAGCAAGATACCCACAACAGCAAGGATGATGATCAGGAGACTACAAAATATGCCAATTGAAATAATTCCTGGGGTTCCCATGCCATCAACATCAGAATCATTGACCGACTGCTCAGGCTGCTGTCCCCAGTCCTTGCCTGTTAATTTAACTGGCAAGTTTCGGTCATTATCAGGAATGCAAGTGATATTGATCTTCTCCCAAGATCCAGAACTGAGGCAGGAAATGGTTACATCAACTACACCTGAAAGATACAAATGCTTGTTCTGTAACTTTATCAGTTAGCTGACACGTAAGGAACCTTATGTTAGCCTTCATTTTACTGCCTGTGATTGGAGCTAAAGGCCCTTTAGGTCCAGTCCCAGGCAAACAGTAGTAAAACAAGTCAAAACCAGTACTAAAGGAATATACAGAGTTGTGCTGACTGTGACAACTTCAGCACAGTGACCCACACTTTAAATTAAAGTAACACACCAGGATGCACCAACTAAAGAGCAGAAATTCCATTCCACAAAAAAGTAGATAACAGGGAAGAAGGAAAAATATGCTTAGATTGTGAAACAGTACACATTTAGAAAACATAACTACAAATATGAGATGAGAAAGTGCATTTTTCCCTTTCTTGTAAGGCAATGAAACAAATTTTTTTCATTTTTATGAGATGGCAAAACTAAGTGTTAAATGGCGAGCAGTATAAGAACTAAACTCAATAAAATATCATCTATCATGAAATGACAAACTCAGAATGTCTTGCAAAACTTCATGGGAACAGAACTGGGCTATCACAAGCAACTGTATTACATGACTGTGGTAGTACACCACGACAGACTGTGCAATATGCAGTGGTGTCTTACACCTAGTTTCACAATTCTTGATTCCATGCAAAACATCAGACTTTTGCATGACATTATGTTCAATTTGTAAACTTCACATTAATGTACCTGGAATGAAGGAGTATCCTGTCTTACAGCTGTACGTAGCCTTGGTGTTCCAAAGGGTGGACTGGTTCAGAAGCTGCACCTCACTGTGGGGGAATAACTGTGGGTATCCACATGTAATGGCTGCAAATGAGACTGAATCTGTAAGCACTGCATAAGTAGATACAGCATCACAACCAAAAATAATAGCACAGGTCGATCAAATAACAAGATTTCTCTCCTCTTAATATTTTGTGAAATACTGTTGGTTATGCAGACATTCACCACAGTTCATAATCTGACACACTGACATTTGAGACAGTTTAAAATTAAAACAAATTCAGTCACAGATTACGATTTTCATATTAGTTACATTAATTTGAGTAACTGTACATAGAACCTGGCTTTATGGGCACACATGTATGGTCACAACATTGTAATGTTGTTCTTGGTGTTTAACGAATTGTGCATTACACTGAACAGATGTACTGAAGTGTTTATTTTGCATTGTTTTATGTGTAAAGTTTAACAATAATATGATTTGTTCATTTAGGGTACAAAAACAGAGAAACATAACAACAGTTCATGCTGTGCAGAATGGCCACAGAAAGAAAATAACGAGAGTTTATAAACTGAATTTGAAAAAGAAACATTAACAGAGGGAAGGAGACACCACAGTTTTAGGAAGGCATCAAGTTTTTCATTTTTGCTTCAAAAATTGTCATTCTTTGTTTAGCTTCCTTTCCTTTTGCCAATATTGTAGTTCCAAACTAGATGAAGTGGTGCTATGTAGCAGTGCTTGGTAGTTTGCTGTAGGATGTTACATTAAGTATTAATTTATGCATTCATGTTCTGTCCAACATTTATGATGCAATAACAAAAATGTTTTAACCTGATGGGTAGACAATGCATGCGTACATATGTATGTATATTTGCATGGACAGACAGGCGGTTATCAATAATAAACTGCAGCTTTCCAGAACCTGTCAGAGAGTACAAGGAATGTTACATTTCCTATCCAAATTCTTACATTTCCACAGCCTAGTCAATGGCTCTTATCTATGAATTTTGAAAGCAAGCATCGCCTGAATGTAGGTGATGCATGGATTGGTGATACAGTGTGATGCTAGAAATACTGTTTAAAACTGAATTCTTGTTAAGTCAACCCTTCTTGTCACATACATGAAATATTACGAATAGCGGATGTATTTATGACAAGGGGATACAAACGTTGATAAAGTATTAACCATTCTACATGATATGTATAATACACAATGTTCTAAACTCACCAACCAGAGACTGCCCATAAAATTAGTGCCAATCTATTTCTTCAGTCTCTCTGTTCTTAAAAAAAAAAAATGATGATTTCCTCAAAATTTTGTAGAAAATTAATCTGTTTAATGTTAACAGGGTGGCCACATACATATGGCAGTGGCTCTGAGCGGTCACCATGGAACCAAACAGAACTACAGTGCTGCCATCTGCTTATGTTTCTTCCATTTTAAGGCGCTAATGAAATTGTTCTTAATAAATAATCACTGTAATTCATGTAACAAATGGCAGTGAAACTTGACTTAGTAAAGTTATGTCAAACGTGAGCCACTTCCAAAGTTAAACCACACTACCCAATTTTCGGGAGTCAGGAATCACATCTTCAACCAAAGCCATTGCCTATGCACTGTCACAATACTCTTACGTGTGGCTACTGCAACACTCAATCCTCTCACTCCACACACTGTAAATTTAATGTTATTAGTTTACGTTTCAAAACTCACGTTTACAATGAGGGGTCTTCCCAGACCAAATGCCCAACTTGGTGCACACACGGGTTGTATTTCCCCAAATGATGTACCCAGACCGGCATTTGTATCTAACCCGGCTATTATAAGGATACTTGGTCCTTATTTCAGCACCATCCAGGAAACCAAACAAGGGTGTTGGTGGAGAATCACACAGGATTTCTGCACAAGCATTGTGGTGTGTTTAACAGCAGAGCACTTGACCAGATGTGCTGCAACGTACTCATCAAACGTACAATCATTTCATACATAAGCTGATCTGACAAGTTACATGAAGAGACAAGGGTAGAGCTAAAGTTCTGTGTGAGTGCCATGACACTGAAGTCCCACCAGGATTTTCACAGATCATGAGACTTAGAGGGCATTGGGAGGAACAACTGTACTTTTGTCCTCGGTAGCATGTCTGGTGCATCAACCCCACATACGTTGATTTTCAGTTTGTTTAGCTTCGTTCAATACAGCCCCAAATATACTCACGTCACATGCTTTGTGAATGGCTGAATTTTATTGCCAGATTCAAACCACACAAGCCAAGCTGAAGTAGAGTCAACACACACGACTTGTATACATCGATGTGCGAAAAATAAGATCTGCTTGGAAAACATGACAGTCAAACTGTTGAAATATTACAGTGCCTGAAGGCTGTACCTATAGCAGGTATTTATATTTTCCAATTCTCATTCTAAAATTTTAATTTTAGAATTTCTAATTATGACCTTCACAAGACAGTGTGGTCCATAAATTATGGGAAAAAATTATACAATACATACAGGTTTATTGTATTGGTTTCCCTAGACTGTAATGTGAACTGCAAATTCATTAAACATAATATAAAAATTTGACACATCAGTGTCTGGTTTTCTACAGTCAGGGACAGAGTATAGTAGAGGTGTCTTAATGGAATGGACATGGATAAATAATACAAAGTAATAAAAAGGGATGGGCAAAGTAAAATAAAACATGACAGTTTTATGCCGAAAAAAAAAAGCACAAGCAATGAATGATGATATGTTGGATCACGACATCACACTACATTACAGCTCATGGTGCATCACCGCACATGTTGGGATGTCTAGATGTCCTATGCTTAGAAACATGCAAATACAATAGAACTTCCAGTTGCTACAGAACAGTCAACAGGAGGATGTGATTTGAAGGGACACACTTAATATAACTGTCACCGAGCTGCCTGCCAAGAGTATTACAGCACATGAAGCAGGCCTACAGGGCTTCAATATCTAGACTTCTTTGATTGCACTCAAACTGGATACTCAGATCCAAGAACAATCAATATACACTACAATGTGTTGCTATTAACGTGTGCATGTGCGGAGGAGCACATGTGAGCACACGCATGTGCGCGCACACACACACACACACATATTTTATGTATTTATTTTTAGACACAGTTTAATGGACTTCAACGTGTTGAGCGTACATCAGTACTGCTGTCAACATCAGCAGCAGCAGGGAATAATGCTCTTGTCTTCAGAGTTAAAGGAATTTTCATTTTTCTTTAAGACTTAACAAAGGCCCAAACTAAACTGAAAGACAATTCAAATGGAAGCAAACATTTCAAAAATTCATAGAAATTAAAATTGGTATTTACTATTCATGGAACATATGTACACAGATCAATACAGCAAATCTGAAGTTCCCATTCAATCCTACAGGCACTCAGCAGGGGCCCCAGTCAGATGGCAGGCATCACGTCCATATTCTGCCTCCTCCCAGACCTCTGTCAGCTGGTCACTTGTGTCGTGCTTCAGTGAACCTTCTACTGCAGATCAGTAATGGCTGTTAGCAGTGGTGGCTGTGTAGGGCCAGGATGACCAACTGTCATCTTCTTTGGTACATCAGTTCACCCACTGCTGTGGTTGTACATTATTCAGATGTTCTTGCACCTTCAGATGAAAACGACGTGGTACACAGTAATGACTGGTGAGGGTTTGATGAACCCTGTGGTGCTGCATAACATCCCACAAGAGTGAAGACCTCACAGAACTCGCGCTGATAGCATCTGTTACTAGGCCTTCAAGCTTGCAACAAGTGCAACTTGTAAGCTGTCAAAAGCAACAATTCCCACAGAAAATGCTATGCTGTTGTATTGTATGAGACACATCCCACTCACATCTGCCTCAGTAAACTCATGTTTGTGGCTGCACTGAAAGGATTTCCTTACATATCGCATTATTTTGTTTCTAACATGTAGTGGCCTGGACAGATCTTTTTAAAGCCCAGTGGTAAATATACATACTACATACCTGCTGTAAAGTGAAAGAACTCTGCATTTTGTCCATGCAGTGTATTTGCCTGGTACAATCCCCACAATTTAACAACCCTTATTTCCCTGACCATCACTGATTGGTCCTTGTAATGGACACAGGTTTGTTCTCTTCAGTGTGAAGTCAATCTTCACACACAGCTCACAGGTACGCCAGCCTTCAGATGCGGTGTATGCAGCGGCTCTAATGCAGGCTGTTCTCCGAGTATTTTGGTTGTGCCCTGTCCATATCATTCCACCAGTGCTCCAGACTTACCTTTATCCACATGCTCCTCTTACCAGAAGGACAAATGGGAGCAAACTGGTAAAACTGAAAGAAAGCAATGCCCTTTCGGCAATCAGGGAGCGCTGGATAGCAAGCCCCCCCCCCCCGAGTCTTCAAGCAGTTAGTTAGCGGCCTTGCGCTGCGGCGGCCTGTGTGTTTGCCTGCGACAGTCCACGTGAGATCCACGGTTGAGAAAATGAATTTTTATATTATATAGGGGTTTCCTACGATACGCAATTCTGATTTTTTGGCGCGTTGGCAAGGTGGTGAAAAGGGCGGATTTTCGTGAAATCTTATATTGCGGTGTTTTACTAAAATATGTCGAGATTACTAAACTTTGATTACACTTGGACAACAACAGTGCGCACCTTAACAGCTTTATACTGCTGACAGCGACGCACTCTTGCATTTACGTGGAAACGCTTTTAATATTCCTCTCGTCTGCTGCAGATGTTATTCAAACACGGTGGACCGACAGAGGCGCGAACCCAACGGGTCGGGGGGGGGGGGGGTTGCCAGGCCGCAGGCCCCCTCCAAACTCGAAATAAAAAAAAACACAAAAATTTTGTAGACACAGTTACATCAAACGTGTTACGTGATTCACCCCTCAGCCCAAATTATCCACAAAAATCGGCTGATGACTAGTACAACGGGATATCGAAAAATAAAACAAAACACTTAGTGTTTGTGTTGTCAGGTAGAGGTCTCTGCGACGGGCCGATCCCTCGTCCAGAGGAGTCCCACTGACTGTGGTGTGTGTCCGAGTGTGATCAAGTGAAAATATAAACACCCTCGACACCTGCTGTGAGCAGGTAGCAGACGGAAGGACTGCGATAAAACAAAACACTTCGAAAGTTTCGGATGAGCTTGAAAATAAGAGTGACCTTGTGGTATAAATTAGGTGAGTGAGTGAGTGAGTGAGTCACGGGACATGCCGTTGTGTTTCCGGCACGCTTCGTGCCTGCATGCTGCACTTGGTGTTAACACAATCACAATTCAACACAAATCACGTACCTCCAACAGGTTAGTTCTGTGCATACCTTCACACTGAGGGGCATGTCCCAGCCAGCGACCGTCCCTTTCACACGTTCTGTTTGGTTCGGCTAGCAGCTGGTAGCCAGAATCACACGAATAGATGGCCACTCCGTCAGGCCCGACTATTACATGGCCTGCTACCGGCTCTTCGGGCTCTCCACACAGGCTCTCGTCTGAAAGCAAGCCCAGTCACGTGACTGCTCTAGGCATCTTGTTGCAACAACACAACTCTGTCCTATGTAACAACCTGTAGTGCTTACGTGCGCTTGTACTTGGCGTTTCTACGGGGCTCTGTTGATGGAATATTACATTCAGGGCGACAAACAAGCAATCCTGTATCTCCTGTAGTACGTCACATTCCTGGCCAACGAATAATCAGTCGTCCTGGGTGGCCTGCCCGATCACCCGATCTCACGCCATGTGACCGTTATCTTGTGGGAAGTTCGAAAAATAACGTTTATAAAACAGGAAATCCAGACGCACGGGACAACCGTAAAAAGGTTACCTGCAGAAGTTTCTAGACGAAGAACTTCAGGCATTTTCTTTTTCTAATAACAACTGACAGTTGAAGCAGGTCACGTTCAACACCTGCTCCACTGCGCGGTACGTTATATAAATGCACTTACAGGGATTCTCATGCACATTAATGAGTCCTACACAGCCCCTAAGCTTGCCGTTGGTGGGGGTTCCCCGCAGTCACATATCCTAAAATTCACTGGTGTTGGAAGCATCGCGATGTCGAACACTGCTTATGGTCCCACGTAAGAAGGTATTACAAGATGAAAGAAGGTGTACGGCAAGATTACTGAATTTTGACGGGCACTCCTTCTACCTGTTTGTTGAACGCAACAATTGGTATCCTCCCTGATGAAGGACCAGTAAGCTCAGAAACATGCAGGAGTGCAGTGTTTCAAAAATATTACTTTGAATCTGTGAAAACTGTGTGCATTTGTTGGTTAACAGTAAAAATTGAAACAAAAGGCATACATACGTACCTCTGTGCGCAAACAAGAGGCATATATACGTACCTCTGTGCGTAAACAAAAGGCATANTATGTACCTCTGTGCGCAAACAATTGAAACAAGAGGCATACATACGTACCTCTGTGCGCAAACAAAAGGCATACACGCGTACCTCTGTGCGCAAACAAAAGGCATACATACGTACCTCTGTGCGCAAACACCTCCACCTCACAGAGGCCGAAGTAGTCCTGGTCCCGGCGGTCATCCCGGATGTACACGTAACGCCCCTGGTGTCCGAGACCATCATTACAGGGGAACAGAATGCGCGGGTTTTGGAAACGGCCTTTGAAGGTGGCGCAGGGTTTGTACAGCGCCTCGCTTTTGGACAGAAGCTGAATGACAAAGATGGTGAATTCCTGATATGTGTCTGCAAGCAAGAGAACAGCAATAACTCAGCTGCCAATGGCTGACACTTCCCTTATTTACAGGTGCTGATTTAACCTAGGGATAGCCTTTGTCCCAGTTTTATAGGGTTCAAACAGCTGCGTCCCGTACCCCACAAAATTCGGCATGGTACCCCAATTCTGCTGCTTTTTTCTAAGTCATAACATATGACATTTCTGACTGAATACAAACATTTTGACTTTCGCACGGTTGGCAGAAACATCTGCAGCACTGAGACAGCCACCAACCAGTGACTAACTTGTATAAATAAGGCAGCGGGAGGAAGGCGTGTAGATCAGATTACACAGGCTGCACTGAGACAGCCACCAACCAGTGACTAACTTGTATAAATAAGGCAGCGGGAGGAAGGCGTGTAGATCAGATTACACAGGCTGCACTGAGACAGCGAAGGATGAGGAACGGACATGCAAACACAAATCAGTCACTGAACTGGCAGTCAGTGTCTGACTTTGGCGAGTATAATTACGTTTGATCACGGTGACGTCTGTTTGCGACACCGCGATCTACTGAAGCACGGAACGCATCTCTTCAAGACAGACAGTTTTAAAAAGCTTATAATTTGGCACTGACGGCAATCTCCCGTGCTTTCATTGATTCCTTCTCAAAAATGTATCTCTAACGAAAAACAAACGTTAAAATGATTGCAGCGGGAGTTACTGTCTCTACGAAGCCGCCCTCACACCCAGCACTCGGCTGTGTCCACCAGATCCTACGATTCGTTTCAAACTGCGCAGAAGACGATTTCCGATCAAAATCGCTTCTGCTGTGCCCATCAATAACGCTCACACGGGCAGACGCCTGGACCAGCGCCTGTTTTTCCGTGGCCAGCTCTACGTGTCACTTTCTCGGTCCTCTTCTTGTGACCACGCCGCTGTTGCAACTATTGAAGGGCATCGACAGCGCACAGTAATTGCCAGACTGACAACAAACACTGTATATCGAGAAGTGTTTTAAAGTTTCAAATCCATAAATAAGCGTTTGTTGAGTCCATACTATATTGTTTCCACGTGCGAACTGTCCGCACAGCTACAACTTGCTACAGCATTTCTGTATCTGCACCTCATAATTCTGTTACCCGATTTATCTCGTTGTACTAATGTTAATATATTAATCTGCTCCTTTCATTGCGTTACGAGTTTACCACTTTGGTTTCCAGTCACCCCCCCCCCCCCCCCCGTCCCGCGCCGCGCAGCGCAACGATTCTTTGGCTACGTATTTAACCTTTTAAAGCCTAGCGGTAACTTTACGTACCGCCAGGTTTAACATTAAAAAATTCTACGTGGTGCCCACATTGCGTTTATGTGTTTTGTACGGATCTCAGAACAAACAGCAACTTTTGCCTTATGAAACATTAAGAGACTGGTTTTTATAACCGAAGTGGAGACTGTTTACAGCGCGGTACGCACTGAGTCCTTATATAAAACAGATACGCTTCGTCGTTAATGGGTTAAGTAACATCAACATGAACATCACATATTTAGCGTCGAACGAACTGACGCTGCTATGAGCACGGACTTCAGAAGAGGGGAAGGAAGTGCTACAAAGAGGCACGTCGGTAAGGACGCCGGATCCACCTGCAGGGACTGCGACTGGCTGTTGACAGCAGGCCCACTCGACTACCTACCTCCTATTCCCCGTTACACCCGATGACGGTGGTAGATCCAGCCCCTGAAACCTTCTTGCTTTAATATCAGACAACTGTGACCACAACGTCGGCCACACCAGAGCTCACACTGCTGATGGCAGCGACGCAACGGCCTGGATGGTCGTGTTTGCAGCCGCACTAACGGCTTCAGCAACGTGCAGACCGACTCGGGGCTCCAGCCTGTCTTCTGCTGAATGCGTAACGGAGGCTACTTTTAACAGGCAAAGCGGCCGGAACGGAAAGCTCACGATTTACTACCCGTGGCACCGACGCCACACACCTTCGAAATTATTACAGGATTATGAATGGTGAGTTGAGAAGACGCCGCCGCTTCTGTCATCGCACAAACGCGTCACGTGCCTCGCCGGACCGTCACCGCGAGTACCTGGGATCGGTCCCAGCCCACGCAAGATTTGTGGTGGATACAGTGGCACTGGGACAGGGTTTTCTCAGAGAACTTGGCTTTAACCTGTCAGTATCATTCCACACACGCTCCGTAGTGATTCATTCACACACCACCGACGCTGTACAATCTTAGAACTGAGAGCCTCGCGCAACAAAATATTTCTCACTTCCACCGCACGTGACGTGCCTGCACACACACACACACACACACACACACACACACACACACACACACACACACACACACACGAACAGACACGCACCTGCGTGCACGTCAAATAAGTGCAACAGACGATCCAGTAACTGACTGACTATCCAATGCTGTCTAATTTCCGAAATCGCACAGCTTTACAGAAGTTCCCAGGCTCTGCCCGTTTGTCGTTCTGTAAGAGCAACGTGCAGATGAGGATGTGTACGGAGCGTCGGAGGATGGTACTGACAGGGGAAACCAAACTACTTGGATCTACCACTAACTGCAACACGAAATAAACCAAAGCCACTTCTAGAGAGAGAACAATTTATTAATGATTTTTACTTAACTTTGGCAGTGATTTGCCTAAACTGAATTACGGGTGCAGACACCTTGTGACTGCGACTGTTGGGTCAATCCCTGACCTCACTCTTTAAAGTGGTTAAAGGAACATTAACGAACTCAGAATACTGAGTGTGTAATGCGGGACACAGCACTCTCACTTTCCACAGCAGGATCATGACAACTGCCTGGGCAGGCGTTGTAAAGCCAATAGCGCGGACTGCCCCCCCCCCCCCCCCGGTCAGTAGTTGCTAGTTGCTCAAACATCTGTGGAAATTCCTCACCTCTAATGAAACCCCAACTCTCACTGCTGTCTTCACAAAAGCCCCACACTGACACACCACGAGCCAGATAAATCGGCGCCATTCCACACCCCCCACCCCACGTGTGGTTTATTTTTATACGTTACTGTGGCGGGGTGTGGCCACCCACTGTACCTGCAAACATGTGGCACTTAGTGCGTCCACCGTCCATAAGCGTTGGTGGAACAACCTCCGTGTGGCAAGTCTGTCCACCAGGCGTCACATGTGGCCTGCAGCGGCACTGAAACCGGGCCTTCGTGCTTCGAAGCCACGGCCTAACAATCTGAGCTACAGACGCGCCCAACCACGCAGTTACATAAGTTCTAATACACTGTTAAAGTTTGTGCTCCCGATTACAGGCACGGACGTAACGTCTTTCGCGTTCGGTTATGACGTCACATTTGTACTCGAAACCTGGCCAGGCTCTGCAGTGAGCACTGATTCCTCATGAGGCGTGTACTAGCACCAGCGTTGAACGTACTTGGGAGAAGCACGCAACCCTGTAGCAGCTATAGGCCAGGCTCGAATACAAACAGAGGCTCGGCGTATTTCGTCGCAGGCGTCATCAAAACTCAAAACAAGACAGCAGTCTTTCTTGAAAACATTTCACACGTTTCATCGTCTTTCTGAGTTTAGCAGCAAATTGCGGGAAGCACCGTAATCGAAACATCCTGTAAGGGACAGCCCGGACTGTACCCTTCCCTGGGGACTGCGCCCTCGCTTAATCGTGTTACAGTCTGCCAGTCGCCCCCAACTGTCTCTGAATTATGCGGCCCCAAGTTCTCCCCAGCTGATCAGACAAGAGCCGCGGCACTGCTTGTGCACACGGGCACGCGTATTGCTGCGACTGGAGACACAGGAAGATACATTCACGATACGCGCCTTGTTGATACGTTCAAGACGTGTTACCTTTCAGCATACTTTCCACAATACTACAGATTTACCCTCTTCATAACTGAAATAAACTCTAGGTACGGCCATTTGCAGCACAAACAGCGACTGTATGTAACTTCTTACACAATTCTGTGACAAGTATTCTACAAAAGCAGACAGCTGTCACAGCGCGTATGGCGGAAAGGCATCTCGGGTATTGATGGGCCTAAACCCTCACTCGAGTGTAAGGTACATGCACACGGTTTCTGACGTCAGCTACAGTCATGCTTCACTTAACTTGCAACCTCTATAGACAAGTCGAACATCCCGATCGTGCTACTGGGGTTCACAAACACTACTTCTGCTGGAAGCTTTCCTTTCATCGGGGTATTTAATTCTGACTTCAAGTTCACATCACACTGTTAATAATAAGAATAAATCACATTAAACACTAATGCACACGTTACGTTACGTTACGTTACAGAACACACAACAGCTTGCTGTGGAAAGAAACACGGAAGGTGCTGAGTACAAGAACAGGTAGTGAAACCAGAAGTTATAATTGACAGCACGCCAAGAGGAAGCATGTGCTTTAAACAGGCTAAGGCTTAGACAGCGTACGTACAGACAGTCTGCTGCCTGCGCTCTGCCATTTGTAACGCGAAGAAGCATGCAGCGATCCTCTCGCAAACGATGAAACACTTTGCCATTCCAGACCTCAGCGTCACGATGGCGATTATGCAGCTTTGGTTTGAGGACACGAAACTGGTTACTGCCGGACACTACACTATGTGGACACTAAACACAAACTGCAGTACACATGTCTGCAGGACAGTACGTCACTCGTACAGCAGTAACAGAATGGCAGACAAAAACATCTACACAAATAACACCGCATAATTTAAAGACAGGAAATGCTGAACAACTGTAAATATAATGCCGACTGAAAACAAATGTGTGTGCAATACCCATACAGGCAAACTAATAATGGGGTTCCCCTTAAACACACGAACCTATTACGAGGGTGGAATTCAATGCGTCCGTGTAGTCGTGCATGTGCTTTACGCAGAGCAATAAATGGCACACTTGAACTGTGACAGTAACAGGCATACAGAATACCGAAATGATTGAGGTTATGCAGGTCTAAAAACAACTCCCAAATTTCAGTTGGTTAACGCATTACAAATTAACACTTTCAGACTTCCAAAAGGACACGTCTTTTCTCAAAACTCCGCTAAGGTTTCACCATATTGGTCTATTCACTCGCCCCTTCCTTTCCAAGTTACAACCATCAATATTCCAGACGCTTAAGGAATTGATTTCCCGTACGAATAATACTCACTGGCAAGGCGACTTCCTGACTCTTTGCAGCTGAACTTTACACTGACGTAAAGTTTTAAAAGCAACTAAATTCAATAGAAGTGATTACATTCCACAGTGTTAACCTGAAGTAACCACCAGCAGGTAGCGCTGACTTCCCCCAATACACCAAAATTTGCAGCCGGAATCACTGTGTGCGCTGCCCATGTACTGTGTTGCGTACTGCGCAACACACAACGGCCAATCAGTGCAGAGGGACTTGTGACACACACTAGAACGGTAACTGTGGCGTGGCTGTGTGCCTTACAGCGCGGGAGGATGTGCAAGCGGTTCAGCGAAATATCTGCCCCCGGGAAGACTGGATGTGGGATATAACTCCCAAATAACACAACATACTTCCTGAGATGGCAGGAACCACAGGAGAGTAGAAGAGAACAGGACAGAAAGGCGACAGGTTTGGTCAGAAACGGCGCCAGCAAATTAAACCAAAGATCAGCGACTTTTGGAGGGCTGACGGTGTTGCGCCCTGTACAAAATGCTTTATGAGTCTGTAAGAAGAACCAAAAGAGGCAACACGCTGTATCGCGACGTCCGTCAGAGACAGATCTGAGCCGCTGAGTGCTTCGGTGTGGTTACAATCGCTCTGCTAAGCATCAGGGTGACGTCCAGCAGGGGGACACGAAAACATTCACTGTAAAACATTTTCATTCGTTATCGACGCCGCAATTTGTCCTTGACGCGTGAGCATAAAAATGACGGGTTTAACTTCTCACTACTTTGAACTGGGGGTGGCACAGTAACTGCTCGCACTGAAAGTTGGCAGCAACTTGAATGAACACGGTCGCCACTTCCAGCGCTAAATGGTAGGTCTACACTTGCAACCTCGCACTACATTACACTGCCCACATACTGTGCTAACGAAGAGAAGAGACAGGCAGGCAGAATGCAACGCAGTCAATTTATGACCGACGTACGTACGACACTAACCTGTATCACCCCTAATAGTGCGTCATGATAACAATAGGCTGTATCCGACTCTCCAGTCACATTCAACATGTGACATACTATTACCATACACACATCACATACAGCGCATACAGGTACATACGCACCGTACATAAATTGCAGGCGCTTTCGTAAAGTGACTGCACGCCCCGTGATGTCCGTCCGCACGGAACACGGTCATTTCCCCGTGGACAGGACAAGTACCACGAAACTTCATACTTGGGACTTCAACAAAAATTCTGATTTTTCCAAGACTCGGACAAAAATCACAGACACTTTACGTGAAGGACTGTGCACAGTAAGACACCTTGCCGTCACTGATGTGTGTAACTGCGGCGTCAGCCGAGGCCAAAGAAACAGTTACCGCTGTAAACAGAAAAACCGAGCATTATCGAGTGAAAATTTCACAGGTTACGCAATATCGCCATTTAAGGTACATCGACTGTGATCGATTGTGAATGTTTCTAAGATAGCTGATATCTTCTTCTTCTTCTTCTTCTTCTTCTTCCTCAGGGCCCCTCAGCAGATGCCCCGGATGCACCTCAGCCTTAGGCTTATTGTGCAGCCCTAAGTACTCCATTCAGCACAGGTTCAATAATCCTGTGCCTCTTACAAAGAGGCAAAGGTCCCTTACTGAAATTGTGTTTGTATCTTTTGGTTCAGCAAACAGCTTCCCAAAGAAATTATAGCACAGACAAGCCAACACCTTCCAGCAGCAAATAATGTGCTGCACTGCTGCAGTCTCCATCCTGCAAAATCTGCAGGCTAGATCCCCATCAAACAGGCCCATAATATACAGGTGCCTCCTCACAGGAGCATGTCCCGTGAGGATTGCAACTGCCATTTTTAGTTGATGCCTACTTCTCTTACACGGTCTACTAATGAAAAGTTTGCCATGTCTATGACCTGGTAAATCTTTCCAGGCACTATAATGTTAATACTCAGTCCAGTTCTTCATTGCTTCTCTTGCTGAACACCTAGGTATTCCAAGAGTCAGCTCTGGACCAAGTAATGGCATAGCTGACGCTTGTCTGGCAAGCTTATCAGATTCCTCATTGCCAGGAATGCCACAGTGCCCCGGCACCCATGCGAGGGTTACCTCATTCTGGTTAGCCAGCGCACAGAGAGCATTTAGGCATTCTGCAACCAGTCCTAAAGTCATTTTCAGACTGCAAAGCACCCTAAGTGCAGCCTGGCTATCAGACAAAATAAGGATCTGCTTATGTTTATAAGCTCTTCTTATATTTTCACATACACATTGAAGAAGGGCATATATTTCAGTTTGAAAAACCGTGGCAAATTTACCCAAGGGGAGCTAAAGCTTCTATTTGGTCTTATGCCATAAATACCAGACCCTGTCCCTGAGTTAGCCCTGGAACCATCAGTCAACCAGATCAGAGCAACCTCAGGGAACAGTGTCTTTGTTTCTCCAATAATCCCGGTCTATAATGACACTGAGGATTTTGGAATAGCTGAAATCTTACAATATGAACTGTGTACGGTCTGGAACGAACATTTAAAATACTCGAACGCTTTAGTGTTTTCTTGAAACTATTCACAAATTTGAAGTCTACAGGCAATAACAGAGTGACGGCACCAGAACGGCTACTCTATGCGGACATTTCCTAACTTATTCCTCTCTATACACGCCTCGTTTGCGTCACAGGACCTGAGTAAATCCCACTACTGGCAGACGGGTGGATTCCTACTTTGACAAGACACGACCGACAAACGCGGACAAAATATCCAAGATCCAAGAGGCGCTGGATACCGCAAGCCAGCCACTATAATCTCGTGTCACTGAGCGCACCTGGTGACAAAACTGTAACATGTGCGCCGGCGAGACTTCTGGAGCTGGCCCTGATACGGAGAATGTCACTTCACGTAGACAGACCGATGCACATTTAACTGAACCCACAATCAGGGGAGGGCGAGCAGCATGTCCTCTCGGACAATACAGGATTTCCTGAAGGAGGGTCCAGAACACATGAGGCCCTTATTTTATCTCACAACCGTTGTTTGTCACTTCATGCCGCTACGCTACCGCGCGCGTGTGGGTGATCAGATGAGTGGGTTATGTTACCACCATAAACGAGTCGGCACCAGACAGTTGTCAGATAAAATAATGGCCCAGTATCCCTCCGCGACAGTTAACGCTAACCGCTGCTGCATTCTGACGACAGCATTACACCAAAACAGCCGACACTCACGCTATAAGGAAATGAATTAAATGCAGAATCTTCTGGACAGCTCGGCAGTTCCTCAGCTAGTTAACAAATTCCACGCCTTTAACAAAGCCTAGCTTCATTACAGTTGCCACAGGGCCTGTTCGCACCCGTTCGCCATTAATTACGTGTCTGTATGTTAACAGTCACCATATCAACTGCTACTGCTGCTGCAGCTGCAAACTGGCCTTTTATTTTACGTTCACACATTGTAAACCGAATTTATTTTGCTTCCACGTCTCAGCCGCACCGCACGCAAACGTGTGGGATTTGTGGTGCACAAACGTGGAACGGGGACTAAAGGTGGTTTGCGTCTCACATCATCACTCTATCAGCATCTGTCATCGATAGACACGCCAGCCAGTACGATAGTCTCAGACACGGTCAGGCAGTACGAGTCTCAGTCACGGTCAGGCACTACGACAGTCTCAGTCAAGGTCAGGCAGTACGATAGTCTCAGTCACGATCAGGCAGTACGATAGTCTCAGTCACGGTCAGGCAGTGCGATAGTCTCCGTCACGATCAGGCAGTACGATAGTCTCAGACACGGTCAGGCAGTACGAGTCTCAGTCACGGTCAGCCAGGACGACAGTCTCAGTCACGGTCAGGCAGGACAACAGTCTGTCACGGTCAGGCAGTACGATAATCTGTCACGGTCAGGTGGGACGAGTCTCAGTCACGGTCAGGCGGGACGAGTCTCAGTCATGGTCAGGCAGTACGACAGTCTCAGTCACGGTCAGGCAGTACGATAGTCTCAGTCACGGTCAGGCAGGACAACAGTCTGTCACGGTCAGGCAGTACGATAATCTGTCACGGTCAGGCAGTACGATAATCTGTCACGGTCAGGCGGGACGAGTCTCAGTCACGGTCAGGCAGTACGACCGTCTCAGTCACGGTCAGGCAGTACGATAGTCTGTCACGGTCAGGCAGTACGAGCCTCAGTCATGGTCAGGCAGTACGAGTCTCAGTCACGGTCAGACGGGACGAGTCTCAGTCACGGTCAGGCAGTACGACAGTCCCAGTCACGGTCAGGCAATACGACAGTCTCAATCACGGTCAGGCAGTACGAGTCTCGGTCACGGTCAGGCGGGACGACAGTCTGTCACGGTCAGGCAGTACGAGTCTCGGTCACGGTCAGGCAGTACGAGTCTCAGTCACGGTCAGACAGTACGATAGTCTCAGTCACGGTCAGGCAGGACGACAGTCTCAGTCACGGTCAGGCAGGACGACAGTCTGTCACGGTGAGGCAGTACGACAGTCTCAGTGACGGTCAGGCAGTACGACAGTCTCAGTCACGGTCAGGCAGTACGACAGTCTCAGTCACGGCCAGGCAGTACGACAGTCTCAGTCACGGCCAGGCAGTACGACAGTCTCAGTCACGGTCAGGCAGGACGAGTCTCAATCACGGTCAGGCAGTACGACAGTCTCAGTCACGGTCAGGCAGGACGACAGTCTCAGTCACGGTCAGGCAGTACGACAGCCTCAGTCACGGCTTCACCTGCTGCAGCACTTCTGTACGCACCGCAGATTAACACGCAACACTTCCCTGCTGCATTACCCGTGGCCCTGTGATGTGGCCTCAGACACCTGCAGTAGGCTGCGGTTTGTCCAGAAGAAAATGACAGGTGCCACATGAAAGAGGAAATCCCCTGCTGCATGAAGTCGATTAGCAAGTTTAGGAAAAATCTGTAGCTATATACTGTGCGTTAATAACACTGGTACAGTGCACACGAGTTTTGTTCTTAAACGACACACGGCTCAACCCTAGCGTTTATCAGACAATAATTCAAAAACGAGCACCGAAAATAAAGTGAACACTGCCCAAAGAGCAGTGTTCAATTGTCTCTGTGTCCAAACACCATGTTATGCCTGCGATAGGAGGGGAAGCAGGTCCAGGTGAAAAGATGCAGTCCGTTCCTTGAACACTGTTGTTCTGAACCGGCATGTGCGAACATTTAGATACACTCCGTAAAGCGAAAAAACATCTGTTACCATGCTTAAATTAGTTGCCAGCAGTGTCACGGTTGCTGTTGTTAGCGAGGCTGTCACGCATGCGGCATTTCGAGTGGCATGCTGTAAGTATAATCAACTAAATACATAAATAAATAAATATAGTAATTCTATTGAGCTGAGTCCGTCTAGAGAAGCAAATAGCTACTTAGTGTATCAAATCCGAAAGTTCATTACCGTGTTCACAAAAGCCAGGCACTAGAACCTATCCTGAGTCAGATTAATCCAGTTCACACCCCCTAAACTCACACATTTACGATCAATTTTAATTTTATACTGCCATCTACATCTAGGACTTCCAAATGCACTCTTTCTTCAGGTTACCAGAACTATGTACGCTGTTCCCTTCCCTGTCACGATAACACACGCACGACCACCAGGATCATCCGCCCGAGTTTTAAAACACGACGTACAGAAATTTCCCACGTGTTTTGTAATCCACAGCCGGGGCTCAAACCCTGAACACAACCGCAGACGCGTCCGTCCGTGCAGCGCAACATACTGAGCACAGACCACCGTGTTTAGGAGCAATGGTCATACAGACGTCGTACCTCGTGCTCCGTGCTGACTGACAGTGCAGGAAGGCTGCTCGCAACTTCCGTCAGCTCTGCAAGCACCAGCGAATGTGTGACACTGAATATTCATAGGCAACTTGCACGACACATAAGGCGAATGGGTTGCCTAGCCAAAGCGGCGCTACAAGAGACGTGATACACAATACGCCCCACTGGCTCTGACACCGCACGCACTTCTCACGACTCATATACGTAACAACGTGCGTCAGCTGCCGATATCGCAAAACAATCTGAGACAAGGCAGATGAGAGACGAATAATGCAGAACCACACCGCCGAAATCTAAACAAAATCCGCCACATATATGGATGGAATGTGCGATCCCTTGGCAGTAGTTATTAACTGGCACAACTAAACAGTCGACAGAAACACTCTGAAACAGCGCTAATCAGCAACCAACGTAAATTTGGTTGAATGACAGAACTGTGTCTTGCAGAGACTGTAGCGCCAGACACGATCACAATACGTAACCACGTACACAGCTGAGGATGAAACAAACCTCACACACTCACGTACTACCGATTCGTGTGTTGGCCGCCATGTTCATTACCAACTTCACAGCTTCACACGTGCGTCTCGACACGCACCACTTGTAGATCGACCACAGGGCTCCCGTTCCACAAACATAAACGCCTGTGCAGTGCGTGTTTCTGAGAACGACAGGAAATTAGCGTAATTTTATTATATACTTTCTATTTTCAATTCCGCTGCCTTCCCTCTGGTTCCTTCTTCAGGTGGCATTCAATTTCCTAAAAAGCACCGCTTCATATCTTAGTGTGCTTTACCCGAACTGAAGATTTCCAAATCCTAAGGAATGAGTTAGGCCCGTCACTTTGTTACGCAGCATGAATTCAAGTGTCCACAGTTACTGACGGCACATGCACAGTTACCGAGCACGCCCAACGTATCTGGTACTACAAACGCACAGCATACGAACACGTCCGCCAGCTGTGTGTTCACGCTGCATACAGGCCCCACACTCAGCCTCCGCCAACCTGACAACTCTCCTGTTGACATTCGAATCGATCATTTGATATTACGTACTCAAACTGTGCGTTCTGTGTACAAAAGGAAACCACGGTCGAACGAAGACACGGATGCAGCACGCGTTCCGTCCGTCAACGCAGGCAGACAAGTCGCTGAGCTCGCTAGCAGCTGCAGCTGTAAGCAAGAGCCAGCAAGCAGTATCACCGAGTAAACTGGCTGTACTGGTAGCACTTCTGTTGCATTCGGGCGGTACGCGGCTCGAATCTCGATAAGAACAATGACTGACTGGTTTTCCTCAGGCTCTCAGGACGAACACCGGCAGGCAATTTAATTTGTGTCACGACGGACGTGATGAGATGTGCTTTCCAATTTTTATTCAGAATCTCCATTCAGACTACTCTGCATATAGGCCTAGCATCAGTTACTGACAGTCAGCGTGGTTGTATCAGCTGAGGCTGTATCGATAAGGTAACACTACAGGCAGGCAGCCGGCCAGACAGACAGACAGACAGACAGACAGACAGACAGCCCTGATACAAGAGCCAAGCGCGACGTAGCTGCGGACCCGTTGTTGTGGGAAGACAGAGGCATGCACTGTGGGGAAGAGGCTCATGCGACGCTTCATTCAGGTCAGTCTGTGTTCCGTGAAGTCACTGCGTGACACGCACGGGGACACTGTGTGACCCTCGCCCATGGACAGCCGCTGATTATCCTCTAGCGTTCGCCTTACATGGCTGTCAGGACTTCGCACTGCACGACGCCTAGGTTCACGTAACGTGGAGCAGCAGCAGCAGTACTACTAGTAGTAGTGGCAGCTGTTGTAGTAGAGTTATAACAATCAGCAGTCTCTCTTGAGAAGCTAGTAGTTGCTCAGCTAGTCAAGAAATTCCATACATTTTATGGGTCCTGAAGGTTCATCACTGTGTTCATAGCAGCCCGCCACCTGTCCCCATCCTGCGCCAGATTAGCCCAGTCCAGGCCCTCCAAAACATATTTCTCCAAGACCCACTTCAGTACTACTTGTATCATCACGTCTATACTTAGTTCTTCCAAATGGTCTCTTTCCTAGAGATTTCTCTACCGAAACCCTACAGGAATTTGTCCCTCCCCATATGTGCCACAGGCAACGCCCGTATCACTCTCCTTCATTTGATCACGCGAAAGTCTCCTGAAATAATAATAATAAAAAACCACAACGTCCCTTTGCTGTCTGTCAACGGACGATGGACTAAGGGACCCGCACAAGCTGCACGACCTCCCGGGCGCTGCCCTGGTCAGGGTCTAACGGAAACAAATTGGCAAGTAACACGGTTCACTGGGTGAGAGAGGGTGGTCGTTGTGCCGGCGCCATTAGCCGCCCAGCAAGATGTAAGTAGCGGAAAACAAAACAAACCGAACACAATTCAGTGCGCACGGACGCGGAACGGGTCCGACCGGCTGAGTGTATAAATCCAGTTCCCTTTCGACTCTGTTACGTGGCGCCCCTTAGAGAGGTCACAGCAAGGCCAACAGAACGTGAAGCTCTTCTCTGCAATCCCAGTTCTGTCCAAGTCGCAAACAGTTCACACCCGAGTTCTACCTCTTGTACAGGTCAAAATCAGACCTGCCTCCCCCCCCCCCCCCCGGACACCAATACAATGGGTACCAGGAGCCGCTTCCTACAGGGGTTAATGCGGCGGGGAGTGAAGCTGACTGCTACCGCCACCTAGTGCCGATGTTAAGAATCAGTGGAACTACACCTCCACTTTCCCGTATGCTTTAATGGTCTACAAATGATCACATTTAGTTTTATATCATGCACCGGCTAATTATACCGCAAGTTACATGAAGCCCCAAAGAACCACCAAATTCACCAAAAAAACCGATCATACGAATAATATTTACGTAATATAATATATAGCTTTTTTATCATGCCGCTGCTCGCCGTAGAGCGGACGACATCTGTTGCAGTATAGCGACCGACGACGCCGCCCGCCCTGCAGTGCTCGGTCCGGCAGTAAAAATTGTTTGCGTGCTTTGATATGATGAACACTCAGCAACACACAGTGCTTGAACGATGTATTTATTGCCAACAACTCTGTTCCAACAGACCTGTTTGCGGTAACCCAGTACCAGGAGCGATGTGGCATTTAACCCCACACAGAACGTCCGCCACTGGGGCACGTACACCTTTTCACTCTTGCCACAGCTGTTGTCAGTTCAGTCGCGCCTTTATCTCCGTTCTGATACAAAATGTGTACACACACACACACGTGCAGTGCCCTGATGACATCAAACCTGCCAAGCCCCCCCCCCCCCCGCCCCATGTGTGCAAGTGAGTAATGACGACAGCAACTCCTTACAATGAACTCTGACCCCTGTGCAGGACCGTCTGTTTTACCGGCCCCTCTCGTCTTACGCACACGGCTGTGTTTCGGTGCCACAATCCCACATCCAAGGCCTTTCGTGCGTGCCCACATTTATTCCTGAATAAGGATTTCGACTGAATTGTACAAAGGACACACTAACACAGGCTTCATCGTGGTCTTCTTCAGTGACTTCAAGTTCAAAAATAGGTACAAAATGGGGTTACGAAAAGGTTATGTGGGTAAAAACTGGGGTGAATAGCGGAAGTGACGACATGAGGAAACAGGAAACAGCACAGCGCACCTTTCAAGTGTGACTCACGGCTCAAACACCGAACATCGCTGTATAACAATATACGGCTAAATTAGTGACGAAGCGAACACAGCGACAGCAATGCCATGCGGAGACACCTGCTGTACACCGCACTGAAATATGCGTATATGAATTTGCCATGAATTAGTTAGATAAACCGGGCTGCAATCTTTACATTTTCGATACAAAGTCTAGTGCACATACTGAAGGTCTGCATTAAACGCATCACTAAGCCGAACGGACTACGCACATTGCTGTGTGCCCACTACGGCAGTCAGGTCTGGCGGACTGGGCAAACGTGTCCACTCTGAAGAAGGCACAGGCATTGCGAAGCGAAGCATAACTTTCTTTGGCGGAGAGTTTCAATCACAAGTGTTGGTCGGTACATCTGCAAATTAGTAACAGGTGATGCCGTGCCGTTGGGCGAATAGATGCCGATGTTTCGGCGGACCGTAGTGCCTTCATCTGCTTCACCCTAAAGACGAAGGCACTACGATCCTCCGAAACGTCGGGGGATACCCAACGACATGGCGTCACGTCCCAGAGGACTTGAATGGTCAGCAGCACCGCTGTGAGAACCCAATGTGTCGCAAAGTAAGACAGAGACGCTACTGGTCACAGAGCTGTTCTGTCGTCACTGTGTTGTGAAAATGCGGTTCATTCGCCTGACAGAGGCACAGTGGCGGACGAACTGAGTGACTACCAAACCTGCCCAGCATACACTGCCATGGAGAAAAATACAAAAATAAGCACCTGTTGGCAAAAATGCTGAGATAGGCACTTCCGCCAGAATACATATTTTTGGCACAATGCAACTGCGTAAGTTGACCTTCCTACCAGTGAAACTTACAAGCAGTTCGACAGTGTTTGTACATCTACCCAGGAAAAACGCACTGCCTCAGCATCCTCTGCGTACTCGAAATTATAGTGTCTTTATATTTCAGGAAAGCAGGGGGCTAAATATGACAGGGTGATGAGAAAAGTTCAGCTGAGTGGAGTTAAAATGTAGAAGGGAAACTGAAATTAAATTGTCTGTTCCACACGATAAGAAAGTCTAAGATATGAAGCGGGCTGCAGGACAAGAAAAAATTAGAACAAACTCCAGCAAAATTTCGGAGCAACAAAGGGACAGAGGTCAACTACAAGGCCACATCGCACGGTCCTGACGGTAATTATCCGCAGCAGCTTCACACCCTGCAGTTCTACAAAATTTTACACCCCTTTTTGTTATCCCAAATGTGCTGAATTCCTTCTACCGTCAGAAGACGGCAGAAATTACGAAGTTCCTACACAGTAATTATCTCCCTTTATCTCATCTATCTGGTAAAACAAACCCGCGTTACGTGACTCCTAGTAGTATCATGTTAGTGTCATAACTACTACCTAGTAGTAGCAGTACATGAGCAGCACACTACCAACAGTAGCTATGTAGCAGTATAGCTATTAAAAGCTTTATTTGCTGCAGTCTACAGTAGGCACTGGAAGCCTGAAGCTCATCCAAAGAGCAGTTCAAATTCCAGCGCGTACCTCACAGAAAACACTACGCTTCCGTTACAAAACCAACCGGTTACCGATGTTTAGGGATACAGTCGGTGCTTATTACGACACCCAGTGACTCACACAATGCACTGTGTGGACAGAACGTAGCGTACGATGTGATAGCGTGACGGGCACCATCACGACAGAACCCAGACACACGAGTGCTTGCTTGCCACAACATTCGGTCCCAAGCCCGCAGGTTCTGTAAACTACACGCCACTTCCACTTCAGCCAGCAACGGAAAGCTTATCTTACTTTATCCGACGACGCTCAGTCGACTGTATAGGTTAACACAGCACCGAAATACTTTCGGTACGACAATGCAGGAGACAGAAGCAGCGGCCGTGGCCAATTTTAAGGTGGCTCAAAACTCTGTATGGACAGAGAGAAATACTCAATACAGTTCTTACAGAATCCTTCATACGGACCAAAAACGGCAGCCATCATTTCGCAAACAGAGTGGCGACGCTAGCCAGCCACCCACGATTTCCCCCCTGCACTGATCTGCACGGTTCAACACAGCGGCAGCCTTCTGCACTGTAGAGGCGGCACGCAGGAGGATGGACTATTGTGGTCGTGCCACGTTTCAGGCGGTCGGTCGCCAGAGGCCCGAGTTCGATCCTAGGCCAGTCCATGTCAGACTTGATCTGCGCTCTTCTGGGGTGTAAAGCAGCGTCGAGTGGTAATCCTTTACACGCCAGAAGAGCAAAAATATCATCAGCATCGCGGCGGAAGCCTGAAATCACGTCAGAACTGTGCAGGACACTGTAGTATTGCGCCAGGGTTTCCTGCCAGTACTTCCGCTTTCCCGCGTCTGCGTCCTTCCCTCGAGGACCCACAATCAAGACTACACAATCATAGCAACTGGCAATGGCGTTAAACAACGCAGTTAAAAAGACGGCGCATCGCAGCTGGAATGTTGCAATTTGGTGGCAAAGGGTGTAGCAGTATGTGGTGGGCCTTCGGGATATTTGGAAGGCAACATCACGGCGGGGGCCGGCCATGGCCGAAATTATTGCATGCATCCGAACAGCCGGCACCGAGAATAAAATTCGACTTCTTTCGGACTTTTGTATAAACTTTCTAAATCCATCTTCAGACAAATGGGAAGGAACCCTTAGATTACGGAGTACGTCAGAACAACATTAAAAACGGGGAAATACGTTTACACATACACCACGCACGGATGTACATATAAGCGTACTGCGAACACAGTTGGAGCCCTTGAGCACAGTGTTCGAATGCAGCACCTCGGGTGACGGTATCACTGAGACGGGACTTACACATGCCACGAAACTGAAACCGGGGTTTCTGTTTCGCAGACGTCAATAAAATCGTTAAAGTATGAAGCAAAATTTTATGACACACTGATGTTTCCCCAACTGGATAAGACGTCCCTGCCGCCAGCTGAGCCTGCAGGTGCACTAACGCGCACTGACGTCCCGTTGCGGCTTGTGCTACCAGAACGCCGTCACTTTGGAGCCGGTTTGATGGATGACACCGGATACACATGTAACACAGCATACAAGGCTCTCTGGGCGGGTTAATGTGCTGCCAAGGCAGTTCACGGGCACAGCGAGAGACGAGGAACGGAGCGCTGCAAGAACAATAAACCAAGCTGCTTCTCCAGCAAACCCTATCTAGTATGCACATAATTATGGAATACGTAAGTGAAGGCTTAGAAATGCGCGGTGCAACGAAACATTGCCTGAACCCAGTCAAGCTGCTTGTACAATAATTACCCAGATTCTTGCAGATATTATGCGGAGTGGTTTTCTTCCGGTATCCTCATTTCCACATCGAAAAAAACCCTGGGTTCCGCGTGACCCCATTCCAGAAACACTGACCTAGACAGAAGACGAGCGCGAACACGCCATGTCTGCTACACGACTCACCCTTGCTGACGATGAGTGCCACTGACCCTACGTGATGGTCTGTGGCCAGGTCCACCTGCCACCAGCGCTGCTCGGCAGTGCGCGGTGTGAAGCTGCATGTGTCGGGGTTACCGTCGACTGCCAGGGCGGCGCGGTAGCTCCACAGCGTCGCGGACACCAAGGAGCTGCGGTCCAGTGCCAGATTCAGTTCTGCAACATGTCGAACAGTCGGGTCATTAACTTAACCGGAGGAGATGTCGTATAAGACACGACGCTAAGGAACAGCTTAGGTTGTTTGGTAGGAAACTGCCTGATCACATCTGCACAGATGGCAGCACAGTACAGTCGCTATGTCTGCCATTAACTGCGACCGATAAAAGCATCACGAACATCGGAACACATTTTCAATACAAAACGCCAGTTGGTTCCAAAAATTCATGAAATACAAGCACATAAATATAAGAAACATCTAGAACACGAAAATCACGAAAATTTGTTTCAATAAAAGACAATTTTCGGCAGCACAAAATGCACGAAACAATCGAGAGTCTCACAGCACAAAGCACGGAAACAGTCAGCCTCGTTTAACAAAAAGCAGAGCATGACTGACCTGACAGTGGACTGCACAACAGCAAGCGCGTGGGGGAACCGATCAGTCAACACGTGTCCCATACCGATTCGTCGGAACCAGTCACAAAAGGTCGAAACGTTGAACTTACAGTGGATGATCGCGAATGGTCGAAATCCCGAACAACGAGAACCCACTCTGTAAGCTTAGCACGTAACCCTTTTCGTTGAAACTTGCAGCATGGAGTATTCCAGAATGATAAATTCCGGAATTGAGAGACGGACCGGAAACGCAGCATGCAGAATTATTGAACATGACTCGCTACGACACGAGTACAGTCTGGGTGGACAGTCTCACGGAAGGGACACTTTGAGCACCAGAGTGTACACGAGAGACAAACACTAAAACGCTTCGCAGAGAATTAGACTGTGACCCGTGAGACGTAGGGAATGGTGGAGGACAGGCCTCAAGGGCACGACGAGTCACGTGTTGGAATGTCAACTGCTCTGCACATTTCACTGTTAAAAAAAAAAGCCGATCCCCCGTACACAGTCCAGCACGCACGTGACGACAACAGCCGATTATGTGCCACGGACGAAGCCTCCCTTGGCGCTAACAGCCATATTCGTCGTCACAACAGCCAATCTGCGGCTTCCAACAGCCACTTACATTTTTGGGGACGAGCCTGACGCTCCAAAGCGAAAGTCTGACCTTCCCTCCCGCACAGCAAACACCATTACGGGAAACACCTGTCTCGGCGTGCTACAGTTCTTTTCTTTCCCACAAATTGAAGACGTTGAAGGAAGAAAAACAAAGACACTGTAATTGTTTCCCACCAGCACGAGGACCCGCCCACTCGACATGTCCTGAATGCCAGGCTCAGCAGTCGATAGACTGGAAGAGGACCAACAGTCTGGCTTCCAACAAGTCCAGACGTGTGTGCGTGCGTGAGCAGAGCAAATTCACATTTTACGTGAACACCGGACAGAAGGCACACAGATGGACTGACACTTACAGCGCACTTGCTTCGTCGCACCTGCCACAGAGTGAACTGTCACGCTGGCACTTGTTTAGGGTGTTGCTTCCGACATGCAAAATGGTTCTGCATACACCTCACACTTAATGAGTTGATTGCAGGGTGCTGCTTTGTGGTGCCCCAGTACCAATGTCAGAGCTGTAAGCAGACCTGATAAGGGAAATCTAGCTTTGGCTACAGTAAGCAGAAGAGCCTGTCGACAGGAATGTACGCGTTAAACCACCCGACACGCAGCAGGCACGGCGTTTCTACTATTTACCGACAAGGAACTCCGTTGGTCTCGTCGTCACCCACCCGCCATCTGCGCGCACACGTTTAAGAACCAACAACAAACCGCTTGGCTTATAAAAGACAACGTCTTCACCCGCCCCTTGCAGTGTGTGTCAAGCAACACGAAGCACTGAACACTTCACAGCCACCACGTGTAACATGAACACAAAACACTCGCTCCTTTGGTGTTGCAATGTCGTGTACGTACTGCTAACAACGCTGACGGGAGGTCAGAGGGCAGGATGATCAGTGAATGACAAACTGTCGGGCAGCAGCGTGCTAATGCGGGCTAATGACGGAGACAGTCACAGCTAGGAGCACTTCAGGGACGCCAGGCGGTTTCGGCGCAAGATGTGCATAAATGGCAACTACTGAACACTCAGCTGCCACATCTTATGTTAAAACACAAACAGACGTCAAAACGTAAATGCGGTTTATTCTTCATCTAAACGAAGAGACGGAAACAAATACAGAAGGACGAGGTCGCGTCCAATCACCTGTTGGATAACGCAACCGCCACAGTGACCAGCGCGTTCTGATTGAACTTGGCACTGGTGGTGTGCACTGCAAGTTGTGCAGTGTGCGGCCCTTACCGTGCACACGCCTGCGACTCCGCTGTAACCTGATCACACTCAGGCCTACATACGTCGGTTCGGCGCACATGCAGACAATTTGCTGCGTGACACGTACCATACGCACCCCTTCATACACAGAACTGCTATGCGAAACATTTATGTGTAATGAAACACAATCATAATTTACAGCCATACACTTACAATGCCGACCCCAGTGGCCGCGCGGTCTAAAGCGTGGGTCTGCGGTCGCTCGCTTGCTGGGATTGCGGGTTCGAATGCCGCCTGGGGTATGGATGTCTGTCTCTTGTGAGTGTTGTGTGTTGTCAGGTAGAGGTCTCTGCGACGGACCGATCACTCGTCCAGAGGAGGCCTACTGAGTGTAGTGTGTCTGAGTGTGATCGTGAAGCCTCGATAGTGAGGGGGCCCTGGCCCACTGCGGGCTGCTGCGCCTTGGAAAATAAATTCTTATGTATGACTTGCGCGACTACAGACACACACTGGCTCAGTTCCGGGCACGTGTGTGTTGTGTGCCTGCGTCGTATTTGTTCTTTTTAAAACAAAGAAACGAAAGAAAGGAAGAAGGAAGGAAGGAAGGAAGAAGGAAAAGATCGGTTCACACAAACTGTGTATTTCTCTGACAATGGTTACGGAAAAAATTATACACGCTTACTTAGAAGGTTCATTAGCTGTGTACAGACAGAAACTAACCTGCATTATATATAAACATTCAGTCCGTACCGCGCAGTAAACACACTCCGTCTCGGTTATAAAAACCAGTCAGTTAATGCTGTATAGGGAAATAATCGCTGTTTGTTCTGAGATCCACACAAAACACATAAATACACTGTGTGGGCAGAACGTAGCATTTGTGAATGTTAAACCTGGCGGTACATAAAGTGCGCTTTCAAACAGACAAGCCAATATGCATTTCGGTTGAAGCTATTAGGCACAGACACGCGCACAGGACAGGTGATACCGTAGTTTGGTGCTCCGTATGAATAACAAACAGGCTGCATAACGAGCTGTTGACGACAGGCTTAGGAAACTGCATTAAGTGGCTGCCTTGGTTTTGTTGTGCTGCTTCTGCGGCTGCGTCGTGTGCTACTCAACAGAACACGACACGACACGACACTGTGACCGAACTTCCCTCGTCAGGCCCGGTTCGAGTCCAGCCTGGGAAACACAATAATAATGTATGTGGCAAAAGGGTTCAACTCCCTCACCCCACTACACAAAAGGCAGGAAACCCTCTGATCGGGGAAACCGGTGCTCTAAACAGAGCCCTCAGCATGGGTAACTGCCCCACTGTTTTCAAGTTCGAGACTTGAGGCGGTGATGCTGAAGGCCAACATCTCGCCAGCTCCGGCCACTGCATTTGTGTGAGTCGACACTTTCTAGTGTCATAAATTCATTGTAAGAAGGGTATGAAAGGGTTACCCTCTCGACAAGTACTTGGCCTTACTAAGGAGCTATTCCTCCTAGTAAGCGCGGAACCATGAACCCAGCGTTCAGAGTTCAAACAATGAGGGACGACACCAACACCCCCACTTGGAAGGAAAGGGGTTGTGAGAGCAGTTGTTAAACAGACTGAGTACAGTTAGGCGCTCGCTGTGAATATTGGTTGAATGTAGGGCAGGGCAGGAGAGACGAGTGGCAGCTGTCAGTGTTACTGTGTGTACGCCCTGTGATGTCTAATATAATAAATAACGTACATTTTAAGTTACCTATATGGCTTGGTGAGTACACCCCCTGTGTCTCCTGAGACAGTCGACCGAGCTGAATATACAAGAAAGTCGGTTGCAACACGACACTCCGTCTTGCAACACGACACTCCGTCTTGCAACACGACATTCCGTCTTGCAACACGACACTCCGTCTTGCAACACGACACTCCGCGTTGCAACACGACACTCCGTCTTGCAACACGACACTCCGTTCCTGCAACACGACACTCCGTCTTGCAGCACGACATTCCGTCTTGCAACACGACACTCCGTTCCTGCAACACGACACTCCGTTCCTGCAACACGACACTCCGTCTTGCAAGACGGTGCTTTTATGTCGGTCATCAGGACGCACTGCCGCAGATGTGTCCGTGCGCCCTGCGACTCCTGCAGCCCACGGCCCTGGTGTGTGGAACACATCCTCCGATCGAATGTGCGACAGGCCCGTTCCACCTAGCTTCCCTGCAAATAAATTTCAGTGCACAGCTTCTGTCAAGTTGAAATTAATACAGGAAGTCGTCACAGACACACAGAGAAGCGCTGATCATATCTCGTGCAGCCGCACACACAGTTTACTGCACAGCTGAGGCACAAAGCCAAACAACAGTTATTACGTCCACTGTGATTCAGCAAGCAAGATTCTACGTTCAGGTGACAGGGCAGCTCCACGCCCAGCCCTCCCCACCCACCGCCGATAAAAAAGTAACATGGCAATCTAACAACGCCATAGCACAATTTTATGGCCTAGCCACAGGTACAGACAAATGGATAAATCTGCATCCCTAACCCAAGGAGAGAGATAAATATTCCGTAATAAATTTTCACGGTTTGGTAGTGCTTCGGACAGAAAAATATATTACGCGCGCGCGCGCGCGCGCGCACGCACGCACACACAAACAGCGAACATTTCATCTTACTCTTCTTGTATTGTGAACAAAACTGTAATTTGGAACACAGCGGAAGAGGAAACAGCGACGCACAGCGTAATGCAGTACTGTTTACTGAGCAAAGACGCTGCGGTGCGGAGGAGAGCAACAGACTGCCAGGAAGACATTATGACAGCTGTCTACACTGTGACACAGCACAGGCTGTGTCATGTGCCAATAAATGCACTACCGTCAATATTCCTACTGTTCCACTCGAACCCCCCCCCCCCCCCGACCTGCAGTTTTGGTTCATTCCTACCGCTGGTATAATGTTAGCTTGCAGGGCACAAACAGCAGGGCAAAGTGAACACGATATCACTTTATCTGGATACAAGCAGCAGCCGAAACCTTTAGAAGTGGAATTAAAACTCTGCAAATGTAATCACAAAGAGAACTGGAACGCAGTGGAAATTTTTGCCACCGACTGGAAAATAAGCTGGGGTATTTTGGATGGGGTAGCGAATTGTCCGCCTGCTTACGTCAGAATTTAAGCTGTCCACTTTTGTTGGTCTAATGAAATTCGGGCAGTGCCGAATATTGCAGGACGTGTCGGTAGAACATAACTTGACTCCGGTCTTTTATAACATACGTGATGCACTTTTTAACAGAACAACGCACACAGTCCGCCGCTCGCTTGCTACCCCACATGCTGTCACACGAACCTGTCTCACAAACGAGGCTTCAACTGACAGGTACGGAAACACTGCACCAACCAAAATCCACGTTACATCAGATGTAATGTGAGGGGGTTTAAATTCAGGAACATAATGTGTTCTCTCGCACAGTGACAACAGTATGACGTGTTCTGCCATGTCTTCACAACAATGTAACGAGTTGTGCCATGGTTTTACAACAATGTAACGAGTTGTGCCACGGTTTTACAACAGTGCGGAAGTTAGCGATTTTGAATTTTGTACCTTTTGTCCCAATGGTCTCTTCTTGTCCCCCTCCCCCCACGCGCAAACCCACCTCAGTAAAAACACACCTTTCCTTTCTCAAAAATGTATGCTTTAAAGTTAACGTACTCTTACTACAATACAAATTCCTATTTTCGAGTCGTCACGCCCCACCGAGGCGACCGTCCAGTCCTACGAGCAGGACGCGACCCAGCTGTTGAGAAGCGTCGGTGTGAGCAGTACGTTCGGGGCAAAAGCAATGAACGGAAAGTGAAGCCGGCCCTGTCCACGCCATTAGCGCCTGAAGGGGAAATACAGGCACAGCTTCACTGATTCTTAACCTGAGGACCTGGTGGAGATAAGTGGTAAACTTGAGGCCCCGGCCGCGTCACCCCCGGGAGACAAAGCCGGTACCCACTGAACGGGGGGGGGGGCTGTGTAGGGCCCACAGACGGTCTGCACATTTTGGAAAGAGAAGAATCTGCTCCGCCGGGGAGTCGAACCTCTGACTGAGAAGCCCGTGGCCTGGTCACAACCAACAACACACGTACAGTAACGCCGTGTGTTCCCCGAGTACTCCCGCCAGTCCACGCCCAACACAGCACTACAATGCTCTGATTGTTTCACAAAACTGTATTTAAATTTGTTTTCTGAAGTTCGCAGCGCCCCCATCCACCCCGCCCCACGCAGCCCTTGCTGCATCGTATAATACGTCCACGTCGAAGCCGCTTCGAAGTCGACATTCCTTAAACAGAAACTTTGCGTAAGTTTCACTTCTTCGTTCGAAGGGCGGCTCATTGAAACCGGATATTAAACGAACAAAATGGAGAACAAAAGAGACGGCGACGTGTATAAAGACGTGACGCACTGTCGACGCCACAATAGCGGTAGTGTCCATCAACAGCGCCATTATTTTGGTGCGGAAATTATTTGTGGTTTAAGAAAGTGTCTAAATATTTGTATTAAATAAATAAATAAATAAATGACTGCGACATCTGAGGTTCTCTCAGCGGTGTAGCTGAAGATTCACGTCTTCTCGGATGTGACGCCGTATAAAATGGTACAATTTACCGACGTTTCGGAAGATCGTGTTGCCTTACTCTTGTGGGTCAAGCAGTCCAGAGAGTCCTTCTTGAAAACATAAGAGCTCCTCAACCAGGCGGGAAATTCCCAGCGTCTTAAGGAAAAAGCAAATGCATCACCGTGTTCATAAAAGCCGGCCATTTCTCTCTGCCCTAAGCCAGATTAATCCCGTCCACGCCCTCCCATCCTAGTTCTCTAGCACACATTTTAATATTACCCTCCCAGCTAAGTCTGGTTCTTTCAAATGCTCTCTTTCTTCCATATTTCCTCGCTAATATGCTGTATGCATTTACCTCCTCCCCACACGCGCTACATGATCCGCCCATCTCCACTGATTTGGTCACCAACACGTGTATTATACCTGGTAAGGAAAACAAATCATCGACACCCCTGATTACGCAGTTATATCCTGCTTCATATTATTGCCTCCCTCTTAGGCCCAACTACCTTTCTCAGCAACCTGTTCTAGAAAAGGATCAGCCAGTGCCCTTCCCGTAACCTTTTAAAGCCTAGCGGTAACTTTACATACCACCAGGTTTAACATTAAAAAATTCTACGTGGTGCCCACACTGCGCTTGTGTGTTTTGTACGGATCTCAGAACAAACAGCAACTTTTGCCTTATAAAACATTAAGAGATTGGTTTTTATAACCGAGGTGGAGTGTTTATAGCGCGGTACGCACTGAGTCCTTATATAAAACAGACATGCTTCGTCTTTAAAGGGTTGATGTGTCACATCAATTTTGGCACTCATATCAAGGCAACAAGCAATATTATAGAACCACGTTTACCTTTACATTCGCGCGCGCGCGTGTGTGTGTAGGGGGGGGGGGGCGCCACCCACTACGTGCCGCGCAGCTGCCGAACTGTATCATTTGAAAAGACAATTTTAATGTTGATTAAACGGTCTCTAAATCCCCCTCGATATACGCGTGTCACTGTTACCACAGTTTGATAAAGCGTGGTTTTAACTGGCATGGTGACGTATGGACCTGTCAAGCCACCTCACTGGTAACGTGTGTTAAAACACACCTGTCTAATTATAAGTCTGCATTACAGGAAGAGAATATACAGGTACCTGGTTCGTTTCTTGGACGGAGAACTCGGGCACCGTTTTATTGTATCGGCCATAACTGGAACAGTACCGTGAAGCGGCTATTCACTGTGTCTGTATTGTCTGTAGCATACAGCGGGTTATACCGCGTAGATTTGTAGGGTTTTCATTTACGTACAGCAGAAACGTCCTTTTTCATACAGTGGGGTTGACCACTGGTGAATCACACAGAAGGAAGGACACGCACCGCGGACTGTGAGTACTGAGACCTGGCGGAAATACCCAACAGGGGGGTGACGTGTGTGCAGCCAGCAAACACTTACTCAGTTACGGCTTCTTAAGTTTAGTCTTTATAACATGTTCTCATGGCCAGTAATCTGAGCAGCGTTCTGTGGACAAAACACGTGGCACAGACCGCATGCAAAACGTATGACAAGATAGAAGACCGGTATTGAAAGGCATCTTTAGGCAATAAGGTGTGGATTGGCCAAATCGACACATTTGGCACAATTGCGATCCAACGGCTGGCACTTGTAAACACAGTAACAAACATACCCGTTTCTCACACGACACGTAATTGGTTGACTGCACAAGAGACCATTAGAATGACAAGACGCTGTCGGTGGTGGCTGTACGGTGTGTTCTAACAAGTCGCTACTGCAGTACGGATGGTGATATGAACGGCGCAGTGTGCCTACAGCGCGCCGCCAACTTGACCACTATGTCACTTAACCACAATCTGACGCACTCCAGACTCCACGTTTGATGGATTACCGCTCTGATGCCGTCACTGCCTTGCTGGCTGCCTGACAGTTTCATTATGCTTATTTGTGCGCAACCAAACACAAGACATGGCCTGTCCATTGCTTCCTTCAGTCTGATCACACTGCCACCAATGACGTCACAACTTCGTTTCCCTGCTGCCGGAATGGGGAATGTTTACCCCAGTTTGTCAGCGTGACTGCATGAAGATCGGGTACCGTCTGGCCTCACGCAGTCACTGGAGTCGCGGGGCTGAATCCCGGTCGGGACACACAGGTCTGTCAGTGCTACATCTGTCTCTCCACACGACGGCGCGGGACTGTGGATGGTCCGACCTTGCACACATCGACAGGTAGAGTTTAATGAAACGAACGAACGTACGTACTGGCCAATAGAACAGGACAATGTGTAGCACGGGGAAGGAGAAAGGAAGAAAAGAAACAAAGAAAGAAAAGAATGAATGAAAGAAAGAAAGAAAGAAAAAGAAAGGAGGAAGAAAGGAAGGAAGATAGGAAGAAAGGAAGGAAGAGAGATAGGAAGATAGGAAGGAAGGAAGGAAACAAGGAAGGAAGAAAGGAAGAAAGAAAGGAAGAAATGAAGAAAGGAAGAAATGAAGAAAGAAAGAAAAAGAAAAAGAAAAAGAAAAAGAAAGGAAGAAAGAAAGAAAGAAAGAAAGAAATACAAAAGAAAGCAGATACCACAAAAGTAGAGTTCACGTGCCTTCCAAGCACGAAACAGTGTTTCCGCCACACAATCAGCAATGAAGGCACAGTTAAGCTGGTGTGGATCAAATCCCGGCAAACTGGACCATTAAGGAGACAGAGCAGTAGGCCAACGTTCTGAGGTGTGTCACTCGTAGAAGAAGCGTCATGGGTGATGGTGATGGGGAAGAGGAGTCCTTCTGGCTGCTGCTGTAGCCCCTCCAGCGCCCTCTGGCCTGTGTCGAGTAGTTCAAAGCACCTGACATTACAGAACTTTCTCTCTCCCAATAGCTGTCTGAATGTAATGGTCAGGCGGCTGGAGAGAAATGCGGGAGGGTGCGTTGGAGACGCGCGGGACACAGCACAGTGGGAAGGGGCCACCTAGAAAATCTGGGATTAAGCTGGCCGGTACAGGTGGAGTGACTGTTACAGCAGGCTAAGGTGTGCGCGTGACTGAAGTGGCTCACTGCAAAGTTACAGTGACGGGATTTTGTAACATAAATTCGGTGCAAATTTGGGTCTTGTGACATTCCAGAATACATTTATTAACGCTTTAAAGCCCAGCGGTTACTGTACGTACCACCAGGTTTAACATTCAACAGTTCTACGTTCTGCCCACACAGTGTGTTTATGTGTTTTGTGTGGATCTCAGAACAAACAGCGATTATTTCCCTATACAGCATTAACTGACTGGTTTTTATAACCGAGACGGAGTGTGTTTACTGCGCGGTACGGACTGAATATTTACTTATAAGTCATCACAATCATGCTCTTTAAAGAAACCTGGTCGACAAATGTCATGGACTGTGTGAGTGTATGTGTGTACGAGTGTATGCATGTTTGTTAGCAACTGGCAGCGTGCAGCAATTCCTGTTTCAGGTGTTCCCTCGAGCAGAGAACTAGCCCACAGTGAATACAGCGATCACCGTGGGTGCCTGCAGCTGGGACAGGGCGCCTCACGACATAATCTCTGGTTATTATGCAACACCGCACAACAAACGAATGAACAGTTCCGAACACGAGTGCAGGATCTGTCGCTAACAGCATCATTAGTCAAACTCTGATGAGTTTATTTTAAATTTGCGAAAGAAAGAAATGTGTTGGCATTGTTGTCTCGTTAATCCCCGCATTCATTACAGCGCTGTGGCTCTGTGCGCGTATTATAACGGGCGTATTTAATACAAAACGTCAAGAGTAATTGTGACATTCAGTTAAACGCAGCAGGTACTGACGTGGCAAAACTTCTGCATCAGAACAGACTATTTCTGGATTTTGATTAAGCTACATTTCCACAAGGCGCAGCAGACATTTTCATATTTAAATCCGGCACAGGCATGCCTTGCGGATTACGACAGTTATCAAAGCAGTTCTGGTATAAAAACTGTTCCATATTTGGAACTTTACTTTGTGCCACACTACTTACGTTTCGCTATACAATTAACAGTTTTTCTCAGTTTACCTGCCGCTGATTTGAGCAGTCTTGGTGCACGCACACACGCACACACATCTCTTACACACGCCTCGCCTGTTGCTTTGCTAACCGTTTAAAGCCCAGTCAGTTCTACACGCAACGCCACTTTCACACCAGAAGCACTGCACTGTGTCCGTGCAGTGTGTTTGTCTGTGTTTTCTGCGATTCTCAAAACAATATTATATATGATGTACCTCCAGTCGACGTTACTCAAACCCTACCATTAACCCTTTAAAGATGAACGGTGTGTTTATATGACTCAGTGCGTACCGCGCAGTAAACACACTCCGTCTCGGTTATAAAAACCAGTTACTTAATGCTGTATAGGGAAATAATCGCTGTTTGTTCTGAGATCCACACAAAACACATAAATACACTGTGTGGGCAGAACGCAGAATTTGTGAATGTTAAACCTGGCGGTACGTACAGTAACCACTGGGCTTTGAAAGGTTAAAATACGTAGTCTTTACACTAAGCACGAAGCACTCTGCAAGAGATATTTAATTTGACGTACAGAAACGATAATTCAGTCGAAGTATTGGGTTTTCAATATCGCAAACACGGAAGGAGAGGGAACTAATTCGCTTTAATCCGCAGGATTTGTTTCTCTAACTGTTAAAGCACGCAAAGCTGTGACAGACTTGCTCGTTATCTTAAGGCTGTCTCAGGCCGCTGCACCACCAACGGATGCTCTTTATGTCTAACAAGCTAAGTCCTTACAGAGAGAGGTGGAATTTTCAGCAAAATAGAACAGACGCTGAACGCAGTTACAGGATTGTGAGGAGGCAGTGTGTGTGTGTGTGTGTGTGTGTGTGTGTGTGTGTGTGTGTGTGTGGGGGGGGGGGGGGAGGTTAGAGGGTGCAGCTCGCCTTTGCTACGATGCGTCGTGCACTGAACAGAGGGCCGCTTCCCCTAACTCACGTCCCTAATTTATGACAAAGCACGGAAGCATCGAAGTGCGACGACTTCGACACTGAACTCACTCGCACACGTTACAACGCGCTTATGCGTCGCCAAGTCAGGCACCTTCGATCTGTTATGACTTTTAAATAAACGGATAAAACACAAACTCCCGACAGTTGGCAGCACGCTCAGGGCACCTTTCACGGCACTGTGAGCGTCTCCTTTGCACAGTGCGAACAAAACTGACGCACAAACCTTCATTCAGCACGGCTCCATCCGAGTCAAAGTCATGAAATTTATGACTTGTACCAAGAGGCACCCAGTTCGAAGCTCGGCCGCAGCACCAAGTATCCCACTCGAAGTGTTATATGATTTTCCTCCGTACCTCCAGGCGAAGGCCACGGCACTAATTAATGACGTCACAACCATTCCCTGTCAAGTGTCTTCCCAATCATCATTTACCAGTCATGAAACTGTTCACAGCCACGCCTGCCGAGTCTTGAGACAATAAGAAAATAACAACATGTATCACTGATACATACACATGGAAGCGAACGCCAACACAATGATGCACGGTGACTGCCCACTGTGTAGAGACCTGCGGGTTTATTCCTATATACGCTGGAAATACAGCACGTGATGCAGTTCTGGTAGCGACACGAGCACTCACACGGAAGCAGATTACGTCAGGCAGAGGAAGATACTCATATTTTTAGCACAAACGTAATGGACAGAGTGCGAGACTGGTGAAGGTACGGTAATGATCCGTCGATTTATGTGTCTAATGTACAGGCAGCAGTAACTCTGGATTTATACATTAAATTTAAGCTTTTCTAAGCTCACAAGTAAACATAAATTTAAAAACCCATAAACGCTGGGCGCTGAAGTGGCTTATGTCACGTTCCTATACTGTGGGGCAGTCAGAAACCGCCTGAACACTGGGCCATACGTCGGCTGTTCTCAGAACTGTTCGAGGTCTTATTCAGGGCAGCTTTACACTCATGTCTACTCGTTCCTTTTCATTTCCTTCTACGCTGTATAACTTGTGAAGCTGATACGACGATAACACAAAATCACATAGTATTTCACGATTTCACCGTAGGCCCTGTAAAGATGGCAGAATTCTGCCTGTACCCGCTTTCTCACCTTGCTGTGTTTGTCACCCACCGTCTGTAATGGAATTACATTAATATGAGACGTCTGTATTTAAAACGCCTGTTTTCACAAAGGACGCGCAAGCGGCGCTGCTGATGCCCCCGCGGCACTCAGGACATAGCGATGCTTGCTACGTTGTTCCAATAGCAGCGCACCGTGCGGCAGTGCAAACCTCTGCCCACAAATGAAATATGATGTTTTCACACTCCCAAATGCAGCACAGCCTCTGCCCTCCAGTTCTGCCAACATTCATCACGCGATGCTTATTTTTTAAACGAATGTAAAGAAACTGTAACTACAGCCGTACTCAAAAGCTGATGGCGTGTGAGGATGTGTGTCCAGATTGCAGTCAACATGAGAAAACATTTAAGAAATCAGCTTTCTAAGTGATCCCGGTGGCCGCGCGGTGTAAGGCGAAGGTCTGTGGCCGCTCACTTGCTGGGATTGCGGGTTCGAATCCTGCCAGAGGCATGGCTGTCTGTCTGTTGTGAGTGTTGTGTGTAGTCAGGCAGAGGTCTCTGCGTCGGGCTTATCACTCGTCCAGAGGAGTCCTAGCGAGCGCGCGCGCGCGCGAGTGTGTCACTGAGTGTAATCAGGTGTAACAACACCACTCCACACCTACAACGGGTAGACAGAAAAGGTCAAAGCAAAAAAGAAAAGTTTTCTAAGTTACCTAACCTTATGGAGTGCGTACGTGCTTATGTACCTAAGTACAAAGTATATGACCCACTCGGACACGGAGCGAAGTCACTGGGCAAAGTAAAACCGGTGAACACACTGTAACAACTGACCGCCTAAGGACTTGCTTACGTCACACGTCGGAGGTACGAGTTCCGTAAATCTAGACGGACTGAAAACAGTCAGACGCCTCAGACAGGACGCACCGTGAGGCGTCGGAGATGTTCCGAATACAAGGCAGAAGCGTTACTTTTGGCTTGTGCCTGAGACGCGAAACCTGTCGCGAGGGCCGTCCAACAGAAGCGCTCGGTCTAAACGTGACGGACAGGGCGCGGCAACGTTAGTAACATCTGCAGCACGCCGCACTTCGTCAGCCAGGCAGTGCGTTTGCATTTCTCCAAAAGCACGCCAGAGCAAGGGACTCACTCACGGGCCGTCGTTATGTGGAGGCGGGGCACGAAGTACAGAAGACGTCGTTCTACAGGACGCTACCTCAACGTGTTGGCCACTCTACCAACTGCAGGTTCTGCAGGTAGCACGCCACGACACAGCGACACACGCTGCCTGGTAACACCACACAAAGTGGGCAACTTGTTGAACTGAGACCGCGTGTCAGTCCGCACTGCTTTAATCCGGCATCTTTTCTGCCACTCGCAAAACCATTTTTCCTAACTTTATCACACAATTTGTGGAATAGCCCCCCCAAACAAGTGTCGACAGCAGCGCACGAAAACTTGCATATTTTGGTGGAACAAAACAGGCAGCGCTGTTTGTAGCCTCGACCGACGAAATTTGCTTATCACAGTCTGCAATTACACACCGCCTTCCGCAGTGCACAACAGCGCTCTTGTTATGCTTACCGCAACACACGGGCTGTTTGGTTCTGATACAATCGTTGGTGGAACAGGATTCAAGATGGCTACCGTAACAGCTAAGATTTACAGAAAGTAAAAGAAAGTGACCATGTTATAACGTTTGAAACGATATCTGTGTATACGTATGGCAGTGATGTGCGTTTAATGTTAGAAATACGGGGATACTGG